>CM075871.1:18553488-19013488 GCA_038021265.1 Cyprinella venusta
GCCTCAATTTTTGCACCCAGGTCCATGTCTCGTGGCCCTCTATCAGAATCCAGAGTTTTGAGAAGATTGGAGAAACTTAATTTTTCACCCCCGAAAAAAAACGTAAGGGGTAACACTGTCATTTTTTTCTGGTCAAAATTTTGAGTTAATATCTCAGCTCTGGAAGGGTCTACAGCCTCAATTTTTGCACCCAGGTCCATGTGGCGTGGCCCTCTATCAGAATCCAGAGTTTTGAGAAGATTGGAGAAACTTAATTTTTCACCCCCCGAAAAAAAAACGTAAGGGGTAACACTGTCATTTTTTTTCTGGTCAAAATTTTGAGTTTCAATATCTCAGCTCTGGAAAGGTCTACAGCCTCAATTTTTGCACCCATGTCCATGTCTCGTGGCCCTCTATCAGAATCCAGAGTTTTGAGAAGATTGGAGAAACTTAATTTTTAACCCCCCGAAAAAAAACGTAAGAGGTAACACTGTCATTTTTTTTTTCTGGTCAAAATTTTGAGTTTCAATATCTCAGCTCTGGAAGGGTCTACAGCCTCAATTTTTGCACCCAGGTCCATGTCTCGTGGCCCTCTATCAGAATCCAGAGTTTTGAGAAGATTGGAGAAACTTAATTTTTTACCCCCCGAAAAAAAACGTAAGGGGTAACACTGTCATTTTTTTTTTTCTGGTCAAAATTTTGAGTTTCAATATCTCAGCTCTGGAAGGGTCTACAGCCTCAATTTTTGCACCCAGGTCCATGTCTCGTGGCCCTCTATCAGAATCCAGAGTTTTGAGAAGATTGGAGAAACTTAATTTTTCACCCCCCGAAAAAAAAACGTAAGGGGTAACACTGTCATTTTTTTTTTCTGGTAAAAATTTTGAGTTTCAATATCTCAGCTCTGGAAGGGTCTACAGCCTCAATTTTTGCACCCAGGTCCATGTCTCGTGGCCCTCTATCAGAATCCAGAGTTTTGAGAAGATTGGAGAAACTTAATTTTTCACCCCCCGAAAAAAAACGTAAGGGGTAACACTGTCATTTTTTTTTCTGGTCAAAATTTTGAGTTTCAATATCTCAGCTCTGGAAGGGTCTACAGCCTCAATTTTTGCACCCAGGTCCATGTCTCGTGGCCCTCTATCAGAATCCAGAGTTTTGAGAAGATTGGAGAAACTTAATTTTTCACCCCCCGAAAAAAAACGTAAGGGGTAACATTGTCATTTTTTTTTTCTGGTCAAAATTTTGAGTTTCAATATCTCAGCTCTTGAAGGGTCTACAGCCTCAATTTTTGCACCCAGGTCCATGTCTCGTGGCCCTCTATCAGAATCCAGAGTTTTGAGAAGATTGGAGAAACTTAATTTTTAACCCCCCGAAAAAAAACGTAAGGGGTAACACTGTCATTTTTTTTTTTCTGGTCAAAATTTTGAGTTTCAATATCTCAGCTCTTGAAGGGTCTACAGCCCCAATTTTTGCACCCATGTCCATGTCTCGTGGCCCTCTATCAGAATCCAGAGTTTTGATAAGATTGGAGAAACTTAATTTTTAACCCCCCGAAAAAAAACGTAAGGGGTAACACTGTCATTTTTTTTTTCTGGTCAAAATTTTGAGTTTCAATATCTCAGCTCTGGAAGGGTCTACAGCCTCAATTTTTGCACCCAGGTCCATGTCTCGTGGCCCTCTATCAGAATCCAGAGTTTTGAGAAGATTGGAGAAACTTAATTTTTTACCCCCCGAAAAAAAACGTAAGGGGTAACACTGTCATTTTTTTTTTTCTGGTAAAAATTTTGAGTTTCAATATCTCAGCTCTGGAAGGGTCTACAGCCTCAATTTTTGCACCCAGGTCCATGTCTCGTGGCCCTCTATCAGAATCCAGAGTTTTGAGAAGATTGGAGAAACTTAATTTTTCACCACCCGAAAAAAAAAACGTAAGGGGTATCACTGTCATTTTTTTTCTGGTCAAAATTTTGAGTTTCAATATCTCAGCTCTGGAAGGGTGTATACAGCCTCAATTTTTGCACCCAGGTCCATGTCTCGTGGCCCTCTATCAGAATCCAGAGTTTTGAGAAGATTGGAGAAACTTAATTTTTCACCCCCTGAAAAAAAAACGTAAGGGGTATCACTGTCATTTTTTTTCTGGTCAAAATTTTGAGTTTCAATATCTCAGCTCTGGAAGGGTGTATACAGCCTCAATTTTTGCACCCAGGTCCATGTGTCGTGGCCCTCTATCAGAATCCAGAGTTTTGAGAAGATTGGAGAAACTTAATTTTTCACCCCCCGAAAAAAAAAAAACATAAGGGGTAACACTGTCATTTTTTTTTTCTGGTCAAAATTTTGAGTTTCAATATCTCAGCTCTTGAAGGGTCTACAGCCTCAATTTTTGCACCCAGGTCCATGTCTCGTGGCCCTCTATCAGAATCCAGAGTTTTGAGAAGATTGGAGAAACTTAATTTTTAACCCCCCGAAAAAAAACGTAAGGGGTAACACTGTCATTTTTTTTTTCTGGTCAAAATTTTGAGTTTCAATATCTCAGCTCTGGAAGGGTCTACAGCCTCAATTTTTGCACCCAGGTCCATGTCTTGTGGCCCTCTATCAGAATCCAGAGTTTTGAGAAGATTGGAGAAACTTAATTTTTTACCCCCCGAAAAAAAACGTAAGGGGTAACACTGTCATTTTTTTTTTCTGGTCAAAATTTTGAGTTTCAATATCTCAGCTCTTGAAGGGTCTACAGCCTCAATTTTTGCACCCAGGTCCATGTCTCGTGGCCCTCTATCAGAATCCAGAGTTTTGAGAAGATTGGAGAAACTTAATTTTTTACCCCCCGAAAAAAAACGTAAGGGGTAACACTGTCATTTTTTTTTTCTGGTCAAAATTTTAAGTTTCAATATCTCAGCTCTTGAAGGGTCTACAGCCTCAATTTTTGCACCCAGGTCCATGTCTCGTGGCCCTCTATCAGAATCCAGAGTTTTGAGAAGATTGGAGAAACTTAATTTTTCACCCCCCGAAAAAAAACGTAAGGGGTAACACTGTCTTTTTTTTTCTGGTCAAAATTTTGAGTTTCAATATCTCAGCTCTGGAAGGGTCTACAGCCTCAATTTTTGCACCCAGGTCCATGTCTCGTGGCCCTCTATCAGAATCCAGAGTTTTGAGAAGATTGGAGAAACTTAATTTTTCACCCCCCGAAAAAAAAACGTAAGGGGTAACACTGTCATTTTTTTTTCTGGTCAAAATTTTGAGTTTCAATATCTCAGCTCTGGAAGGGTCTACAGCCTCAATTTTTGCACTCAGGTCCATGTCTCGTGGCCCTCTATCAGAATCCAGAGTTTTGAGAAGATTGGAGAAACTTAATTTTTCACCCCCCGAAAAAAAAACGTAAGGGGTAACACTGTCATTTTTTTTCTGGTCAAAATTTTGAGTTTCAATATCTCAGCTCTGGAAAGGTCTACAGCGTCAATTTTTGCACCCATGTCCATGTCTCGTGGCCCTCTATCAGAATCCAGAGTTTTGAGAAGATTGGAGAAACTTAATTTTTAACCCCCCGAAAAAAAACGTAAGGGGTAACACTGTCATTTTTTTTTTCTGGTCAAAATTTTGAGTTTCAATATCTCAGCTCTGGAAGGGTCTACAGCCTCAATTTTTGCACCCAGGTCCATGTCTCGTGGCCCTCTATCAGAATCCAGAGTTTTGAGAAGATTGGAGAAACTTAATTTTTAACCCCCCGAAAAAAAACGTAAGGGGTAACACTGTCATTTTTTTTTTCTGGTCAAAATTTTGAGTTTCAATATCTCAGCTCTGGAAGGGTCTACAGCCTCAATTTTTGCACCCAGGTCCATGTCTCGTGGCCCTCTATCAGAATCCAGAGTTTTGAGAAGATTGGAGAAACTTAATTTTTCACCACCCGAAAAAAAAACGTAAGGGGTAACACTGTCATTTTTTTTTCTGGTCAAAATTTTGAGTTTCAATATCTCAGCTCTGGAAGGGTCTACAGCCTCAATTTTTGCACCCAGGTCCATGTCTCGTGGCCCTCTATCAGAATCCAGAGTTTTGAGAAGATTGGAGAAACTTAATTTTTCACCTCCCCAAAAAAAACGTAAGGGGTAACACTGTCATTTTTTTTTTCTGGTCAAAATTTCGAGTTTCAATATCTCAGCTCTGGAAGGGTCTACAGCCTCAATTTTTGCACCCAGGTCCATGTCTCGTGGCCCTCTATCAGAATCCAGAGTTTTGAGAAGATTGGAGAAACTTAATTATTCACCCCCGGAAAAAAAACGTAAGGGGTAACACTGTCATTTTTTTTTCTGGTCAAAATTTTGAGTTTCAATATCTCAGCTCTGGAAGGGTCTACAGCCTCAATTTTTGCACCCAGGTCCATGTCTCGTGGCCCTCTATCAGAATCCAGAGTTTTGAGAAGATTGGAGAAACTTAATTTTTCACCCCCGAAAAAAAACGTAAGGGGTAACACTGTCATTTTTTTTCTGGTCAAAATTTTGAGTTAATATCTCAGCTCTGGAAGGGTCTACAGCCTCAATTTTTGCACCCAGGTCCATGTGTCGTGGCCCTCTATCAGAATCCAGAGTTTTGAGAAGATTGGAGAAACTTAATTTTTCACCCCCCGAAAAAAAAACGTAAGGGGTAACACTGTCATTTTTTTTCTGGTCAAAATTTTGAGTTTCAATATCTCAGCTCTGGAAAGGTCTACAGCCTCAATTTTTGCACCCATGTCCATGTCTCGTGGCCCTCTATCAGAATCCAGAGTTTTGAGAAGATTGGAGAAACTTAATTTTTAACCCCCCGAAAAAAAACGTAAGAGGTAACACTGTCATTTTTTTTTTCTGGTCAAAATTTTGAGTTTCAATATCTCAGCTCTGGAAGGGTCTACAGCCTCAATTTTTGCACCCAGGTCCATGTCTCGTGGCCCTCTATCAGAATCCAGAGTTTTGAGAAGATTGGAGAAACTTAATTTTTTACCCCCCGAAAAAAAACGTAAGGGGTAACACTGTCATTTTTTTTTCTGGTCAAAATTTTGAGTTTCAATATCTCAGCTCTTGAAGGGTCTACAGCCTCAATTTTTGCACCCAGGTCCATGTCTCGTGGCCCTCTATCAGAATCCAGAGTTTTGAGAAGATTGGAGAAACTTAATTTTTCACCCCCCGAAAAAAAACGTAAGGGGTAACACTGTCTTTTTTTTTCTGGTCAAAATTTTGAGTTTCAATATCTCAGCTCTGGAAGAGTCTACAGCCTCAATTTTTGCACCCAGGTCCATGTCTCGTGGCCCTCTATCAGAATCCAGAGTTTTGAGAAGATTGGAGAAACTTAATTTTTCACCCCCCGAAAAAAAAACGTAAGGGGTAACACTGTCATTTTTTTTTTCTGGTCAAAATTTTGAGTTTCAATATCTCAGCTCTGGAAGGGTCTACAGCCTCAATTTTTGCACCCAGGTCCATGTCTCGTGGCCCTCTATCAGAATCCAGAGTTTTGAGAAGATTGGAGAAACTTAATTTTTCACCCCCCGAAAAAAAACGTAAGGGGTAACACTGTCATTTTTTTTCTGGTCAAAATTTTGAGTTTCAATATCTCAGCTCTGGAAAGGTCTACAGCCTCAATTTTTGCACCCATGTCCATGTCTCGTGGCCCTCTATCAGAATCCAGAGTTTTGAGAAGATTGGAGAAACTTAATTTTTAACCCCCCCAAAAAAAACGTAAGGGGTAACACTGTCATTTTTTTTTCTGGTCAAAATTTTGAGTTTCAATATCTCAGCTCTGGAAGGGTCTACAGCCTCAATTTTTGCACCCAGGTCCATGTCTCGTGGCCCTCTATCAGAATCCAGAGTTTTGAGAAGATTGGAGAAACTTAATTTTTTACCCCCCGAAAAAAAACGTAAGGGGTAACACTGTCATTTTTTTTTCTGGTCAAAATTTAGAGTTTCAATATCTCAGCTCTGGAAGGGTCTACAGCCTCAATTTTTGCACCCAGGTCCATGTCTCGTGGCCCTCTATCAGAATCCAGAGTTTTGAGAAGATTGGAGAAACTTAATTTTTCACCCCCCGAAAAAAAAACGTAAGGGGTAACACTGTCATTTTTTTTTTTCTGGTCAAAATTTTGAGTTTCAATATCTCAGCTCTGGAAGGGTCTACAGCCTCAATTTTTGCACCCAGGTCCATGTCTCGTGGCCCTCTATCAGAATCCAGAGTTTTGAGAAGATTGGAGAAACTTAATTTTTCACCCCCCGAAAAAAAACGTAAGGGGTAACACTGTCATTTTTTTTTCTGGTCAAAATTTTGAGTTTCAATATCTCAGCTCTGGAAAGGTCTACAGCCTCAATTTTTGCACCCAGGTCCATATCTCGTGGCCCTCTATCAGAATCTAGAGTTTTGAGAAGATTGGAGAAACTTAATTTTTCACCCCCCGAAAAAAAACGTAAGGGGTAACACTGTCATTTTTTTTTTTTTTTCTGGTCAAAATTTTGAGTTTCAATATCTCAGCTCTGGAAGGGTCTACAGCCTCTATTTTTGCACCCAGGTCCATGTCTCGTGGCCCTCTATCAGAATCCAGAGTTTTGAGAAGATTGGAGAAACGTAATTTTTCACCCCCCGAAAGAAAACGTAAGGGGTAACACTGTCATTTTTTTTTTCTGGTCAAAATTTTGAGTTTCAATATCTCAGCTCTTGAAGGGTCTACAGTCTCAATTTTTGCACCCAGGTCCATGTCTCGTGGCCCTCTATCAGAATCCAGAGTTTTGAGAAGATTGGAGAAACTTAATTTTTTACCCCCCGAAAAAAAACGTAAGGGGTAACACTGTCATTTTTTTTTTCTGGTCAAAATTTTGAGTTTCAATATCTCAGCTCTTGAAGGGTCTACAGCCTCAATTTTTGCACCCAGGTCCATGTCTCGTGGCCCTCTATCAGAATCCAGAGTTTTGAGAAGATTGGAGAAACTTAATTTTTTACCCCCCGAAAAAAAACGTAAGGGGTAACACTGTCATTTTTTTTTCTGGTCAAAATTTTAAGTTTCAATATCTCAGCTCTTGAAGGGTCTACAGCCTCAATTTTTGCACCCAGGTCCATGTCTCGTGGCCCTCTATCAGAATCCAGAGTTTTGAGAAGATTGGAGAAACTTAATTTTTCACCCCCCGAAAAAAAACGTAAGGGGTAACACTGTCTTTTTTTTCTGGTCAAAATTTTGAGTTTCAATATCTCAGCTCTGGAAGGGTCTACAGCCTCAATTTTTGCACCCAGGTCCATGTCTCGTGGCCCTCTATCAGAATCCAGAGTTTTGAGAAGATTGGAGAAACTTAATTTTTCACCCCCCGAAAAAAAAACGTAAGGGGTAACACTGTCATTTTTTTTTCTGGTCAAAATTTTGAGTTTCAATATCTCAGCTCTGGAAGGGTCTACAGCCTCAATTTTTGCACCCAGGTCCATGTCTCGTGGCCCTCTATCAGAATCCAGAGTTTTGAGAAGATTGGAGAAACTTAATTTTTCACCCCCCGAAAAAAAAACGTAAGGGGTAACACTGTCATTTTTTTTCTGGTCAAAATTTTGAGTTTCAATATCTCAGCTCTGGAAAGGTCTACAGCCTCAATTTTTGCACCCATGTCCATGTCTCGTGGCCCTCTATCAGAATCCAGAGTTTTGATAAGATTGGAGAAACTTAATTTTTAACCCCCCGAAAAAAAACGTAAGGGGTAACACTGTCATTTTTTTTTTCTGGTCAAAATTTTGAGTTTCAATATCTCAGCTCTGGAAGGGTCTACAGCCTCAATTTTTGCACCCAGGTCCATGTCTCGTGGCCCTCTATCAGAATCCAGAGTTTTGAGAAGATTGGAGAAACTTAATTTTTTACCCCCCGAAAAAAAACGTAAGGGGTAACACTGTCATTTTTTTTTTTTTCTGGTAAAAATTTTGAGTTTCAATATCTCAGCTCTGGAAGGGTCTACAGCCTCAATTTTTGCACCCAGGTCCATGTCTCGTGGCCCTCTATCAGAATCCAGAGTTTTGAGAAGATTGGAGAAACTTAATTTTTCACCACCCGAAAAAAAAACGTAAGGGGTATCACTGTCATTTTTTTTCTGGTCAAAATTTTGAGTTTCAATATCTCAGCTCTGGAAGGGTGTATACAGCCTCAATTTTTGCACCCAGGTCCATGTCTCGTGGCCCTCTATCAGAATCCAGAGTTTTGAGAAGATTGGAGAAACTTAATTTTTCACCCCCTGAAAAAAAAAAACGTAAGGGGTATCACTGTCATTTTTTTTCTGGTCAAAATTTTGAGTTTCAATATCTCAGCTCTGGAAGGGTGTATACAGCCTCAATTTTTGCACCCAGGTCCATGTGTCGTGGCCCTCTATCAGAATCCAGAGTTTTGAGAAGATTGGAGAAACTTAATTTTTCACCCCCCGAAAAAAAAAAACATAAGGGGTAACACTGTCATTTTTTTTTTCTGGTCAAAATTTTGAGTTTCAATATCTCAGCTCTTGAAGGGTCTACAGCCTCAATTTTTGCACCCAGGTCCATGTCTCGTGGCCCTCTATCAGAATCCAGAGTTTTGAGAAGATTGGAGAAACTTAATTTTTAACCCCCCGAAAAAAAACGTAAGGGGTAACACTGTCATTTTTTTTTTCTGGTCAAAATTTTGAGTTTCAATATCTCAGCTCTGGAAGGGTCTGCAGCCTCAATTTTTGCACCCAGGTCCATGTCTTGTGGCCCTCTATCAGAATCCAGAGTTTTGAGAAGATTGGAGAAACTTAATTTTTTACCCCCCGAAAAAAAACGTAAGGGGTAACACTGTCATTTTTTTTTTCTGGTCAAAATTTTGAGTTTCAATATCTCAGCTCTTGAAGGGTCTACAGCCTCAATTTTTGCACCCAGGTCCATGTCTCGTGGCCCTCTATCAGAATCCAGAGTTTTGAGAAGATTGGAGAAACTTAATTTTTTACCCCCCGAAAAAAAACGTAAGGGGTAACACTGTCATTTTTTTTTCTGGTCAAAATTTTAAGTTTCAATATCTCAGCTCTTGAAGGGTCTACAGCCTCAATTTTTGCACCCAGGTCCATGTCTCGTGGCCCTCTATCAGAATCCAGAGTTTTGAGAAGATTGGAGAAACTTAATTTTTCACCCCCCGAAAAAAAACGTAAGGGGTAACACTGTCTTTTTTTTTCTGGTCAAAATTTTGAGTTTCAATATCTCAGCTCTGGAAGGGTCTACAGCCTCAATTTTTGCACCCAGGTCCATGTCTCGTGGCCCTCTATCAGAATCCAGAGTTTTGAGAAGATTGGAGAAACTTAATTTTTCACCCCCCGAAAAAAAAACGTAAGGGGTAACACTGTCATTTTTTTTTCTGGTCAAAATTTTGAGTTTCAATATCTCAGCTCTGGAAGGGTCTACAGCCTCAATTTTTGCACCCAGGTCCATGTCTCGTGGCCCTCTATCAGAATCCAGAGTTTTGAGAAGATTGGAGAAACTTAATTTTTCACCCCCCGAAAAAAAAACGTAAGGGGTAACACTGTCATTTTTTTTCTGGTCAAAATTTTGAGTTTCAATATCTCAGCTCTGGAAAGGTCTACAGCCTCAATTTTTGCACCCATGTCCATGTCTCGTGGCCCTCATCAGAATCCAGAGTTTTGAGAAGATTGGAGAAACTTAATTTTTAACCCCCCGAAAAAAAACGTAAGGGGTAACACTGTCATTTTTTTTTTCTGGTCAAAATTTTGAGTTTCAATATCTCAGCTCTGGAAGGGTCTACAGCCTCAATTTTTGCACCCAGGTCCATGTCTCGTGGCCCTCTATCAGAATCCAGAGTTTTGAGAAGATTGGAGAAACTTAATTTTTTGCCCCCCGAAAAAAACGTAAGGGGTAACACTGTCATTTTTTTTTTTTTCTGGTTAAAATTTTGAGTTTCAATATCTCAGCTCTGGAAGGGTCTACAGCCTCAATTTTTGCACCCAGGTCCATATCTCGTGGCCCTCTATCAGAATCCAGAGTTTTGAGAAGATTGGAGAAACTTAATTTTTCACCACCCGAAAAAAAAACGTAAGGGGTAACACTGTCATTTTTTTTTCTGGTCAAAATTTTGAGTTTCAATATCTCAGCTCTGGAAGGGTCTACAGCCTCAATTTTTGCACCCAGGTCCATGTCTCGTGGCCCTCTATCAGAATCCAGAGTTTTGAGAAGATTGGAGAAACTTAATTTTTCACCCCCCCCAAAAAAACGTAAGGGGTAACACTGTCATTTTTTTTTTCTGGTCAAAATTTCGAGTTTCAATATCTCAGCTCTGGAAGGGTCTACAGCCTCAATTTTTGCACCCAGGTCCATGTCTCGTGGCCCTCTATCAGAATCCAGAGTTTTGAGAAGATTGGAGAAACTTAATTATTCACCCCCGGAAAAAAAACGTAAGGGGTAACACTGTCATTTTTTTTTCTGGTCAAAATTTTGAGTTTCAATATCTCAGCTCTGGAAGGGTCTACAGCCTCAATTTTTGCACCCAGGTCCATGTCTCGTGGCCCTCTATCAGAATCCAGAGTTTTGAGAAGATTGGAGAAACTTAATTTTTCACCCCCGAAAAAAAACGTAAGGGGTAACACTGTCATTTTTTTCTGGTCAAAATTTTGAGTTAATATCTCAGCTCTGGAAGGGTCTACAGCCTCAATTTTTGCACCCAGGTCCATGTGGCGTGGCCCTCTATCAGAATCCAGAGTTTTGAGAAGATTGGAGAAACTTAATTTTTCACCCCCCGAAAAAAAAACGTAAGGGGTAACACTGTCATTTTTTTTCTGGTCAAAATTTTGAGTTTCAATATCTCAGCTCTGGAAAGGTCTACAGCCTCAATTTTTGCACCCATGTCCATGTCTCGTGGCCCTCTATCAGAATCCAGAGTTTTGAGAAGATTGGAGAAACTTAATTTTTAACCCCCCGAAAAAAAACGTAAGAGGTAACACTGTCATTTTTTTTTTCTGGTCAAAATTTTGAGTTTCAATATCTCAGCTCTGGAAGGGTCTACAGCCTCAATTTTTGCACCCAGGTCCATGTCTCGTGGCCCTCTATCAGAATCCAGAGTTTTGAGAAGATTGGAGAAACTTAATTTTTTACCCCCCGAAAAAAAACGTAAGGGGTAACACTGTCATTTTTTTTTTTCTGGTCAAAATTTTGAGTTTCAATATCTCAGCTCTGGAAGGGTCTACAGCCTCAATTTTTGCACCCAGGTCCATGTCTCGTGGCCCTCTATCAGAATCCAGAGTTTTGAGAAGATTGGAGAAACTTAATTTTTCACCCCCCGAAAAAAAAACGTAAGGGGTAACACTGTCATTTTTTTTTTCTGGTAAAAATTTTGAGTTTCAATATCTCAGCTCTGGAAGGGTCTACAGCCTCAATTTTTGCACCCAGGTCCATGTCTCGTGGCCCTCTATCAGAATCCAGAGTTTTGAGAAGATTGGAGAAACTTAATTTTTCACCCCCCGAAAAAAAACGTAAGGGGTAACACTGTCATTTTTTTTTCTGGTCAAAATTTTGAGTTTCAATATCTCAGCTCTGGAAGGGTCTACAGCCTCAATTTTTGCACCCAGGTCCATGTCTCGTGGCCCTCTATCAGAATCCAGAGTTTTGAGAAGATTGGAGAAACTTAATTTTTCACCCCCCGAAAAAAAACGTAAGGGGTAACATTGTCATTTTTTTTTTCTGGTCAAAATTTTGAGTTTCAATATCTCAGCTCTTGAAGGGTCTACAGCCTCAATTTTTGCACCCAGGTCCATGTCTCGTGGCCCTCTATCAGAATCCAGAGTTTTGAGAAGATTGGAGAAACTTAATTTTTAACCCCCCGAAAAAAAACGTAAGGGGTAACACTGTCATTTTTTTTTTTCTGGTCAAAATTTTGAGTTTCAATATCTCAGCTCTTGAAGGGTCTACAGCCTCAATTTTTGCACCCAGGTCCATGTCTCGTGGCCCTCTATCAGAATCCAGAGTTTTGAGAAGATTGGAGAAACTTAATTTTTTACCCCCCGAAAAAAAACGTAAGGGGTAACACTGTCATTTTTTTTTCTGGTCAAAATTTTAAGTTTCAATATCTCAGCTCTTGAAGGGTCTACAGCCTCAATTTTTGCACCCAGGTCCATGTCTCGTGGCCCTCTATCAGAATCCAGAGTTTTGAGAAGATTGGAGAAACTTAATTTTTCACCCCCCGAAAAAAAACGTAAGGGGTAACACTGTCTTTTTTTTTCTGGTCAAAATTTTGAGTTTCAATATCTCAGCTCTGGAAGGGTCTACAGCCTCAATTTTTGCACCCAGGTCCATGTCTCGTGGCCCTCTATCAGAATCCAGAGTTTTGAGAAGATTGGAGAAACTTAATTTTTCACCCCCCGAAAAAAAAACGTAAGGGGTAACACTGTCATTTTTTTTTCTGGTCAAAATTTTGAGTTTCAATATCTCAGCTCTGGAAGGGTCTACAGCCTCAATTTTTGCACCCAGGTCCATGTCTCGTGGCCCTCTATCAGAATCCAGAGTTTTGAGAAGATTGGAGAAACTTAATTTTTCACCCCCCGAAAAAAAAACGTAAGGGGTAACACTGTCATTTTTTTTCTGGTCAAAATTTTGAGTTTCAATATCTCAGCTCTGGAAAGGTCTACAGCCCCAATTTTTGCACCCATGTCCATGTCTCGTGGCCCTCTATCAGAATCCAGAGTTTTGATAAGATTGGAGAAACTTAATTTTTAACCCCCCGAAAAAAAACGTAAGGGGTAACACTGTCATTTTTTTTTTCTGGTCAAAATTTTGAGTTTCAATATCTCAGCTCTGGAAGGGTCTACAGCCTCAATTTTTGCACCCAGGTCCATGTCTCGTGGCCCTCTATCAGAATCCAGAGTTTTGAGAAGATTGGAGAAACTTAATTTTTTACCCCCCGAAAAAAAACGTAAGGGGTAACACTGTCATTTTTTTTTTTCTGGTAAAAATTTTGAGTTTCAATATCTCAGCTCTGGAAGGGTCTACAGCCTCAATTTTTGCACCCAGGTCCATGTCTCGTGGCCCTCTATCAGAATCCAGAGTTTTGAGAAGATTGGAGAAACTTAATTTTTCACCACCCGAAAAAAAAACGTAAGGGGTATCACTGTCATTTTTTTTCTGGTCAAAATTTTGAGTTTCAATATCTCAGCTCTGGAAGGGTGTATACAGCCTCAATTTTTGCACCCAGGTCCATGTCTCGTGGCCCTCTATCAGAATCCAGAGTTTTGAGAAGATTGGAGAAACTTAATTTTTCACCCCCTGAAAAAAAAACGTAAGGGGTATCACTGTCATTTTTTTTCTGGTCAAAATTTTGAGTTTCAATATCTCAGCTCTGGAAGGGTGTATACAGCCTCAATTTTTGCACCCAGGTCCATGTGTCGTGGCCCTCTATCAGAATCCAGAGTTTTGAGAAGATTGGAGAAACTTAATTTTTCACCCCCCGAAAAAAAAAAAACATAAGGGGTAACACTGTCATTTTTTTTTTCTGGTCAAAATTTTGAGTTTCAATATCTCAGCTCTTGAAGGGTCTACAGCCTCAATTTTTGCACCCAGGTCCATGTCTCGTGGCCCTCTATCAGAATCCAGAGTTTTGAGAAGATTGGAGAAACTTAATTTTTAACCCCCCGAAAAAAAACGTAAGGGGTAACACTGTCATTTTTTTTTTCTGGTCAAAATTTTGAGTTTCAATATCTCAGCTCTGGAAGGGTCTACAGCCTCAATTTTTGCACCCAGGTCCATGTCTTGTGGCCCTCTATCAGAATCCAGAGTTTTGAGAAGATTGGAGAAACTTAATTTTTTACCCCCCGAAAAAAAACGTAAGGGGTAACACTGTCATTTTTTTTTTCTGGTCAAAATTTTGAGTTTCAATATCTCAGCTCTTGAAGGGTCTACAGCCTCAATTTTTGCACCCAGGTCCATGTCTCGTGGCCCTCTATCAGAATCCAGAGTTTTGAGAAGATTGGAGAAACTTAATTTTTTACCCCCCGAAAAAAAACGTAAGGGGTAACACTGTCATTTTTTTTTTCTGGTCAAAATTTTAAGTTTCAATATCTCAGCTCTTGAAGGGTCTACAGCCTCAATTTTTGCACCCAGGTCCATGTCTCGTGGCCCTCTATCAGAATCCAGAGTTTTGAGAAGATTGGAGAAACTTAATTTTTCACCCCCCGAAAAAAAACGTAAGGGGTAACACTGTCTTTTTTTTTCTGGTCAAAATTTTGAGTTTCAATATCTCAGCTCTGGAAGGGTCTACAGCCTCAATTTTTGCACCCAGGTCCATGTCTCGTGGCCCTCTATCAGAATCCAGAGTTTTGAGAAGATTGGAGAAACTTAATTTTTCACCCCCCGAAAAAAAAACGTAAGGGGTAACACTGTCATTTTTTTTTCTGGTCAAAATTTTGAGTTTCAATATCTCAGCTCTGGAAGGGTCTACAGCCTCAATTTTTGCACTCAGGTCCATGTCTCGTGGCCCTCTATCAGAATCCAGAGTTTTGAGAAGATTGGAGAAACTTAATTTTTCACCCCCCGAAAAAAAAAACGTAAGGGGTAACACTGTCATTTTTTTTCTGGTCAAAATTTTGAGTTTCAATATCTCAGCTCTGGAAAGGTCTACAGCGTCAATTTTTGCACCCATGTCCATGTCTCGTGGCCCTCTATCAGAATCCAGAGTTTTGAGAAGATTGGAGAAACTTAATTTTTAACCCCCCGAAAAAAAACGTAAGGGGTAACACTGTCATTTTTTTTTTCTGGTCAAAATTTTGAGTTTCAATATCTCAGCTCTGGAAGGGTCTACAGCCTCAATTTTTGCACCCAGGTCCATGTCTCGTGGCCCTCTATCAGAATCCAGAGTTTTGAGAAGATTGGAGAAACTTAATTTTTTGCCCCCCGAAAAAAAACGTAAGGGGTAACACTGTCATTTTTTTTTTCTGGTTAAAATTTTGAGTTTCAATATCTCAGCTCTGGAAGGGTCTACAGCCTCAATTTTTGCACCCAGGTCCATGTCTCGTGGCCCTCTATCAGAATCCAGAGTTTTGAGAAGATTGGAGAAACTTAATTTTTCACCACCCGAAAAAAAAACGTAAGGGATAACACTGTCATTTTTTTTTCTGGTCAAAATTTTGAGTTTCAATATCTCAGCTCTGGAAGGGTCTACAGCCTCAATTTTTGCACCCAGGTCCATGTCTCGTGGCCCTCTATCAGAATCCAGAGTTTTGAGAAGATTGGAGAAACTTAATTTTTCACCTCCCCAAAAAAAACGTAAGGGGTAACACTGTCATTTTTTTTTTCTGGTCAAAATTTCGAGTTTCAATATCTCAGCTCTGGAAGGGTCTACAGCCTCAATTTTTGCACCCAGGTCCATGTCTCGTGGCCCTCTATCAGAATCCAGAGTTTTGAGAAGATTGGAGAAACTTAATTATTCACCCCCGGAAAAAAAACGTAAGGGGTAACACTGTCATTTTTTTTTTCTGGTCAAAATTTTGAGTTTCAATATCTCAGCTCTGGAAGGGTCTACAGCCTCAATTTTTGCACCCAGGTCCATGTCTCGTGGCCCTCTATCAGAATCCAGAGTTTTGAGAAGATTGGAGAAACTTAATTTTTCACCCCCGAAAAAAAACGTAAGGGGTAACACTGTCATTTTTTTTCTGGTCAAAATTTTGAGTTAATATCTCAGCTCTGGAAGGGTCTACAGCCTCAATTTTTGCACCCAGGTCCATGTGTCGTGGCCCTCTATCAGAATCCAGAGTTTTGAGAAGATTGGAGAAACTTAATTTTTCACCCCCCGAAAAAAAAACGTAAGGGGTAACACTGTCATTTTTTTTCTGGTCAAAATTTTGAGTTTCAATATCTCAGCTCTGGAAAGGTCTACAGCCTCAATTTTTGCACCCATGTCCATGTCTCGTGGCCCTCTATCAGAATCCAGAGTTTTGAGAAGATTGGAGAAACTTAATTTTTAACCCCCCGAAAAAAAACGTAAGAGGTAACACTGTCATTTTTTTTTTCTGGTCAAAATTTTGAGTTTCAATATCTCAGCTCTGGAAGGGTCTACAGCCTCAATTTTTGCACCCAGGTCCATGTCTCGTGGCCCTCTATCAGAATCCAGAGTTTTGAGAAGATTGGAGAAACTTAATTTTTTACCCCCCGAAAAAAAACGTAAGGGGTAACACTGTCATTTTTTTTTCTGGTCAAAATTTTGAGTTTCAATATCTCAGCTCTTGAAGGGTCTACAGCCTCAATTTTTGCACCCAGGTCCATGTCTCGTGGCCCTCTATCAGAATCCAGAGTTTTGAGAAGATTGGAGAAACTTAATTTTTCACCCCCCGAAAAAAAACGTAAGGGGTAACACTGTCTTTTTTTTTCTGGTCAAAATTTTGAGTTTCAATATCTCAGCTCTGGAAGAGTCTACAGCCTCAATTTTTGCACCCAGGTCCATGTCTCGTGGCCCTCTATCAGAATCCAGAGTTTTGAGAAGATTGGAGAAACTTAATTTTTCACCCCCCGAAAAAAAAACGTAAGGGGTAACACTGTCATTTTTTTTTTCTGGTCAAAATTTTGAGTTTCAATATCTCAGCTCTGGAAGGGTCTACAGCCTCAATTTTTGCACCCAGGTCCATGTCTCGTGGCCCTCTATCAGAATCCAGAGTTTTGAGAAGATTGGAGAAACTCAATTTTTCACCCCCCGAAAAAAAAACGTAAGGGGTAACACTGTCATTTTTTTTCTGGTCAAAATTTTGAGTTTCAATATCTCAGCTCTGGAAAGGTCTACAGCCTCAATTTTTGCACCCATGTCCATGTCTCGTGGCCCTCTATCAGAATCCAGAGTTTTGAGAAGATTGGAGAAACTTAATTTTTAACCCCCCCAAAAAAAACGTAAGGGGTAACACTGTCATTTTTTTTTCTGGTCAAAATTTTGAGTTTCAATATCTCAGCTCTGGAAGGGTCTACAGCCTCAATTTTTGCACCCAGGTCCATGTCTCGTGGCCCTCTATCAGAATCCAGAGTTTTGAGAAGATTGGAGAAACTTAATTTTTTACCCCCCGAAAAAAAACGTAAGGGGTAACACTGTCATTTTTTTTTCTGGTCAAAATTTAGAGTTTCAATATCTCAGCTCTGGAAGGGTCTACAGCCTCAATTTTTGCACCCAGGTCCATGTCTCGTGGCCCTCTATCAGAATCCAGAGTTTTGAGAAGATTGGAGAAACTTAATTTTTCACCCCCCGAAAAAAAAACGTAAGGGGTAACACTGTCATTTTTTTTTTTCTGGTCAAAATTTTGAGTTTCAATATCTCAGCTCTGGAAGGGTCTACAGCCTCAATTTTTGCACCCAGGTCCATGTCTCGTGGCCCTCTATCAGAATCCAGAGTTTTGAGAAGATTGGAGAAACTTAATTTTTCACCCCCCGAAAAAAAACGTAAGGGGTAACACTGTCATTTTTTTTTCTGGTCAAAATTTTGAGTTTCAATATCTCAGCTCTGGAAAGGTCTACAGCCTCAATTTTTGCACCCAGGTCCATATCTCGTGGCCCTCTATCAGAATCTAGAGTTTTGAGAAGATTGGAGAAACTTAATTTTTCACCCCCCGAAAAAAAACGTAAGGGGTAACACTGTCATTTTTTTTTTTTTTTCTGGTCAAAATTTTGAGTTTCAATATCTCAGCTCTGGAAGGGTCTACAGCCTCTATTTTTGCACCCAGGTCCATGTCTCGTGGCCCTCTATCAGAATCCAGAGTTTTGAGAAGATTGGAGAAACGTAATTTTTCACCCCCCGAAAGAAAACGTAAGGGGTAACACTGTCATTTTTTTTTTCTGGTCAAAATTTTGAGTTTCAATATCTCAGCTCTGGAAGGGTCTACAGCCTCAATTTTTGCACCCAGGTCCATGTCTCGTGGCCCTCTATCAGAATCCAGAGTTTTGAGAAGATTGGAGAAACTTAATTTTTTACCCCCCGAAAAAAAACGTAAGGGGTAACACTGTCATTTTTTTTTCTGGTCAAAATTTTGAGTTTCAATATCTCAGCTCTGGAAGGGTCTACAGCCTCAATTTTTGCACCCAGGTCCATGTCTCGTGGCCCTCTATCAGAATCCAGAGTTTTGAGAAGATTGGAGAAACTTAATTTTTCACCCCCTGAAAAAAAACGTAAGGGGTAACACTGTCATTTTTTTTTCTGGTCAAAATTTTGAGTTTAAATATCTCAGCTCTGGAAGGGTCTACAGCCTCAATTTTTGCACCCAGGTCCATGTCTCGTGGCTCCTCTATCAGAATCCAGAGTTTTGAGAAGATTGGAGAAACTTAATTTTTCACCCCCCGAAAAAAAACGTAACGGGTAACACTGCCTTTTTTTTCTGGTCAAAATTTTGAGTTTCAATATCTCAGCTCTGGAAGGGTCTACAGCCTCAATTTTTGCACCCAGGTCCATGTCTCGTGGCCCTTTATCCGAATCCAGAGTTTTGAGAAGATTGGAGAAACTTAATTTTTCACCCCCCGAAAAAAAAACGTAAGGGGTAACACTGTCATTTTTTTTTTCTGGTCAAAATTTTGAGTTTCAATATCTCAGCTCTGGAAGGGTCTACAGCCTCAATTTTTGCACCCAGGTCCATGTCTCGTGGCCCTCTATCAGAATCCAGAGTTTTGAGAAGATTGGAGAAACGTAATTTTTCACCCCCCGAAAGAAAACGTAAGGGGTAACACTGTCATTTTTTTTTCTGGTCAAAATTTTGAGTTTCAATATCTCAGCTCTGGAAGGGTCTACAGCCTCAATTTTTGCACCCAGGTCCATGTCTCGTGGCCCTCTATCAGAATCCAGAGTTTTGAGAAGATTGGAGAAACTTAATTTTTTTTACCCCCCGAAAAAAAACGTAAGGGGTAACACTGTCATTTTTTTTTTCTGGTCAAAATTTTGAGTTTCAATATCTCAGCTCTGGAAGGGTCTACAGCCTCAATTTTGCACCCAGGTCCATGTCTCGTGGCCCTCTATCAGAATCCAGAGTTTTGAGAAGATTGGAGAAACTTAATTTTTCACCCCCCGAAAAAAAACGTAAGGGGTAACACTGTCATTTTTTTTTCTGGTCAAAATTTCGAGTTTCAATATCTCAGCTGTAGAAGGGTCTACAGCCTCAATTTTTGCACCCAGGTCCATGTCTCGTGGCCCTCTATCAGAATCCAGAGTTTTGAGAAGATTGGAGAAACTTAATTTTTTACCCCCCGAAAAAAAACGTAAGGGGTAACACTGTCATTTTTTTTTTCTGGTCAAAATTTTGAGTTTCAATATCTCAGCTCTGGAAGGGTCTACAGCGTCAATTTTTGCACCCAGGTCCATGTCTCGTGGCCCTCTATCAGAATCCAGAGTTTTGAGAAGATTGGAGAAACTTAATTTTTCACCCCCCGAAAAAAAACGTAAGGGGTAACACTGTCATTTTTTTTTTCTGGTCAAAATTTTGAGTTTCAATATCTCAGCTCTGGAAGGGTCTACAGCCTCAATTTTTGCACCCAGGTCCATGTCTCGTGGCCCTCTATCAGAATCCAGAGTTTTGAGAAGATTGGAGAAACTTAATTTTTTACCCCCCGAAAAAAAACGTAAGGGGTAACACTGTCTTTTTTTTTCTGGTCAAAATTTAGAGTTTCAATATCTCAGCTCTGGAAGGGTCTACAGCCTCAATTTTTGCACCCAGGTCCATGTCTCGTGGCCCTCTATCAGAATCCAGAGTTTTGAGAAGATTGGAGAAACTTAATTTTTCACCCCCTGAAAAAAAAACGTAAGGGGTAACACTGTCATTTTTTTTTTCTGGTCAAAATTTTGAGTTTCAATATCTCAGCTCTGGAAGGGTCTACAGCCTCAATTTTTGCACCCAGGTCCATGTCTCGTGGCCCTCTATCAGAATCCAGAGTTTTGAGAAGATTGGAGAAACTTAATTTTTCACCCCCCGAAAAAAAACGTAACGGGTAACACTGTCATTTTTTTTCTGGTCAAAATTTTGAGTTTCAATATCTCAGCTCTGGAAGGGTCTACAGCCTCAATTTTTGCACCCAGGTCCATGTCTCGTGGCCCTTTATCAGAATCCAGAGTTTTGAGAAGATTGGAGAAACTTATTTTTTTTTACCCCCCGAAAAAAAACGTAAGGGGTAACACTGTCATTTTTTTTTTCTGGTCAAAATTTTGAGTTTCAATATCTCAGCTCTGGAAGGGTCTACAGCCTCAATTTTGCACCCAGGTCCATGTCTCGTGGCCCTCTATCAGAATCCAGAGTTTTGAGAAGATTGGAGAAACTTAATTTTTCACCCCCCGAAAAAAAACGTAAGGGGTAACACTGTCATTTTTCTTTCTGGTCAAAATTTCAAGTTTCAATATCTCAGCTGTAGAAGGGTGTACAGCCTCAATTTTTGCACCCAGGTCCATGTCTCGTGGCCCTCTATCAGAATCCAGAGTTTTGAGAAGATTGGAGAAACTTATTTTTTTTTACCCCCCGAAAAAAAACGTAAGGGGTAACACTGTCATTTTTTTTTTCTGGTCAAAATTTTGAGTTTCATCATATGTCATCATATGATCATATGTAATACATTGTTGTCTGGGACAATGTGTCTTTCCACCACTCTGCTCTGGTTCAGAACTGGTTTCAGCAACATCCACATTTCACCGTCCTATATCTTCCACCATACTCTCCATTTCTCAACCCTATAGAAGAGTTTTTCTCGGCATTGCGGTGGAAGGTATATGATCTCCGTCTCCAGGCTGAGGTACCCCTCATCCAAGCCATGGAGGAGGCCTGTGACCAGATGGAGGTAGCAGCAATGCAAGGATGGATTCGTCATTCAAGACGTTTCTTTCCAAGGTGTCTTGCTAATGACAACATTGCCTGCGATGTTGACGAAATTCTCTGGCCAGATCCATCTAGGCGAAGAGACAATGTCTAGTTTTTGTTTTGTTTTTTACAGTAAACTTACAGTACAATACGTAAAGTGACATTTTGTTACAGTATTATGAATCTCCATGTCAACATTTTGGGCGTGTTGAGAAATAAATAAATTTCTGCAGTCTGCAACATTGGTCTTGTGTAGTCTTTGGTGAATTTACATTATATTTGTACTTTGTTGATGGTAGCCAACTCTAATCATAGGGAAGTAGAAGTGCTAAAAGTGTTTTAGGTTTATCACAGCAGAGTGTAACTCGTGCAAACAGAGTATATGTGAAACGTGTGTGTTTCATATGGTAACAAAGTGTGGTTTTTAAACAGAGGTGTATAGTTTTACAAGAGTGTTTAATTATGCAAAGGATCTGTAGTGTTTTGTTAATTGGGTGTGTGGTTGTGCTAATTGTGTGTAGTGTTTTGAAAACACTGGCCCTGTTTTTAAAATCGTGCTTAAGCAATCCAAAAAAACTAATCTATATATCAGTACACATTTTTGTAATGTTATGTTTAAATAAATTTCATAGCTAAGAAATGTTAATGTAGGGTCCAAAGATGAGAGCAATTTTTAAAGTTGAGACACTCACACACAGATATCAGATATAAAGCAGATAATACACACCTTTTTTTATAAAATGTATTTATTTGCAACAGTTATGTTAACAACAATAAAAAGACATTTCTGTCATAAGAACTGCTATTCAGCTGATGGGCCCCGTGCATTCTTTTGCAGCGCATTTCTGTATTTGGATGTGTTGTGAACTTTTGCCGGGTGTTTTTGTATTTGGATGTGTTGTGAACTTTTGCAGTGTTTTTGTATTTGGATGTGTTGTGAACTTTTGCAGTGTGATTTTATTATTTGGATATGTTGTGATTTTTTTTTCAGTGTGTTTCTGTATTTGGATGTGTTGTGTATTTGGATGTGTTGTGAATTTTTGCGGTGTGTTTCTGTATTTGGATGCTGTGAACTATTGCAGTGTGTTTCTGTATTTGGATGTGTTGTGAACTTTTGCAGTGTGTTTTTGTATTTGGATGTGTTGTGAACTTTTGCAGTGTGTTTCTGTATTTGGATGTGTTGTGAACTTTGCAGTGTGTTTTTGCAGTGTGTTTTTGTATTTGGATGTGTTGTGAACTTTTGCAGTGTGTTTCTGTATTTGGATGTGTTGAACTTTTGCAGTGTGTGTATCCTTTCGATGAAATTGTTTTAAGACCTTTAACTAATAAAAAATGCTGTTTTAAAGGGGTGGTTTACTGCTTTTTTTATTTGCATGATTGTGTTTATGGTGTGCAACATAACATGTATTTGTGTTTTTTATTTTTTAAAAAGTCTTATTTTTCATAAATTTCACCTTTATTGTAAGCCGCTTTCTCCTTTGTCATTCGAACAACCTGTTGACTTCCTGAGTCTATGAAACCACTCCCGCAGAAACAGGCAGTGGGCTCGGATTGGTTAGTTTGGGCCGGTGTGTTGTGATTGGCTAAACTGTAGTGCACGTTGTCCGGAAAATTCATGCCCATTACCTTTAAAGGCTAACACCATAAAGTATATATACATGAAAAATACATTTACAACATTACAACATACAAAATTCAGGTCCAAAATGTTTGTACGCATTTGTCGTAAACACAAAATAGCATAACTAGTAGCCTAGTGGCTATAAAGCCAACGCTGGCATTTGATAAGTCTAAAACATTACATCTGAAATTATACATGCAAATATATTTAAAATGATTAAATCTTAGCCTACTTACAGGTTGTGGCCCAACAACTGCTGCCTCTGGTTTTAAATTTCGAAACTACTTCATGTTTTAGTAACAGTTTCTTATTGAATCCGGAATTGAATTCGTGGAGATTCTGGAAGCTGTTTATCTTAAAATGCGCAGCACAGAGAGTTATGTAATTTTCAGGAATGTAATCAAACATAAATTGTATCCATTGTTGACGAACTACAACGTCCGTGGGAAGCCCGAACACAGAAGACCTGACAGCTGGATGAACATAACACACTTTTGACGAGCCGCAGAAATGTGGCCATGCCCTTTTTTTGCATTTTCCAGAAGGAGGGGTTGATGCAAATGTATGGGTTAGTTACATATAAAACCCGTTGTAGTCCCATTCGAGTCGTTTTTGTAGGCATTAAACTTCCTGATTTTTAAAAGACGATATCTCTGCTTACATTGAACTTTCAGCAACTTTGCCAATATGGTTCATGCACCAACAGCAACATTACACTATTTAAAATGAAAAAAAGTGAAATCGCAATCAACCACCGCTTTAAGGTTTACATTCATTTACATGGTGTCTAGTTAGGCATAACTGATGTACTGTAATATCACAACACATTCTCACCCCATGGCATGTTAACAATGATAGTAAAATCCACCTGCAAATTGTACTTTTATTATGATGTTTAATTTCCTTCTTTCATTGTTTCTCTCCATCACAGGAATGAATTACATTTTGGTTATTTTAAATTGTAACGATATTTCACAATATTACAGTTTTGCTGTATTTTTGATCAAATAAATGCAGCCTTGGTGAGCAGAAGAGACTTCTTTCAGAGGCATTTACTCAAACATAAGTGTATATCTCAGCACACATTCAGAATCCAAAAGCATGACTGCTGTTAAAGTGTGTATCAATTATCCAACACACCAAATTTGTTTTGCAACGCTCTAATTACCTTTGATTGCTTTAAAAAGAGTTCAATAACCATATGAAGAGCACTGGCCATCAGCACAAAAACAGATCAGCATTCATACCGCCTCAAACACCTTTACCAAAAATACTTTTACATAAAACATACACTCTATAGTTGATTTTGTATCTTAACAGGACTAAATCTTAAACTGCACTTAGATTTGCTTTTAGAAAAAAAATTTTTGGATCCATTTCCAAATCAGATTCAAGCCACATATGGAGGTAGTTTGAAATGTGATTCCAATCATATTTTTTTACAGATGTGTCGCTGAACACTCTGGATGCTGAAATAGGATTTTAAATTGTCTTTTGCATCACTCTTAACCCTCTGAGACCTAAGGGTATTTTTGCAATAAATTTTCCGTCTGGTGTCATTTACTAAAAAAGCTTGTAAAACATCAACCCTTTGGTGCATAGACAATTGACACACCTCTTTGTTTTCAGGACAAATTGAACTTTCAGAATATTTGTGTTACATTGATGTCACCTTAATGTAAAATAAGTTATGGGACCATAAAGACAAATGAAAAAATAAATCGGAAATGGAATCACTCAAATATTTATTGAAATCACACACAAATAAATAAAAGCTAAGCAATTTTCCTCTGGAAAATAGTTTGTTCATGTCTTTGGAGTCCTGGAGCACAGGAATAAACATTATAACTTGTACAGAACCAAAACTATTGACATTTTTCCAAAAGAAGTCCAGGCGATTCACTGATGCCAAGCCTCAAAACAGTTCAGCAGTCACACAAAGGTCCACATCAAAGGTTTTTGCATTTCTATTTTATTTATTCTTTTATTTATTATGTACTTTTTATTATTTTATAATACATTTATACTGCTATAATACTTTTTTACAGTAAATAAATAAATTACACTTCAGCTGGGTCTATCCTGGTAATCTAGTTTCTCATCCGTCAAAAAGCTCTGTTCTCCTGAAAATCCATCATCCTGCAATGCACCAAAATAGACTAGCGCTTTATTTACGTCAATTTCGCAGTGTTTCTCTGTGAATAGCGCGTTTCCGCGCGTCTCTATCTCTCTCCACTATATCAGCGCTTGCTTCATGCGCAATGATGACGCACACCAATGTTTACGACGGATCAGCCTGTAATTGGTCAAAAACCATCACGTGAACACATCACGTGATATCCAGAATGGCCGCTAGCATCGAGCTAGCGGCAAAAATGACGGAATATTTATGAATTATGAACTTCAGGGGTATCAAAATTGACATAAGCGTTTGGATTTATTGCTGAAAACCTCTGAAAGGAAGCACAAGTTCCAGGCTGGATAGAAAACCTTCTGTAAAGGCTAGAAAGACACCAAAGACACCCCCGTGATGGCTAGCTCGTTAGCTTTCTGCCGAAAAAAACGGTAAGAAAATCGATAAATCTGTCATCGACTTATGTTAACTTTTATCGGAGGTGACGTGTGGCATCGTCGACGATGCCGTCGGGCTCAGGGGGTTAATGCTATACACAATGGTAATTAAAAAAACGGTAACAGAAATGCCGGTATTCAAATGGAATATACAAATATTTCGACAATGTATAGCCGTTTCCTCCATCATCACTGAGTTTTTCTTGTGCAAAAAGTTCTGCACCGCAACTCAATAGTGCGGACAGTCTGCCTGAAAATTTCCGAACTTAGTCCTAATTGACTCGTTTAGGTGTAGTTTTATTTTTCCTAAGGAATCTTCAGAGAAATGTTTTGATACTTGACTGACTCATATGTGAAAATGTGTGTAAAGCTCCTGAAATGTGAAAGAGAAACCTCAATAACATTTTCTGTAAACACTTCCCCATTCCTCAAATCTAATTCAGTCCCTGTCCCATCACTCATTTCAATGTCTTAGTCATGGAAAAATGAGACCAACACATTTTCAAGGTGATGAGTTCATGAATAAACAAGTCTGTTAAAAAATGTTGCTTCAATATTTAATAAGCGTCATTGCCATAAGCACTTTGTTTAATGATCTCATTACAAAGTCATTTGAAAAGATCTAAAACATCTCCTGAAGGGACAGAACAGATTGGGATTTTTGCTCCTTGGCATTCAGCGCAGGGTTATTATCATTAAATGTAAGTAAAACTGAAATAAAAATAAATTAAACCTAAATAGTAATAAATAAATAAAAATTAAAAGAAACACGACAAAAGCACACAAACAAAATTACTAAAAAATAAACAAAAATTGAAATAAGAACACAAATTTAAAGGTAATTAAAAATATTAATAGAGAGTAAATACCTAACACTGATTCCAAGAAAGAGATTTTATTGTTCAAAAGATGCTCGATCACAACATTACAGCTCTCCTGTGCGTGGAGAGTTATTTTAAATTTCAACATAAAATCTTGTTATTTCAACATAATAACTTGTTATTTCGACACAATAAGGGGACGTTCTAATCTGAATTAAGACATTTGCGTTCTTATAATGATTTTCTATGGGAGGAAAAATGCTTAACGTGTAATTAAACGTGTTGTGTTCATATTCTGGCTCATCTGATTTTTTTTTTTTTTTTTTTGCACATATAGCCGACTTTATGATGATTTTAGTATCAAAGTGATAAATATATACACAAAAAAGATCCGTGATCTAGGTTAAAGTTTGCCGATGTACAAACAAATGCTTTTCAACTTGCAAAATTCAGAAATAAATTAATGTGCAGAAATTTGAAGGCTACTGTTTCTGACCTGTGATTATTGCTGCCTGCCCCAAACTCTGCCTGTTTTCTGGATTACCCTGTTGCTTTGCCTGCATTGTTCTGTCTGCCCGTCTTGACTCTGTCTGTACGACCTTTTTAATAAAAGCTGCAAATGGATTCCTCTGCATCGTGAATCATTACAGAAGACTTTGCAGTCTTGAATCATTACAGCTACATACAGGGAGTCTGCAGGCCTACCTTACGTGTTGTAGCCATTAAATAAGTGCATTTAGTTTAATATTTGTCAAAATATGAATGTTATATTTTTTATAGTAAGATCGGATGCGCAATATATCGGGAGACATTGAGTTAATAAGACATGATTTCAACCACTTCATTAAGTTTTTAGTAAAAAGCTTTTTTAATTCAAAAAAGTAAAAAGATTTTAATCAAAATTTTAATCATTTTTCAACAACCAATTAAGACATAAGATAACTCATTCGTTATTGTCACTTGGTTTGGTTAAGGATACTAATGGCATTTTGGGATAAAAAAAAGAATTTAAATTACTTTTGGCCAGAGGCAAAGGGCTGACCAGAAAGAGGGTGAGTACTATCTACAGTGATTTTCCTAGATTTCTTCCTCATTCTGTCAGTGTTATTTGGGTTAGGTGTTTTTATGGCAGTAATCTATTTTACTGCCCATTAACACTATCCTATTTTGCTTGTTCTTAAAGGGTCACTCCACCTCTGGAAAGATGAATGTGTATTTAAAATGGGTAATTTATGTAGAAGAAATGTGAAATTATTTTTGAATTTGGAGCTTTCTAGACTGAGAAAAGCCTACCGGGACACCTACCGGGACACAGCGCAGTTGGAGAATTCAGTTAGATTGATACAAAAGCTGAACATGTAAACAATGCTTGGCGACTGCAGAAAGCAAAAGCTGAATCCCAGACATCGACGGCCGGACATGTACAGGAAAAAGAGGATGGTAACCCCTAAAGTTACTACTTCGCTTTCTCCACAGAACAAGAGCCTGCTAGCTTAGCTTCCAAAAAAAGATGGCTGACACTATTTGTAATCCCAATCCTCGATAATGCATCCATCTTCTTATTCAGCACCTTTGTCCTTATTTTCAAAAAGTTTCTGACAGTGAAATCAAATGCACTAGCACTGATCTGTAAAAGATTTGTAAGTGTATTAGGTCCAACCCCCCTATGGGCGGTTAAGTTTTCAGTTTAAATGGCCAAACAAAGCAGAAAAATTAAATGTTTCAATGTGTGTGATGTACACTAGCTCAATAATCTGAGCGGTTCATTTCTTAAAAATAGTCTGTGTTATCTGTAACACAGAAAAGCTAAATAACAAAAGAAAGGTGTGTTAGTCATAAATTATGTTAGTCATACTTCCAAAAAGTGTAAACTGTGATTTCGAAAGACAGTATCCACACTGGCGAGGTGACTGACAGCCGCACATACTCCGAGGCACAACCCACGCAAAGTTGATAATTCCGCGAATAACTGCAATTGCAGGTTTTGAACAGAGCTGGCAACAAAGAGGAAAAACTACAAACTGCAGCTTTACCTTTCACTAACAATGAAAATAAAGCACTTACTCACCAAGCCGTGGTTTTTGTATTTGACCTTATTGCATATGCATTTTTAGGTTTCCCTTAAAAATGAATGGGAGGAGAGTATTTAGGATAGAATTTAAATGAATTATGCAAGGTGAATTGTTAAGGTTTGTGTCAGGGATCACAGAAGAAATAGACAAGATGGTGAGTTCAAAGCTTTATTGGCAGAGTGAGTCGAAGCAGGAGACAACAGGTGAGTAACAACAACACAGCAAATCAGTGAAGCTTAACTGAAGTGGTAACAGTCCTCTTTTCTCTCTCTTTGCAGATATTGATCATGGAAGATCAGGGAAGAAGGAAGCGGCTTGCAGCAGGTAAGTATGAGCGTCTCAGGTAAGTGAACGGGGAGTCTGTGATCATGAATTGACGAGACCAGACAAGTGACTGTGGAGAGAGTGTTCATATTAAAGCAGTTCTGGTGATGGGATACAGGTGACGGTGATTAGTAATCCGAGGATAATGAACGGGAGAAGTGCTGAGTGGGTGGTGAGACAGAATGAGTGGGAGGTGATGGTGAACGGTGTTGGGATGGAATCCTGACAGTTTGTGCCAGTCAATAGTCAATATAATGGAATTTTCACCATTAACCAAAAACCAGATGATAATTGGTGTTGCTCTTGGTAGATTGTGTTGGTCATTATCGGCTTTCTTTAATTTGTGTCATTAGTCATGTGCAGAACTTTCCACTCCCATCAGTGATTATTTTGGAATTGCGCTCTTACTCTAATTTGCCCTGTTTAGTAAATCTGGCCCTAAAGCTATAGAAATTATTGTGGAGCATATCTTGAATGAATTTTTGATGAAAATGTTTGAGTTACATATTGAGATCACTGATCCATGACACATGAAATTCCTGGTGGGGCCCGTGGGGGGTTTTCTCCAGAGAAACATCTCAGACACTAAAAAGCTAAATTGAGCTACATTTAATCTCAATGTTGTCTCAATGAGACATGATTTTGTAAAGAAATTCAGTTGACCACCAAAAATATGAAATACGTCACACATGATTATAAGTCGTACCAGGTCAAAATTGCATTGTTAAGAGAAAAATAAATAAATAACTTGCCTCATTGTGTCACAGAGTTCAGCCTCCATTCATCATCGTCAGGGGCCATTACCCACAATGCATCAGCTGCAGGGGCGGACTGGGACCAAAAAGTGGCCCTGGACTTGGACTGGACGGTGGCCCACAGCAGCCCACCGTATGGTGGCCGAGAGAGCTCAACGTGCTGCAACTGAAGCAAACACGTGCAAAAAAAGAAAAAAACGCAAGCAAATAGAAAAAACACCTGCAAATAAAAAAATTAAAAATGATCAGTTTCACAACACACGTGTGCTCCAAATACAGAAACAAGCTGCAAAAGTTCACAATACAACCAAATACAGAAACACGCTGCAAATAACACAGACCACACAAATAAATAGAGTTAAAAATACAATCATTAATTACAATAATTAATTAAACCATTCATTTTTTTCATCCATTTTAATTCTATTAAAAATAATGGCAAATGAACATAAAAACGTTCCACAGCTTTAAGGGAAATACCTGAATATAATTCTATCATCACTAACTCATGTTTTTTTTATGTTTTTTATCATTTACTTATTTGAATGTTTTTGTTTTTTACTGTAGAACAAAGTTCATAGTGACCATGCTCAAAAATCATGAATGAAATAAGCAAACTTTTTATCCATTTTATTTTTACTTGGTTAGGGTAAATTAATGAAATGACTAAAATAACCACACACAACACTAGTAACTGCATTGAAATGCCCTGCTAACCACCCACCCTAGTGTTGTAGCTTCTGAATGATTAAGTATCGTTTGCATTTTCTTCCAAATATATGTCAAAAAACCAAACATAGAGAATAAAATTAAATACAATGCTTATAAGAATAAATTGACACATATAATTCGGAAAAGTAAATCAAGTTATTATTCTCAACTTATACAAACTGTGCAGGGAGACTCTAAGAAATCATGGAAAGTGCTGAATAATGTTTTGAATAATGGCTATAAAGATACCGTGCTCCCAGACACAATAAATAATACTGATCTTGCAAATGAACTTAATAATTATTTTGTATCAATAGGGACAAATCTCTCAAAAAACATTTCACAACCACGCAGTATTTCTTACCAACAATATATGACCGGTAATTACCTAAATTCTTTCTTCCTAAAGCCTACTGATGCCATAGAAGTATACAATATCATAATGGCTTTGAAGAACTCAAATTCTGCTGGAGAAGATGAAATTAGTAATAAAATATTAAAATCTATTGCTAATGAAATAACCGAACCGCTTTCACATTGCATTAATCTCTCACTGCTTACCGGAATTGTCCCTAAAATGGCAAAAATTGCAAAAATAATTACGATATACAAAACTGGTGACAAAAATGAAATAAAAAATTATCGTCCCATATCCATCTTACCAAGTCTTTCTAAAATATTGGAAAGAGTAGTGTATAATAGACTGATTAATTATCTTAATACTTTGAACATACTTAATCCATCCCAGTATGGCTTTAGGAAGAAACATACCACCAGTATGGCAATCCTTGATCTCACTGAAAAGATCAACGATGCCATAGAAAAGGGGGAATATGGTATTGGTATATTCTTAGACCTCTCAAAGGCCTTCGATACTATTGATTTTTCCATATTATTGTATAAATTGCACCATTATGGAATTAGAGGTCAACCACTAAATTGGTTCAAGAGCTATTTATATGGGAGGCAACAATACGTAACTATACGTGAACAGACAGTATCAGAAAACAAATATGTTCAATGTGGTGTTCCGCAAGGATCTATATTAGGTCCTCTCCTCTTTATTATTTACATTAATGATCTGGAAAATTCATCAAAGATGCTGCATAAAGTAATTTTTGCAGATGATACTAATTTATTTCTATCACATAAAAATGAACTTGAACTTCAACTATTACTTAACAAAGAGCTTCAAAATGTCGACAATTGGTTTAAAGTAAACAAATTGTCTATAAATACTAGTAAAACTAACTACATAATATTTTGTTCAAATAAAAAGCAATTTAAACTTGATGATTTGAATTTCCAGATTAAAATAAAGGGAGAGGTACTACAGAGAGTCAGGGTGACTAAATTCTTGGGTGTATTTATAGATGATCACCTGAACTTTAAACACCATATTGAATACCTCATCAAAAAGCTATCAAAATATGTTGGTCTGTTCTTTAAGCTTAGATATTTGTTTCCCAGTGAAACATTAATCACTCTTTATAAAACCCTCTTCGAACCTCATTTAAACTACTGCAATATCATATGGTGCAACACTTATTGTACTTACCTAAGAAGGTTAGAAATATTGCAAAAAAAATTAATTCGTGCCATTTCATGGTCTGACTTCAATTCTCCAACTTGTTCTATGTTTCTTAGGTATGGTATATTAAGACTCACTGAACAAAATAAATTTCATAATGCATGTACTATGTATCAGGTGGTAAACGGACTAAATGGTAGACTGTATGAACTTGTTCCTATTCGCTATCCCCGGCACACTTTTCACACTAGAAACAAGCACATTATTACTGGAAAAAAACGAAGACTAAAAAGCACTGGTATGAGTGTGGTGTGCCGGGGACCGCGGATTTGGAACGACTTGGATGAAAATTTAAAAAATTCAAGCTCTTTTCTTTATTTTAAACAAAAGCTCAAGAAACAATTATTGAGTCTATATTCATTTTCTTGATGTATGTATCTCCCTCACTTTATATGTATGTTAGTGTTAATTTTATAATCTCATGGTAAACTGTTCAAAAAAATTGTTTGTGAAATGGGATCCCCTATCATTTGTTGTATGAATGTTGTATGAAATGTTTTTTGTACGGCCACACATCTGCTGTTGTCTTTTTTGTCTGTTTTTTTTTTATTTTTATTTTTACTTTGATTGTTATGGCCTCCGAGTATAAGCTTTATAGCTTCTTTGGGGACCAGTTCACATACTTGATTATTTTCTTGGTTTTTGGTCTTAGTTTTATGTATGTATGTGAATGAATATATTGTGATGGTCAAAGATCTGCAATAGTAATCTGCAAGAGAATGAAGTAATCTAGTTTTATTCATTCCATCTGTCAATAATGCAAAATGAATTGCAGACGTGCTGTGCTGCTGCATACATTTCCACTGATCTCTCATCCTTTCCTTTGTGTTATTTGACAGCCAGATTTTTTTCTGGAGCCTTGCAGAGAGAAAGTGTTTCAGCTAATCTATAAGCTCTGGAGGAGAATATGCAGCTTGTGTCCTCGTGTCAGTCTCCCACTTTACTGTAATAGGGTTATTTGTCCTGCCCCTGCTAGACTTATCCAGGGATATTGTTAACCTTGATGCCGATGTGAAGTGCAGTGGGTTCCCCAGGCCCTCAGGGAGGTTCTGGTGATTCTGTCCTTGTGTTTTATATGAGCAGTTTCCATATAGAAAAGAGGCAATCCTATTGTAAGCTTCTGTCCTCTTTTTGTTTTAAATGAATAATCCCTCATGTCTTCTGTTAAGTAAATGATGTGGAGGTTAAAGCCTTCTAGAAAGTGTTTATATATGCTTAATTATATAGACGGTCTTAAGAGCGCTATATTTTGTTTTTGTACACTTCAAGAATTTTAAGATTACATTAAAAAAAAATTCCATTGACTTGCAAGATTGAATATTAAAATGACAGCATTGATGTCATTGCATACTGAATTCTGGTCTTTGTTATGTTTCTGTTCGCATACTGAATTGATTAATATAGATTCATTTGTAGTAAATTCTGTGTTGCATCTACACTAGTGGCCAAAAGTGATGTCCAGAGGGCATATTTGTTTTTAATGACCCTACAAGTTCAATTAAACCATGAAAATATGAGGAAAATGTGTATTTTTTATGTTTTAACTATGAGGGAAGAAAAAAACACTATTGGTTAAGACAGCCTATTTATCTGACAAAATTATTTGGCAAAAAAAGTCACAATACAGCAATGGTTTTAGTTTACTATGCAAAAAAATGCATAGAAAAACCAAAAAGCTCATAGAAAAACGTTCCAGGTTATGACTATAACCCTTGTTCCCTGAGAAGGGAACGAGACACTGTGTCGTAGAAACACTTAGCGTGCGCCTCTGAAGTATAATTGAAACTAATCCAATCCTAATTGGTGTTGCATCGTGACGTAACGTGACGGCATAACCGGATGCATAAAAGTGACGCCGGCACACACATAAGCCTCAAGATGAAGCAAGACGCTCTCAGGCCTAGAGGGGCATGGCAGGACAACGCAGTGTCTCGTTCCCTTCTCAGGGGACAAGGGTTATAGTCATAACCCGAGATGTTCCCTTTTTGAGGGAACTCGCACTGTGTCGTTAAAAAAACGACTCTTTAGGAAACGAATGCCCACTAGGCCACACACCAAAAACAGACCTAAAGTGAAACTGACTCAGGCACTCAGCTATGAAGAGAGCACATGAGCGCCAGGCGTACTAGGGAGTTGCAGACTATAGAACCTGATAAAAGTGTGTGGGGTTGCCAAACCGGCTGACTCACAGATCTCCTGGAGGGGCACTCCCAAAATGAGGCCCCTAGAGGACGCCATGCCTCTAGTTGAATGAGCCTGTACAGCCAAAGGTGAAGGCAAATTGCGTACCTTGTAAGCCCAGGCAACAGCCTGAACAATCCAATTTCTAATGGTTTATTACTAATGGTTTGCTTGAATGCGTTCTTAGGTGGTCCGACCCCCAACAAGAAGAAGTCCTCTCGAGGCATATACTCAAAGCTCTGACGGAGCAGAGCAAATGGAGCTTCTCTTCTTCTGCCAACACATGAGGTGGAGGATGAAATGCCTGCAGGACCATAGACCGTGTCGTGTTAGAAGACACCTTAGGCACATAGCCCAGTCTCGGGTGCAAAAAGGCCTTAACTCTGCCAGGGGCAAACTCCAAGCAATCTGGTGTCACTGCCAGGGCTTGGAGATCTCCCACCCTCTTAAGAGAAGTAATAGCTAAGAGAAAAAACATTTTGTATGTCAGATCCTAGGGCGAAGCCGACTTAAGGGGTTTGAAGGGGGATAACCAGGGATAACCTTCGAGTACCACACCAAGTGTTCTCTACACCAAGTGGAAAACACATGCCACTTGAGGCCATACAATCTCCTTGTAGATGGAGCCCTAGAGCTAAGTATGGTTTCAAACACCCCGGCTGACATACCACCATTCAAGTACAGAACCCCCTTTGGGGCCAGACCCACAGTTTCCACAGCTCTGGGCGAGGGTGGAAAATTGTGCCCTCCGCCAGAGACAACAGATCCCTCCTCAGAGGAATCTGCCATGGCGGAGCTATCAGGAGTGAAATTATGTATGAAAACCATACTCGGGCCAGCAACATTGGAGAAACCAGAAGTAGAATGTTGCCCTCCTGACAGAACCTCTCCAGGATTCCCGGGAGCAGGGCAATCAGGGGGAAAGCGTACAGACAAAGCCTCGGCCAGGCCTATACCATGGCATCCAACCCCAGTGAGGCTGGATGTGTGAGGGAGAACCAAAGTGGGCAGTGAGACGTCTTTCGAGACGTGAATAGATCAACTTCCATCGGTCCAAACCTCTCCCATATCGACTTCACCATATCTGGAAGTCTCCATTCCCCGGGCCTCAGCCCCTGATTCTGAACCCCCGGAAAACATACATTGCCCTGATGGACAGTATTTTCCCTTGGGACCAAAAGATAATCTGATGCGTCAATCTGTACAGAGGGTGCGATCTGAGTCCCCCTTGTCAGTTCAGATAAGCTACCACTGATGTATTGTCCGATCGTACTAGGACATGGTAACCCTTGATGTCTGGAAGGAAGCTCCTCAGAGCCCTGAACACAGCCAACATCTCTAGGCAATTTATATGCCAAGAAAGATGATGGTCCTGCTACAGACCCCTGGCAAATCGGCCGTCCATGACTGCACCCCAGCCAGTGAGGAAGGCGTCTGTCAAAACGTTTTTCCGGCAACATGACGCTCCTAACACTGGCCAGTCATCAATATAATTCAGTATGTCCTGAAGTCTCAGGAGAGCAAGTGCTGCATCCTGCTGCATGTGCGGGTAGAGAATCCAAGGCTGAACAGAAGAACCCAATATTGGTAAGCGTCGCCCCCGAAAGCGAACCTCAGGAACCTCCTGTGACATGGAAGCATGAAAATAAGCGTCTTTTATATCGTGACAAACCAGTCCTCAGATCTGATCTGATTCACGATGATGGGAATAGTAAGCATCTTGAACCTGAACCTCCTCAGAGAACGGTTCAAATGTCTGAGATCTAAAATTGGCCTCAGCCCTCCATCCTTCTTTGTAGTGTTGTCAAAATATTCAGTACTTCGGTATCAAGTCGGTACTAAAAGTTTTTAAACGCCACAATACCAAGTTCCGGTGGTACCGAGTACCCAGTCAAACCTGGTTCTGGATGCGCATGCATGCACAAAGGGCGTAAAGTCGTGTCCTCTTCATGAAAGCGCTGAGACATGGCAACCAGCGGCGCAGCTGATGTGGTGTCTGTGTATAATAAACTGCAAAAAGACTATTTAAGTGCTAGGATGCTTGTCTGGAAAGTGTTGTTTCTGCAATTGCATTTGGTGAAAAGAGTGATGCAGAAATTATACATTTCACTTTTAAATACAAATGTGCTTGCAATTAGGATGAAGGCAACAAATATGTATGTGGTTGCTAATTATTCACTGCATAGAGAATTGGAAATTAAATCGAGAAAGTTCATAAACAAATTATTCCAGACTTTCAATGTTTCACTTTAAGTGTTTGTTTACTTGATCAACAAACAATTTTGAGACTTGCCATTTGATGTCCAATGAAAATTATGGGTTCTGCAATAAACCAATATGGAGACTCTCTCTCTCTCTGCCTTTTTATTACAAGTCCCTTTAAAGCATCAGGAGGAGTGCATGTGCCCTCATGTTTTATTCACGGCAGGGAATCTCCTCCAGGAGCAAATTCACAGAGTCACAGAGAGAAAGACGGTGAGATATCAAATGGCTGTCAGTCTGAACTTCCTCTCGACTCAAATACTTCCAACTCCTTCAGATCCTTTTTAAAAGAGCAAAGTTTTGTTCAGCAAGCAGAAGAGGCATCTCGCTGTAATAACACTCACTTTTAATTGTCAAGAAGAGTCATTGCCTCAACTCAAATTACCCCCAGAGTCTCCTTAGACCTTGAACCGTTTGGTTACCAGTAAAGTGCATTATATGGAGAAAAATCCTGGAATGATTTCATCAAAAACCTTTATTTCTTTTCGACTGAAGAAAGAATGACATGGATATCTTGGATGACATGAGGTTGAGTAAATTATCAGCAAAAGTTTTTTAAAAGTGAACTACTTCTTTAACACATGCTTTACGCACACCAATGTCCAGTCTTGTAGTCGATCTTAACTCTTTGATTACGTTTTTGAACATAATGATGTAACTTATTTACATCCTTTGGCGTGATGGTGGACATCCAACTTGTGGCTTCTATTGTTTGTGTGGTATGAAACTGCATGTGTTCCATCCACCAGGCCATACACTACAAGTAAGAAACACATGTTTAAAAACCTTCTGTGCACATACTACCCCCAACTGGTGACATAAATGCATTTACATTAACATTTTAATATTTGATTTTCACTTGGGCTAGGATGCAACTACTTGTTACCTCCCTAGCACCCACTGCATCACAATTTCTTCAGAAACCTTAGTGTTATAAGTAACATTCCCCCAAAACTCCACAACTTTTCCTATTATTTCCAATTAGTTAGTCATTCCTGATTCTGTTCCAACTCATCCTCTCTAGAAACTGCCATGTGTGGGTCTGCAGAGCCAGAATATGAATGCATGCAAAATGGTGGCAAAATCAATTTTCTTAATACTCATATAACACTGACAACATTCAATAATCTCAAATAGTAACAAATGAACCACCTGCAACTCAGCAGACGGGTCCAAACTTTCCATTCGAACAGTAATGATTCTTGCTCAGCAGAAACCTTCCTAAAATTCTGTTCGGTGTAGATTTATGAGGTGCGAGAGGCCTCCGAGCTCCAGCAGACTCCAGCCTGCGACAGAGGCTCATACGGCTAACAGCGCTCTGCTGTCTTTATGATGATTAATGACCCGCAGAGAAACAGAGGATCCAAACCAGGACAAAGAAGCACATATAGCCTGCACTTCTGAGACCTTCACTGACACTTGTGAGAAACTCTACAACATCTCAGTTAATGAGGGACAAATTAATGAGTGATTGTTAATGACTGAATTAAGCAGACTCCTCCACAGGTCAATAAATCACCATTTGAATGTACAACTGCTGCTCCGAAAAAGAAAAGAAAAAATAGCAGTAAATAAGGGGGTGAATCTCACAAAGAAAATGTCAGGGTCATTAAAAAAGTGAATGGAAATTATGCCTTTTTTAAGTAACATTCATATTTTTTATTAAGATATTATTTTGAGGACAACCACATTGTCACAGTCACTCAGTTTGGACATTGTTTACATTTGTATCTTTTTTCCCTGCCTCCTGCCTACCCTTTTCGCCACCTTCTCTGGGCCAGCACCCTCTAACCTGGTCTTTTTAGGGGGCTTTCCTCTTAGGGCAAATGAGAGGATGCTTAATTGCTTTTTAACTTACATCTTTGAAAGACAGATACAATGATTAATGCATTCATGGCCAGGATATAATTATAAAGTATGACATGATTTTAAAAGTCAACTATAACATCAACTATGCAATACTCTTTAAATCACTTAGTGCTAATAAAATTATTAAGCCTACTTGGAGAGAGAGATGTTTATTATGTGACAATATGTCGGTTGTTGTGTGATAACTAAAATTTGACTAGGTCTAGACTACTTGTTCTGAGCAGGTGTTGTCAGTGAACATCTAAATCTGTTGAAAACAGAAGTACAAGAAGTGCAGTTAAAGCGGATTGTATAATTCCACGTAGGAAAACATCGTTTGGGCAAGCTGTTTTCTCATACAAAGCTTCACATCAGTGGAATACTGTACCTCAACCAATTAGAGAGTGCTCATCATTTAACTCTTTTAAGCTTAATCTTAAGAAATGGCTACTTCATAACCAACAATGTGAACATTAACGCTGAACATTAACCCAGCTGCATCACATCAATCTTTACTTTTGATTACACGACAGAGACAGTACGCGCTCGCGTCGCGGTCTCGCGCTGTGCAAGAGAGGGGTGTTATCAGCGCGTACAAGAGCGTGATTGACACTTCTAAGACATTCCTCCTGGCTCTGATTGGTTGTTCCTTGACGGGAGCGTAAATTTCTGCAAATGACAATAGGACCACTGGGAGGAACCAGAGGAGCTTGATTTTTATAAAGATTATCTGTCTCATATTCTACTGTCAGGACATAATGACAGTTTTATCAAATATGTTAAAAAATATTTTTGACAAAAGTTACCTACCCCAGCTTTAAGAATGTTAATTAATGTACACTGTCCCTTTTCTAAATAAATAAATAAATAAATAACAGGCTGTAAAACTCTTTGTTAAGTTAAGGCAGGCATACACTGTGCGATGTCTGTGCGATTTCAGCAAGGTACCTACTCACACTCAACGAGTAAATCGCATGCGATGCAAAGCCAAAGTTCAGGATTTATGTGCTCACACTGTACGGTCCGATCGTCGAGTTGCGACTTCACTGCTCACACTATACGTGTAATATCTGTGATAACCCCCTGGATTGCGCCTACGTTTATGTATCCAGAGATATTGTCAAAACAAGCATCTGCTATCAATATCAAGATGATAGCATTTTCAATTTATGCTTTTAATTATTATTAGTATTGAATTGTCATTATTAGGGGAGACCTATAGGCTAATTTTATTATTAAATTAATCCGCTATTATAATTAATTTGCCACGCAATATTTTCACAGTGACAGCACATAACCAATATGAGGATAATAAAATATTACATAATCTTACTCCTAATTAAAAATTGTCTAAAACATTTAGGTCGATTACAATGAATTATAGGCATATAAAATAACTGTTAACAGTCATGTCCGAACATTGCCATAATTAATCATCAATGAAAATTAAAAACAGGTTTATTTCAAAAACATCATTTGACAAATTAATAAGGTGTTACATCACAGGTGGCTTGGAAGACGTGGGTAATATTATCCATTTTGCAACACGAGCTGGAGGTAAGCAACAGTAATTTGTAGCTAGTTTGAACAACAGAACTTAAAGATCTCCCTCTTTTCATTTTTATTTTAATTTTATTTTTCCTGAAGATGAAATGGTTAAACTTCTGTTTTCTTGCAGGCACAGTGAGGGAAAAAACACTGAGTTTAGGGCAATCGGTTCGCTTTGCTTCAACTGTGCGATATAGTCACGAGCAGCGACCAAAATTTCTGACATGCCAGAAATTCATCCGACAGGGCTCCAGACTAACTTTTCCACTGGTTGCACCGGTGCTACCAACTTTCTCAGTTGGTCGCACCAGCATATGATTTGGTCGCACCTTTTTTTTTTCTTGCTACATGCCATGGAATTAATCAATGCAAGCTAATGAATCTTAATGCATGCTTAATCTGCATACCCTAGTTTCGCACTGATGTAAAAAGACTGACAGTGACACAAGACCTCATGGTAACAATATGTTTTAATCTTTCAACTATCAAATTAAAAAAACTCTCAAAAAATATATTATAAAAACATTTGATTTTTAATTTTTGATTTTTAATAATTTTACTGTCTTCACAGCTGTTCAACCCTTTGTCACTTTGGTTGCGAATATATGTCACTTTAGTAACACATTGCAATTGAATTCAGAGGGGCCAGCTCTTATAGTTGGGCCTCCTGGTCCTCTTTCCTTGGGAGAACCACAACCTAACATCCTCACTGGCATCATAATCCATCAGCTCTGGCCCTTCAACACTAATTCTAATGAGGTCCTCCACAGTATCAGTATGGAGATTTGCTCTAATGTCCGACTTTATTCTCTTCTGACATGAAAATCCTCTTTCGCACACAGCTGCAGATATTGGGAGCAGAAGCATTATCTTGACCAGATGCAGAACATTCTGTAAAAAACAGCCATATTGATCAAACCACTTCAAGTTTCACTCCAAATCAAGTGTAAATGATCATGTTCTGTATTGAAATTAACAGAGCCTACCATGTAGTCTGAGCAGTAGGGCTCTTTTGTCATCATGACTTCCCACAGTGCAAGATAACTTTTATCTTTGAACGACGTGTTTATTGTCATTTTCATCTCTTGAAACTCCTCTATTGCCTGTTCATTGTTGCATCCATTCCTGACATGAAACAGAAAATAATACAATAAATAGGTTCTCAATATATAATCTCAGTTAAAATGAATAGTCAATAGAAATGTGACCCATGCAGCAAAAAAAAACTCACCTTTTGAGGACAGTGGAGTAGTGTTCAAGGAGAAACTTCACCTCTTTGACACCATGGTCCAGGAGCTCCAGCTTATCTTCTGGCCAAGAGTCATGGTTGAAGACATTGAAACACCTTACTGCCTTGGCTGTTGGGTTGTCCATTTTATTCTCTTCTATTACCAAATTACAGAGATTGAAGATAAAAAATAAATAGGCCTAGCAACAGTGTTGGAACCTATCAGTGTGATTATGACATAATTGTAAATACAACAACTCACCAAGAAGGCTGTCAAATCTTTTTTTAGGTGTTTTACTGTGGATTCACAGGTTAGCTCCATGGCTCTCTGCAATCTCGGGGCACAATGGCTGATAGCTTGACCTTCTGCCAGCTTTTCAGCTTCACCTTTTACAAGGGTGACTCCCTATGAATCATTACATAAAACTCCACTGAGTACATTTCATTAACATGAACTAAACATTTAGTAGTCCATAAATGTACCTGATACTTTAACTTCTGTCTTCCAGTTTCTCCTTCTTTCTGTTGGTGCTGCTTCTTAATAGCTGTCAGGAACTCTGACAGCTTACCATCTGGTTTGACTCAGACTGGCATAGTTTGGATAGTAGCGAGGAGACTTTCAATGCCACTAACAACCTGGGAAGACAGTTGTTTTCTTACTAACATGTATGAAATATATTTAGGTTTCAGATCAAATATGTCACCCCTGGCCCCTATTCTCTCAGTCCCCCTTACCTGAGGTAGAATTACATAATTTCTCTGGAGCAGCAGGCTGAATCGGCTGATGGAAGAAAACATATCTGACAGGAAGTGGCAGAATGCCACAAATGTCCCATCCTCCATGGTGGCTTTAATCTGCAAAATCATAAACATTTCTTATTCTCAACTCTTATACAACACTTTTCTGTTCTTATACAAAGTCAAAACTGATTTCAATAATGAAACACTGTCCAACTCAAAGAGGTGAAATACTAACCTTCCTTGCTCTGCCAGCTATGTCGGCATTGGCTGAGGCACCAGCCAGGTGGTCCATGTACTGCAGCAAACTATCCAGAGCTCTGGGGGTCGCCATCCTTCCCTAGTTTTAGGAATGTGTTCAAACTACGGGACACATGAGGCAGCCACCTTGTCCCTTTCACTTCACTGGGTGCATATGCTGTGACTCCAATTTCAGCTCCCAATGCTTTAAGCTCCCTCATTGATTTGGGGCTGAAGTGGTAGGTTTTCCAGATGAGGTGTAGCAGTTCATATACTTGCCCAATCATAGAGACATCCTTTTGTACACTCAACAATCCCAGCTCCAGTCTTTGTGTGGAACATAATATAAAATGGTCAGGTATAATGTAATTAGACTTTGTAAAAAGATTATTTATGTATACAGGCAGATGTTAAATTGCAACACACCTGTGTGGCATGCAGTGGAATGGGATAACAAAGGACCCCACCTCTGCTTGGAGGAGGGCTATCACTCCACCTTTGTGGCCCAGGTTAACTGCAGCACCATCAGCGCCCAAGGCTATGGCTTTTTCAAGCCAGTTCTCACATTTTGGACCAAGACTAGCAAAGGCTTTCTTGGTTGCAGCATAAATACCTGTAATATATTATACAAAAACACATGTAATATTTGGTAATTATCATGGCCAAATTTCAGGATTTTCATAGATTTTGGAAAGTATTTTTAATCTGTAATTTTAAGCATTTTACATTTGAATTATATAAAATCTATTTGCATTTTAATTATAATCTATCTATCTATCTATCTATCTATCTATCTATCTATCTATCTATCTATCTATCTATCTATCTATCTATCTATCATCTATCTATCTTTTAAAAATCATTAAACATTCAAATGTATGCATTCCATATGCTGATATAGATTTTTCGTTATCAAAGTTTATAGTTGTAATAAAAAATAAATCTTACACTCACCTTCTGCATGGGCGTGTTGAACGTCAATATGACCAATTAGGACATTGGTAGGTCTTCCATTCTCAATGACACGGGCATAGACGATCTCACATTCTTTGTTGGAGATGTCTGTATCTCCATCAATCATAAATGATAAATAGTGGGCGGAGGAAATTTTTTCAGCCGAATTTTTTCGCAGATTGTCTGCTATCACTCCTATAAATTGCGCACAGGCCATATCGTTTGCATAGGTGGGATTAACATTCAACCCGTTCTTTTTCATCAGTATAATTTCTGATTTGAATTTTGTGAATGGGAGTTCCTCTTTTTATAATCATTTCCTTTTCCTCTGTCGAGCGATTACCCTCATCTAACCGCTGAAAAGACGTAGGAAGGGGCTCGGTGTTTCGTGAGACACACCGGTCCCTACAGGTTTTATGTTTTTTGCTTTCATTGTGCAGTTTAATAGAGTCAATCTTAAATTGCTTAGACCCTGTAACAAATTTAGAATGACCTGCAATGGATGAGCCACACTGTTTACAGTACAAACAATGCATAGCATTAACCTCATATCGCAACCACGGGTACTGTCTAAGCCATTGCTGCTGGAAGTTGTGCCTTTTCTTTTTCCTTTGCTCGATCGGTTCCTCACTGTCCGCAGCTGTGCTCTCGTCATCAGTTGTGTCTGTGCGCTGGCTCGTTGGCTGGTCCTTTCCACCAGCATCCTTGACTTCCACACTTTGTTTTTTAAAGTATTCAGCAATTGACCTTTTCATTTTAATTTGCGTGTTCGGAATTGGCGCGTTTCACCATCAGTGTGCAATTAGACCAAGAGACCAAGAGAGCAGTAGACCAAGAGACCCGGGCTCTTGGTCTACTGCACCAATTTGTTGTCTGTGGTATGTTCTTTTTATCCACTTTTTTTATTTTATATTTTATAAGCTCTTTATTTTTAGTTTAAATTGTGACTGTTTTTATGCCAATACCAGTATGGCAATGTTAGTTCAGCTGTGCCTAGTGGTTGCTGTATGGGGATACCTTGCACAGTGCCAAACACATTTAGGTGCGGCAATATGGACATCAATTAGTTTGCTTGCACTTCGCCATGCCGGGCCTCATACTTTGAATCTGCCTGTTTGCGGGAGGTCGTCGACTGAACGCAATAGAAGGCAGAGGAGACGAGGTTAACGAGGTGGAATACGGCAATGTCTCCCATGACGAGGAAACAGACCACCCTTACATCGATGATATTGTGCAATGCCAGATCATTGCATGGAAAAATGGAGGAACTTCGAGCGAACTCCAAAGTATGTTTTGAATATCACACTTCAAGTTTGATGGTGTTCACGGAAATATGGCAGCACTGGAATGTTCCGGATGCTGCTCTGGGGCAGGATGGATTCTTGCTGGTGCGGGTGGACAGGAATACCCAGTCAGGGAAAATCAGAGGTGGTGGTCTGGCTGTGTATGTGAGTAATGCTTGGTGTAAACAGTACACAATTAAGGACACAATCTGTTATCCTGATGCTAAAGTTCTGTGCTTGAAAATTAGACCTTTTTATTTACCGGGGGAGTTTGGTAGCATCGTTGCTTGTGCCGTCTATGTCCCTCCTAGTGGAGTAAAGCAGCAAAGTGTACAGCGGACTGTGTTCACCAACAATTACAGTGCTCGCCAGAGGCTCCCGTTTTTACAGTATATTAGGTGATTTTAATCAATGCAAGCTGGAACTGTTCTTGCCTGGTTTCGAAACAATATATAAAATGCGGGACAAGAAAAGACAGAACCCTAGATAAGTGCTATGGCGATATTAAAAAGGCTTATGAAGCCAGAGCGAAACCACCGCTGGCTAACTCTGACCACAACAGTATCCATCTTATTCCTACATACAGGACTATGCTCAAACACAGTAAACAATGCATGAAGGAAGTAACAGTTTCGTCAGACAATGCCATAGATAGACTCAAAGGTTGACAATAAGGACAATAACAGAGTATATCAACTTTTGTGTGGACAGTACTCACTAAAAAAATTGTTATGATGTATCCAAATAAGACACCTTATATAACTAAAAATATTAAGAGTTGTATTAACAGGAAAAATGCTGTATTTAGAAACCATGATCTTTGTTACGTGGAAGTGCTTTTGCCTTGTGTTGTTGAGTAAACGTTTCTCACTCACTGTAATGACTAACAGGTGGAGCTGCCAACGAGTGACCTGTTTGGCGACTGGAGTGCTTGGCGTTGTATTTAAGGGGGCTTTCACACAGTTTTAGTTCGGAATGGGGCACGGTTCGCATGACAAATTGCTAATGTGAACGCTGTCATGGGACCCGGGTGCGCACTGCTGAACCCGAGACTGCCTGGACGAGGTGGTCTGAGTTCGGTTGCTTCCGAACTATGCCGCGGTTCGTGTGAATGTGAAAGCAACACGGACACGCGCACTTGTTCAGGAAGTAAAGTATATTGCGCATGTGTTTTAGCTTATTGTGATGTATTCAGTTAAATAAAACAATTGTAAGTGATGATTTACCTTGGATACGAGGGAGAGTGAGCCTGCAGTGTATTCGTGCATTGCGCCTGGAATCAGAGCAACCCAGGTAAAAAATAAATGTTAAGTATATTAAATCTTAGCATACTTGAGCATACTTTACCTCCTGAGACCCGAGAGTTTGCCTGGTGTGCATTTTATAATTTTTCTTGCTGGGATAAGTAGGACCTAATAAGTATAATTACTAAAATTTGTTTTTTTACAGGAAGTAGTTTTTGCATAAAAGGATGTCCTAATGCGAGGACAGTGGGTCTATCATATCTTTTACAAAATATTATTTGCTGTTGGGGCCAGAATTTCCCCAATTAATTAGTCAAAATTCAAAATTTCAGCTTAATACGATAAGTAGTTCTCTCAAAAATTAATGTCCTCATACGAGTACAGTGGGTCTATCTTACTGTTTGACACAAATAGACTACATTGATAAAAAAAGTTCATTTGATACATTTTCACAGTTTATTTGAAAATGTTAACATCAGAGTGTATAGCCTACATAAAATGTAAACAGCCTGAAACATGGCTAATAAAAAAAGCTAAAGTGCAAACTGTAACAGTTCAAATTTTCACAGTTTATTTGAAAATGTAAACATCAGTGTATAGCCTACATAAACTGTAAACAAACTGAAATATGGCTAGTAAAAAAGCTAAAGTGCAAACTGTAACAGTAACAGTCCAAAAACAGTTGAATTCAGCAGGGCAGCCTTTGAACTGTGGCTTTTTTTCCCCCCTAACTAGCTCCCTCTATCTTTCCAGCCTGTCTGGAATAGCCCCTATTGGCCGGTGTGAAATGCTGCAATGCAGTTTCGTTCACTTTGCAAGCACAGATACACTTTGCATGTCGTGTATCGTACACAAGATTTCCCAGTGCAGCCTTTGACTCTGCAACGCATGGGGCTTTTCAAGGCCACCATCTCCGGGAGATGAGCAGCAGTGGAACGGACTGAGATATGGGGGATTGGAGCGACCCGAGATTTTTTGCCTGGTGGTGGAAGGTTTCCGTGCTCATTCTCTTCTTCTGCGACATGAGCACCTTCATGAAGAACATCACACTTGCTGAGGAATACCTGAGCCACTACCATGCGAAACTCAAGAAACTTCAAGATAGATTTCCTTGGGGTGCCATTTTCCTGGTTATCTCTCCGATAGAGCAGCCAGCTGTTGACCAGGGCAAGATCTGTGAAGTCCATCAGCATGCGCACTGTCCACTTCTTCGTCCGCACAGACATTCAGTAGTAGCTCATCATTCTATCTGACATGTCAACACCTCCCATCTTTGAGTTGTACTCGCGCACGATGGTTGGTCGTTTCACGGTCACATACTTTTTTTCCTTCTTGGACCAACGCTGGCAAGCTTCTGGCTGCTCTGAATGGACAGTGGAAAGCATGACAACTGACTTGTTGTCATACCACTTGACCACGCAAAGTTTCCCATCTGCCCTGGTTACTGTGGAGACGGCACCTCTCCCTTGGTCCTTCAGGGTTTTGTCATCTGGTAACTTGTTCATTGCTTATTTGACTTGGCCCTTCATCACTGTACTAGTGAGATAAATATCATCCTTCAGCATGTGATCAACTACTTGTATGGTAGTAAAGAAGCGATCACAATACACTTGAGTTCCTGCAGTGAGCGTTTCAGAAAGACGTATGATGACTAGTGTTCCTAGACCCAATCCATCTGAGTCCTGAACCTTCGAAGCCAGGGTTTTTGAACCTTGATAGACTTCAAAGTCTAGCACGAGTCCATCCACAGATGCCAGCACAAAGTTCTTCATTCCCACTGGATTTGGCTTTAGTGGCAGGTATTGTTGGAATGGACATGCCCCTGTAAACGGGATCATCTGTAAATGTTGTAAACGTTTGTCTATTGAGACGCATTCTGTACGAGCTTGAAGGAGGCAGCCGGTAAGTATAAGGTCCATAAAAGGCCTCACCTTCCAAAATTTGTCGGTTTCCCTCTTATCTTCTGAGACATCATAGTCAATAACTACTTTCAGATGGCTCCTAAGTTTGAAGAAGCGATCACGTGACATTGTGTTACTAATGGCAGGGATTTGTAGGGCATTGGACCAAAACATCCTTATCTGTGGATAAGGCACACAAGACATCAAGATTGCTGCTCCAAAAAAGTGATACATCTCATCTACCGAAGTTTTGATAGATCTCCCACTGTTACCCAGTGACATGGCATTTGTGCAGTCAGCAATGAGTTTCATCAGGTCTGAGTCAATGTACTGCTCCACATAATCCAGTGGCTGCCAACCGGTTCGCTCATCTTTCAGTCCATCATGTCCATCCTGAAACTGGACCAAATTTGGTCTAAATGGAACAAACCTCCAGCGTTCTCCAAGTTCAGCATTCCTTGGTTCTGGTCTGGGCTCTCCATGTCGCTGATCTTCCTCATCCAGCTCATCATTCTCAGCATGCTGTTTTTAACGTCCATGTATGTGTGCACTTGTGGATGATTTGGCTGAATTTTATTCTCAGAGTCAGTATCTTCAGTATCTTCAGCTGCATCAGAGGGTGTGTATTCTTCACCGGAATCATCATCTGATGAATCAGGTGGTGAAACATCAAGCAGCAAAAAATCAGGTTGCTCATCCATGAGGTCAACATCTTGTGGAATGACTTCATCCACAGCAGGATCATGATCTTCCTCATCTGAGAGATCCTCCACATCAGAGTTGTTTGCAATTGCCATGAGCAGTCGTTCTGCTCTTGACAATGAAAGTTTCGCTGTAATGATAACGTGAACAAATTAGAGATCCAGTTTTTTTGCTAGAGATACTAATACTGGGGTCATCTAAAGTCATCTTTTATTGTCATTCCAGAATGATTTACCAGGATTCTAGCACGATTGACCTTGATAAACCATATTATAGTATTATTTACTGTCATTTACAATGTTTCAAAGTGTGATTCACCATGATTTACTCTGCTCACACACACACACACAAACAAATGTTGTTTTTTCAATGCTAATGCTAATGCTATCCATCTAAATATTCCTAAGTTTAGCTAACCACATGGTAGAATAAATACCATTTTAAAGTCCCAATGTCCTCAAACGAGTGCTTCACATTTACTGATGTCCTAGAGTGCTACTCTTACTAAAATATGTCAAATTTTAATACCCATATGATGATAGAGACTGTATTGTACATAAATACATTAGTTTCATTCATATAATTTGCATAGATTTTTTACCTGGGTCATTTTTCTTTCGGGAACTGCTGTAAAACTGTTTTGTTGAAAATCCAGACATTTTCCAGCCACTTTCTTCTCACTGACAATGGTGTAATGTTGTGATATTACCACAGGGAGGTGTGGGCAGTGTCCCTAAGTGTTGCCAATTGGTCTAAAATTTTACAAATTTGACTATCATTATGTCGATAGCCAAAAATGGAATGTCCTCATATGAGGTCGCAGGGTCTTAGGAGGTTAAAGCCAGACTAATCATCAGTATACTTCAAGTTTGTTAATGATTATTTAACTTGAAGCATGTAGAAAAGCACAATTTGAAGTGTACTTAGTGTACTTTTACGTGCTAAAGTGGAACCACTTCAAGTATACTTTGTATACTTGAAGTATATGGCTGTATGTACTAATATACAGGCTTGATTAATAAGCATTAAGTGTACCATATCTTTGTTAGAAGTACATTTAAAATGCACTTTGAATGTCATATAAATATACTATACTTTTAAAATATTAGTATTGTGATGATAGTATGCTCAGTTCTACTTTGGGTTTATTCAAATTGGTAAGAAAGTACACTTTTTAGCTACTTATCAATATATGTTATTACTCTGCTAGGCTACTTTTTGGTTAGCATGTAGGCTACCAGTATACTGAAGGCTGAATTAAATAAGGGACTACTCAACACTTTCCAGGTGAAAAAAAGTACTTTATTGGTCAATAAATACAGTATATTCACATTTTCAATAGTACATTGCCAATACTTACACAGAATTGTACTTTGTGAATATATTACACGTTTATAGGCTACTAACATTATGCTGATAACAATTTTCACAATAAAACTTTACACACTTGAAAAAGAAAGTATACTTTCTAGTAACTCATTATGAAAAATATTACAGAACATTGTTTTAATTCAATGTCACAGCATTTCAGTATTAATAACTTAACTTAAGTGCCCAGACATCCGCATTAGAATTGCGTTTTCTTTCCAATTTCAATTTTTCTTATAGCAGCTGTCTGAAAAACAACGAACATTAATATGAAAAAAACGAGAGTTATATATGCATACATGAGGTTGTCAAGCCTGAACTACTATAAACACCAATCAACACACACTACCATTATTGGTCAGCTCAGGACAAAGTAACTTTGCTCATAACATGTATTTTCCCCCAAAACTTTTCAAAGAAAGATCATTGACATAATGACACCAATTTTTTCAAGAAATCAGAAATAAATACACAGCTTCATTTTGCAAATAAAAATCATTTTAATGCAATGTTGTACATGTTATAATGACTAATTAGTTTTTTTTTTATTTTTGCAGATGTTTTATATTTGTGTCATATAAAACATATATTTATATTTATTTTTAATATATATATATATATATATATATATATATATATATATATATATATATATATATATATATATTTATATTTATGTTTTGCAATGTTTTATATTTGTATATTTGTATAAGACAAACAAATGTATCCACATAGATTTTAAAAAGATTTATTAAGATTAAAATTCTAAATAGTGATCTGTTTATTTAGCAAAAAACTAAAACTTACCAGTAACTTCTAAGGCAGCATCTTTATCTCTTTGAGTCTGCTTCGACGTCACTTGAAAAGCTTGGCTATGATTGGTCAAATTGAATGTAGCTGAACTGAAAAAGACGTGCTGTTAGACTGTGTCAAAAATACTACAGCCAAAGACAAATAACGATAATGTAATACAAATCTTACCTAGAATCACAACATAATGAGGTTCCAAATGTCACACGCCATGCAAACTTGAAGAAGCTGGGTAAAATCAACGCTATGTCTTCTCAAAATGCTGCATTTTAAAAAGTTAATCACAAAAAAATATCACCTAATCCATATGAATCGCGTGGTTTCTTCCTAGTCCTCTAAAGACATGTTCAAATATAAACCCCTAAATCTAATCACAGTCAAGTACCATTTACGTACAGCAGAATATTGTCTGACAAAAAGAGACTCTGAGTGAGGTCAAAGTCCTTTCAGGCGGTACATATTTGGACATCCACTGTCTCTTCAAAAGAGTCCATTTGGAAGCAGCAGAAGTCCACCTTATGTGACACATGCACAGTAAACCTGTATTGTTCACTCAACTGTGCATAATAGCAGCAAATTAATACAAAAAACCACAGTATTTACCCACGTTCTGCTTTCCCCATGCACGTTTGTGATGACGTAAGATGCACGCAAACGCACCAGGGTTCGATAGAATCAAGTTGAGTGTGAAACCAGACAAACGTTGTGGCAACAGTTGGTGAGATCCCTGTTAATTGTTACGGATGATTTTGTTCTCTTTGAGTAGAGTTATTTAATTCGTAACAAATGGGGGCTCGTCCGCTTGTTTTTTTTTTTATTCATTTAACGAATACTCTCTCTTCTCATTTGTTTTTGATTTAACAAGTGGAAGGGGCTGCTGAAGTGATCTTTAACAGACATCCTGCATATTTACGTGTGCTATCTGTGGATGTATGTCTCGAGACCGGTCTTGGTACATCCTTGGCGGTCTTTGGTCTTGTCTTGATCTCGGACCTCACGGTCTCGTCTAGGTCTCGCTGTCTCAGACCTACATAGTGGTCCGGGGATTTAGCAATACAATACTACAATATCCACGACGATAACCTCAACGGATTGAAGCGCGCGTCCGAGTGAAGACAGTGTAGTGTGCGCGAGCCACACGAGAAAACACTGTATCCGCACCACTGATCGCAGCGTCAGCTAGCACTTAATTTGATCACTTGATTTTAGTAAAACACATATCAGTGACATGATGGGTTTTAACTTGATTCAGGAGATTTTGGGCAACTGCACAACTGACAGATGATTTTGAGCGCAGCGCCAACGGTGTGTGTGTCAGTAGCCCCTTTCACACAGCGCGTTGATCCTGTGAAATTCCGGGGAAATTGCCAGAATGCCTTCTGTGTGAACACAAACACGATCTAGGATTGATACCGCCATCAGTGCCGGGTTGGGGACCTAGTAACATTGCCGGAATCAGTCCCGGAACGCGCGCTGTGTGAACAAAAGCCAGGACCAATGCCGTAAGAGGTGTGTCAAAGTGGGGGTGTTTACACCTGGCCACTTCATGCGTTTTCTCAGATCGGATATCTATCTAATTTATTAAAACGATTCAATTTACACCTGGTCACATAAATGTGTTTTTGCCAAACAGATATAAATCCGATCTTCAATTCCCACGCTATATGCAGATTTAATGAAGTGCACGTCACCAAAACAACAGATATGAGCTGCATTGTATTGATCATCGGCTAACATCAAAATCAGCAAAGACAGCAATAAGAGACAGTGGCAACAACCCTGGTAAGATCATTTCGTTTCTTTACTTTTAATGAAATTGGTAGTGTTAAGTGTCAGCGACTTACTTTCACTTTGATTTGCGATAGATTGTGGCGCGTTGGCTTGATAGGCACTCAGCTGCTCATCTGAGGTGATGCATGTTCGCAGTAGCGTTGTCATATCTGACTAAAATAACATGACACATAGCCTATAACATGCTCTCACATGTTTATTTTTTAGGATTTTTGGGAGTAGTAAAATTTAAATTTGTGGTTTCAACAACCAGATGCATTTACACATGTCCAGTTTTGTCTGGAATCCGGCCCAGACTACCTCCTGAAGTGGTTTGAGCGATCGAATTTAAATCCGTCTCGAATGCGTTTCAGGGGGCATTTACACCTGGTCTCCGATCACAGAAAACGCATGAAGTGACCAGGTGTAAACGGCTCCAGTGATGATGCTCGTGCCATTGCGCGACTCTGTTGCTCTGAAGAAAGTTTGTGTTCGTCATCAACAAAGAAAGGACGAACAAATGTCTGCAAACTGGAACGAAGCAGAGACCAGGAGCTACTCACTATCCGCGCTGAAGCTGAGATCGTTCATCAGCTTTGTGGGTATGCGCGTGTACGTTTTCGACGCGCATGTTACACGTCTCATCCTGACGTCATGTGTCTTTCCGGGATCTTTACGGATTGTGTGTGAACGCACTCACAGATCCTGGCAAATCACTGGCAGTGTGAATGAACCGAAATCAATCAATCCCAGGACAAATGCCAGGTCACATTATCCGTGTATTTTCCGGAATCTCTGTATGAAAGGGCAAGTGTGTGTGTGTGTGTGTGCATGTAACCATAGCATCAAAACGACCAACTTTCAGATCCTGCACTTAAGCTTATAATTATGTATTTAAAAGTTACAGAATGGATTCATTTGGAGACTTCGAAATTGGCCCTCTGGTTGGCCCTCTGACCCTCTGGTCTTGGTAGTGTCTTGGTCTCAGTTTAGGCGGTCTTGACTAGTTTAGTCTACATTTTAGTCCAGGACTAGGTTTGTCTGTGAAACAACTATTTTTTTCTGTCAGCTATACTAAAATAATACTAAAATTATACTAAAATAAACATGCATTATTACAGAAATTTTTCTTTATGAAAGTTTAACATTATGAAAAATTTCTTCCATTGGTTTGTCTGTGTACACTGGAAGAGAGATCAGTAAACCACACCAGTGCTAGATGGGACACAATGCTAGAGGAAAATGTTAAAGCAGATCTTTTAAAATGTAAAAAAAACAAACAAACAAACAAAAAAAAAAACAGTCGCATCCCTGAAGGTCAAACAGAGTAAGCCAGCACACAGGAACCAGACACATCTGAGGATGCTGGAATTGACATTTTAAGAGAGGAATTGTTGTCCCCTGATGCTTTTAGAGACTGATTTGTGAGCTGATGATGTAAAAGAGCATCAGAATACAATCTCACAGTTTGGACAGGAACCTAATCTCACAGGAGCCCATCTCACACCTGTATGTATAAAGGCTAAAATATGAGTCGCAGTGTGGCGCTTATTATCACAAGTCAGTTGAGAGTTCGGCTGGGCAGATGTCGATGATTTGACAAGTAGATTCTGAGCAGACAGTTAACAATGTTCCCTCTATCTGTCTCGACAGGGTCGTCTAATCCGGAACACGCGATACGGGACTACAGACACAATCACACGCTGCTGTACACAGAGTTTAAGGTATTAGAGATGCCTGACTTCACCAATATCGTTTAAGGAAAGGACAACATTCAAGCATTTGAACTATAGCCTATATGCCCCTTCTCCTGCTTCAAACTCCATATTCAGAAACTTTTAATTTAAAGTTACCATGAAAAGGCATTTGCAACCCATGTTACTTCCTAAGCATTTCATTGAAACAGCTTGCATTTATAGGCCTATGCTTCTTGTGCATTTTTATTAGGCACTAGAGAAGCAGCTAATATGATAAAATTTCTGTGGTGACGGATCCAGCCTTTCCAATGTTTTCTGTCGACACAGACAATTGCAAAGGTTTCAGATGATGGCGACTTTTCATTAACATGTAAAACTTTCATAAATAATCCTAATATTGTAATATTATCCTTATATTGTAATCATTGTGAACACAAGTTGTAATTGCTACCTAACAAATTCATTGTTTTTCTTAACTGAATAAAATAAGTTAACACATAAGCTATAGCCCTGCCATACTAAATTTTAACATTGAAACTTTTCTTATGATCTCCTAAGAGTGTGAAAGCAGTCGCATGAGCCTGCTGACTGCATTCAACTTTAAGATCAGATCAGTGCTAGACTTGAATGTTTTCTGATTTAAAATGTTTTGATTTAGAATGTTTTCTGATTTAAAAAAATAAACTTGAATCCCAGATCACATTTTCAGACATAGCATCCACCCGTCAGAGATAAAGTGCTCACTATTGCTTCTATATTTGTTTGCACAAAGACAAAAAAATCATCATCAGCTTGCACATATGTACTTTATGCTTTGCTTGGTACATTGTTTATTCCCTTTGCATCATCCTTCCCAATTTGGTATTACTGTGTTTGGAATAAATAGAAAGATGTTCATCACCACAGCAAAACAGTCCAATGGCACCATCTATTGGCTTCTGTAAACACTTACAACTCAAAAATAATTTGTTAGTGGTGTTTGCTAAGGAAAGCATATGAATATATTATTTGAACAACAACCCCATAAACAAGAGTACTACTATACACTTCAGCATTAATCTGCAATGACTGGCATGATGATTGATATTAAGGTCATTCTTAAAATGTTCACCCAAGGATGATACAGCAAGCCAAAAAAAAAAAAAAAAAAAACACCCAGAACACCTTCCAAAAATGGAAAAATATAGTTTGAGTGTCCAATATAAAATGCAATTAATCTCATGAAATTGCATTCATTGCATTTCAAGCATGATCCAAAATCAGTTTCATGGTATATTTGAAATAGATTTTGCACACGTGATCATCCGGGACCTGACAGTTGGATTATTTAATGGGCTTTATGCCCAGCTGCACTACTTCCTGAACTTCAGCCAGCTCCTTGTTTCCTGTCTGCCATTATTGGACAAATTGATTAATTCAGGTGTGCTTGACCTCAGTAGTCATGGCAACAATAATCAGACACACCTGAATTAATCAATTTGGCCAATAATGGCAGACAGGAAACAAGGAGCTGGCTGAAGTTCAGGAAGTAGTGCAGCTGGGCATAAAGCCAATTCTTATGATATCAGCCCACAGGCTGCTCTCATTTATCCATCACAGACCATTACACACTCATGATTGATTATTGTTGAACTTATGAGCGGGAGAATCACGTCCTGGGGTGCGTTTCCCAAAAGCATCGTTAGCCAACTATGGTCGCAAGTTGGTCGCAATTTCCATTGAACTCTATGGGTAACGACGGAACTTGCGACCATAGTTGGCTAACGATGCTTTCGGGAAACGCACCCCTGACCGTTTTACGTTATGACTCCTGATGCCTTAAAGCAACACTATGTCATTTTTTAACCTTTATAATATTTTTCTAAAACCTTTGAGATGGTACATCGACTTACAATAGGTTGAATGACAGGTCTGCCATAGCCTGATGTGGTCTGTATAGCACATACTTACTGGCACTCTATAACTTTGGGGAGCGGGTAGGAACCCAAGCACAAAAAGAACTACAAAATTCGACTGCTTTATAGCATACGTCACTTCCCCCACTTCCTCAAATTCCAACACACAAGAGCGCAATGAGCGTTTTTTTTTTCCTCTGTATGTTGTCATGGCTGAGGCAGCAAGTAAAACAATGAGAAGTGCGTCAGAAACAGAGCGCGCAGGCGATCAGTTTACTGTTGGTAATGTGTTGTGCAGCTTCGCACCTTGCTGCATCCAGTGTAGACTGCATTGCTTTCTTTTGAGGGCGCTTAAGACACTCAAGCATCCCCATAAAGCCAGGGCGGGCAGCTCGCGCCAGCTCGAGACGTGAAAGTATACAGATTACTGAGTTTGGTAGGGGCTACATTCTTGCAAGTAAATAAATAATACATGATTAGATGAACCAAATAATCGATCAGGATAACTATCCTATGACTGCAGGCTGATAGTCATGTTTGTTACTTATTTTTCTGGTGAAAGTGTCTTGCCTCATAATGCATTAATCGATTTTTCAAATTTGCAGATTCATCTATGGTAGCTAGATATTATAATATTGACGACATGGCTATTATCTACCAACAAACATTGAATTGAACTAGCATATCCATTATGTAAAACAATAGCCAATAGGCTAACGTTACTATAAAGACGCTGGCTTTTAAACGTGAGCTATGCAATGTTGGTACTGCTTCCTTTTACAGTACAGTACTTACAGTGTACTTACCTAGAAAGTACTGGCTAAGATAAGGTAAGTACATGGAACAGGGGTAGGTTTAGGGGTAGGTTCAGGGTTAGTACTAGTTATTACCCAGTAATTGTAGTTACTAAAATAAGTACATAGTATTTACATGGGTAACTGGACTGTAAAAGGAAGCGTTACCGCAATCTTTTGACTTTTGAAAAAAATAAAGCCTGTGACACTATCTTCATAAGACATGCTGAAATGTATGCCAATGTACCTGGGATGAAGACATTTCACAACACTGGAGTGTTGCGAACACTGGAGTCTGGCCAAGATGTGAGAACTCCTTCCTTCTGCAGAGTTGGGGGGTATCGTTTGTCAACAAATGCACGTGTGTATTCCCTAGTGTAACCATGACAGATTTTACGACAGTAGTAGAAGACAATGCTGTTTTCCAAGTGTGGGGGGACCTTGAGAGCAAAATTTAAAAAATAACAGAATGCTGCTTTAAACTGACAATGACAAATGATCCCTGTGGCAGTTACAGGATCCAACTATAACAGAATGTCTTTATTCATTCAGCTTGAACAGTATAGAAGAAAGAAGCAGCATCATTGATCACATTCACGAACACTTTAGAAACTCAAAGATGAGAGCTTAAATTAGCTGTTAGGCTTTGACAAGGTGGTTCCCTTTCGTTGTCACTCTGAGTTCCATCGGGTGATGATGAATGGGGTTTCGCTTATGAAAGGCTATCAGCTTTCAGTATTACAAAACGAGCCAATGGCAAAGAAATGCCATGGGTCTGCGGAATTTGCATGTCGCAACTCTGCCCCACCTTGTGGGTATAAAAGGCGGACACCGGCAACATGCAGATATGTTTTCGCTTCGGAGCCAAGTTGATTCTTCCCTCTACAAGCCATCTCTGAATTGTCAGCTTTTTACAGATGAGTGAGATTCTTCGGTGTTGGTGTGATGGTGATCTCCCCTCGAGGGCACACTTCCTGCTTATCTGTGCCCATTCCTGCCCTCAATGGAGCAGCTGCCCATGGGTACACTGGGCTCCCCCAGTTGAATGCTATGTTGCGATGCAGCTGTGTCCTCAGAGTGCTTCTTCTCGCAGTGAGCCTAAGCACCCATCCAAAGCCTGTTGGTACTCGTCTACGTTAGTGGCAAAGGGACCAAGTGCCATGTTCAGTCACTGCTGGCTTGCCTTAGACAGTTCGAGGGCAAGAGTGCAGTTCCACTGAAACTTTTCCAGAGGCTCCTGGACCATAAGGCATCTGCAGCTGCGGCAACGGCGCTCGGATTGCTTCATATGAGACCACTTCAGTTTTGGCTTCACGACTGGGTCCCGAGGTGGGCATGGCAACATGGCACTCTGCGAGTACCACTTACTCCAACTTGCCGTCAGACCTTTACCCCGTGTTTGAACTGGAGTGCCCCTGGAATGAGCTTCCCGGCATGTTGGCATAACGACAGATGCCTCCACCATGGGCTGGGGTGCCATATGCAATGGACATGGTTCCGCGGGCTCCTGGACAGGAACCCAGCGCCTATGGGACGTCAATTGCCTCGAGTTGCTGGCTGTACAGCTCACCCTGTGCCGCTTCTGAGCCGTGCTCAAGGGCCAGCATGCACTGGTCCAATCAGACAATACCGTGACTGTAGCGTACAATAACCGTCAAGGTGGTCGCAACCTCCTCATTTGGAGTCAGAATCATCTGAGGTTGCTTCATACCATTTATATTCCAGGAGCCCTGAACTCTGCAGCCGACAAGCTCTCACGGCTTCAGCCCCTCCCAGGAGAATGGCGACTCCATCTCCAGTCGGTTCAGCTGATTTTGACCAGTTCGGGGACGCACAGATAGATATGTTTGATTATTCCCTGACCAAGGGCATGCTCGGCACGGATGCACTGGCGCACAGCTGGCCGAGGGGCCGCAAAAATGCGTTTCCCCCAGTGAGCCTTCTTGTGCAGACCTTGCGTAAGGTCAGGGAGGACAGGTCATTCTGGTCCTGCCGTACTGGCTCACCCGGACCTGGTTCTCCGAATTCTCATTCTCCTCGTGATAGCACCTCTATGGCCCATTCCTCTGAGGAAGGACCTCCTTTCTCAGGGACGGGGTACACAATTGCACCCTCATCCTGATCTTTGGAACCTCCACGTGTGGCTTGTGGACGGGATGAGGCAGGTTTGAGGACCCTTCCACCAGCGGTGGTGGCTACCATCACTTCCGCTAGAGCGTCGTCCACGAGACATGCCTACGTGTTGAAGTGGAACCTCTTCATCAACTGGTGCTCTTCTCACATACCCCTTTTCCACCGAAAAAAGAACTGGTTCGGAACTGGTGCTGGTTCAAAGTTATTTCGGAGCTGGTTCAACTTGCAAACCCGTTCAGAACCTGTTTGCTTTTCCACTGACTAGAGCGCCCAGGGAACGACGTCGTTACGTCACTGTTTACGTCGCTTGCAAGTAGGCTACATTGCTTTGGGATTATCTCTAACTCGTGTACCAAGAAAACTTTAAAAACAATTGAAATATGTAAGTCTTTTAATCTTTTCGTTTGATATGTAATCTTTTCTGATAAGTTATGTACCCATGTCTTGTGTCTTTTTTCTTTCCATTTATTTGTTCAATCGCGACTGTTTTCTTCTTTGCTTATGTTTAAATAAATAAATAAATAAAAACGCTTGCGTGTTTCTGCAGTTTCTCATGGCTTTGCGATGGTCAGAAAATATGTTTAGAACACATCTGAAGCCGCCCCAGCCCCCGACGTAAACATGACGTGCTAAAAGAACGGTTCTAGTCCAGCAATGAGTTGGTGCCGCTTTGGAACCAGTTCTCGCGGCCGCGAACCGGTTCTTTGGCTGTCGAAACACAAGGAACTGGTTCGGGCGCAGGCACCGGCTCCGAACCGGCTCTCAAAATGCGTTGGTGGAAAAGGGGCTACAGAGAAGACCCCCGGAGATGTGCGATCAGTGTCATGTTTTCCTTCTTTAAAGATGGGTTGGAGTGAAGGCAGTCTCCCTCCACCCTCAAGGTCTCTGTCACCACTATCGCCACACACCACGACCTTATCAAAGGTAAGTCGGTGGGAAAACTCTACCTGATCATCAGGTTCCTGAGAGGAGGGAGGAGACTGAATCCTCCTCCCCCTCCTCTCGTGCCCTCTTTGGACCTCTCAGTGGTTCTAACTACCCTGCATGGGGTGGGGCACCCCATGGGGCGGAGTTGCGTGTAAATGGACTATGTACAATCTGGTCTGGTGCCAAACTATTTTTCAGTCTGGTTCCCTACACTTAAACTATTGCACTGAGAGATGCATATTCATTAAAGCTCAAGGCTTTTAAACAAAGTTCGGTAAAACCTGCAGATAACATTGCATAAAGTAAATTCTAGTGATCAACATGCTAAAAAGTAAATACAACATGAGCCATACAGAAAAGCCACTTGTGCTCAGTTTTGTATGTTTGTAATTGACATTGTATATACGTAATTGTAATTGCATATATGATTACTAGATGTTTACATCTTGGTGCTTTATGTATTTGTACAGTTTGCAAAATCTATAGTCTCCGAGCGTGGTCAAACGTAGGAATGTATGAAAAACATGAACAGATACTTCTACATGAGATATTTATTTTAGAGCTTCTTTCAGCTATGTTTACGAAACATTGACATGAAAGATGAGTATTGCTGTGTTTCTGTTACCTAAAAAACTATTATATTTCAAACTCTTCTAGCTATTGTCTGTTTAACACCACAGTCATAGATACAGAGTTATTTTGTGTATGAATCACGTGAGTCTTGAGAATCCAAATGCAGCGTGTTTATTAGGAAGCAGAGTCGAACAGGCAAAAATCAATATCACGGGCAAACAGCAGTATCAAAGGAAATCCAGGGATAGTCAGCAGGCGATGGTCGAGGCAGGCGGCGAGCAAACGGGAGTCGGTATCCAGGCAGAGGTAAGTAACACAGGAAACAGTCAGACAAGAACAGAGATCAGGACGATAGAAAACCGGGACAATGCAATACTTCGCAGAGAAGTGGTGTGTGGAAATGGCCTTCATGAGTGTGTAAATGAAGTGCAGGTGTGTGTGCAATCAGTACAGTGCAGGTGTAATCAGTCCAATGGTGTAAACCATTGATAAGCAATATTTTTACACAAAAGGTGGTGTAGAGTCTCTCTGGTCAATTTGGGGAATATGTATATAATAATTAATAATTGATAATGAATAATTATTCCCACAGGTTTGAACCAGATAAACTTTACATTATTAAATATCTCGAAAAGGGATAATATGCTATATTTAAAGTTGTTCACTTTTCAAAAAACATTCCAGCATTTTTCTCCATATAATGCACTTCAGTGGGAAGTGGAACCAAACGGTTCAAGGTCAAATAGACACTTTCAGTACAAACTGCAAACTGTTCAAAGGGCTTTAAACGATTCCAGACGATGAACAAGGGTCTTATCAAGCGAAACGATCGCTCATTTAAAAAAAAAAGTTTTATAAGCTCAAATGTTTGCCTTGCTCTGTACTGCGATGCATGTTCGTGACTCTCCTGTTCGAACTCGTTCATCAAAATGAGCTAATCTTTTCAGAGTCAATTCATTCATTTCGTTCCTTGAATGAACCAAATAACTCGGAAAAAGATTCGTTCATTTTGATGAACGAGTTTGAACAGGAGAGTCACAAACGTGCGTCACAGAACAGAGCAAAGCAAGCATTTGAGCTTATAAAACTTAAACTTTGTTATTTATTTATTAAAAGAGCAATCGTTTCGCTTGATAAGACCCTTATTCATCGTCTAAAATCATTTAAAGAGCATATTGCAGGTAAAAAAAATATCTAAATTTATAGATAACCTTGTATGAAATACCATGCAGGATTTAAAATGTTTTAAAACAACATAAGGGCACTAATTTTTTTAGATAAAGCGAGCGTTTCTTGGACTGCTCGTAAAACGGCTTTTTTTTCCAACATTGCGTCATTTTACGTCATGTTAGGGAGCCTCAGCTCAGTGCAGAATAGGCTGGTATTCAGTGAGAGCGGTCGTCAGTCAGTATGCTTTCGGTCGTTTTTGTATTTTAATTTATCATCCTCATGGTAAATTATTGCGTTTGTGGAGGTTGCAAAAACTCTGGCCTGTAAGGACTTCAAGTTCGAGTCCACAAGTTTCCATTAAAAGAAAAGGGACAGTGCTATAGCCTATCTTTCGTTCCTTGTGCGGTTTGTGCAGGTGAAGAGACGGGATTTCTCCAAGGGTGTAATCCATCGACCGGAAGTTGACGCCTTGCGGGAGCTCCCTAGCCTCGTGAGACCATCCTGATCTCGCGAGCAAGGTTTCACTCGCAGATCAGTCTGGATACTTTCCGTTAAAGAAAATTTGGGAGCAGTTCACCAAACGAACGTCCAATCAGCGTTGGCTTTGAGGCGGGTTGAGGCGTGACGCAACAAGAAGCGCAACAGTTCAGTCAGCGGATGAAACTAGCATCAGCGTGGCTAACGAGCAAGTTTTATCGGAATTACAGCGTATTTCTTCACTGAAAGAAGAGCAAAACATTGCTCTGGAGGCTTTTCTCAGAGGAAAAGATGTTTTTGCTCTTCTCCCGACTAGTTTCGGCAAGAGTTACGGTACGTCATATGCTTCGTTGATCTGATTGGTTGATTTGGCCCGTCTATCACCAACGTAGGCCAATCAGCTAACCAGTATTTTCGCCCCTTACCAAAACTACCTCAATGGAAGGTTTCCAGATGGATATGCGGAGCAAATCCATCTGGCGGAGTCAGGTTAGAAGCTGCCATCTTGTAGCAGAACTTCACTTGCGTTAGCATTTCCATTGACTCCCATTCATTTTGGCGTCACTTTGACAGCAAACAACTTTACATCTGAGGCGTTTGAAGACTCCATTTGTCCATTATTTATTTCTAAAGAAACACAACAATGTATAAAATGCTCCATTACCTTGTAGCTTATGTTATGGCCCTGTAGAACAAGTTTTTTGTAAAAGTAGGCTAACGATTATATGCCCTTCTTGTGGCCCGAAACATTGCATGTACACGTAGTGAGCAACCATTAAATTTTTGTAGGAGCGTCTTCTGGTGTGCGGACTTATTGCTTACTTCTGTTTCTACCTTACTGCCCAGCACCCAGTTTTATTGTCTTGGATGTGCGTGCTACACCTTTGGAACTCTAACGATTATGTCATAACATGCGTCTCTCTGTACCCTAAACATGTGTCTCTCTCTACCCTAAACATACTAATGTCTGCTGGCCTGTTATAGGATCATAATAATCTGTACAATACTGTGAGCACAGCGTATATCGTTAGCGAATGTGTATATCTATAAGCACGTCTCTCACCAAAAGACACCTGTCCTGTTCTCCACTGGTTCCTCACACCACAACTCAATTTGTCTCTGACCATTCTGTCTGACATTATCCTGGCCTATCCCTGCTCTCTTTAGCATAGCAGGCTCATAACTTTATGGTTTGGTCCGTCGTAGGAGTATTTCCTCAGCGTTCGAAATGTCATTGCGATCCATTGTTTTCCTGTTGTGTGTATCGACCGCTCTCCCGGTTGTTGCGTCACACCCACCACACCCATTTTCAGACGCGGAGGTCAAATTTTCTCTAAAAAACGACTCCAGAAGCTTCTGTAGCGTATTTATAAGTATATTTTAAACAAAATCTAGTTCCTAGATTATTTTTCTATGCATTGACTCGTTGGGTCCTCTAAACTGCAATATGCCCTTTAAAACCCTTTGAACAGTTTGCAGTTTGTACTGAGAAAGTGTCTTTTGGACCTTGGACCGTTTGGAGTGCATTATATGGAGAAAAATGCTGGAATGTTTTCATCAAAAATCTTAATTTCTTTTCGACTGAAGAAAGAATGACATGGACATCTTGGATGACATGGGGGTGAGTAAATTATCAGCAAAAGTTTACGACTTTTGACCACCATGTATAACACGCATGAATATGCATATTCTCGTTATATTTTTTAATGATTTCCTTGTGGTTATAAAGAGGCCAAACAAAGGTATCAATCTGACGTGTTTTTTCTGGTCCCTACAGCTCTGGTCAACATCATTGACATTAAATCAATGTTCATTCGACGTCAGGAAATTAAACGTCAATTTGATGTGAAATGTATATAAAAACAATGTCTGAAAAAGTATATTTATTACTCACTGTAAATCAATGCGACTAATTTTCAGCATCTAAAAGACCGATCTTGAAAGTTGTAGGCCTTTGTAGGTCTATGTATTTTGCATTTTTATTTTATTTAAATACTAAATCCTAGCAAGTTTAATTCAGTTCTCGATTAAAATGACAGCAGACACTAAAATTGCATATACTATAAAAGGTAAATTTAATATGATATTGAAGCTGATTTTTAAAACAATCATCATCGATTACAAATTGACTACAAAAAGACGTCACATCCTGGCCATACTGCGCGGAAAAGTAGAAGATCTGCATAACGGCCCTCCTCACACATCTGCTCAACTACCAGAAAAGAGATAGTCGATTTCAATTTTAAAAAAATCCTCCTCTTTCAACTCTTGGTAAGAAACCAGCTAGCATGCTATTGTTGTTAATACAATGCGATTGTTGTTGTCTATTAACCATGTTAATACACCATCTTATACAAAGGCTACTTAATATGAATGGGTGTAATTTTCAGAATTATGTCGAATAATTTCCAGCCTTTACCTGAGTGAGTTAGCTAGCTAGCTAATTTAACCTGAGGTTAGCTATATTCTGGTATTCTCAAAGTCGGACATCCGGGACTTTTACTCTCAAAATGCACTGTGCGCACATAGCAACGCGGCGAAGGGTAAAACAAACAAGTGCCCACCATTAAGCAACATGAAAGTGGAAGATAAACAAGCGCCGAGAATCATGCCTAAAAACTGTTGTGTTGTTAGTTGCACAAACAACAGCGTAAAGAGGAGTGACATCTTATTTTACATGATACCTAGCAAGGCAACTGAGCCAGAAAGGAGAGAGAAATGGCTCCAGGCGATTGGACGAGGTGTTCACACAGTTCACACAGCATAAAGCTATGGCGGCCTACATCAGATTACCATTAAGTTTGCTCATTTCCTGGAAGGTACATTGTTATCAAGATTCTTCACATGTTTCTGTAGTTTCCTGTTAATGTGGTCGCCATTTGCCCATCAGTCCCCCACTGGGAGCTAATCAGTAGAAAAAATTAGATGTTGTCACTTTGGTCCTCAAAACAGTAAATAAGAACAACCCCACACACCCAAATTACACTCTGTCCATTTTCCCGCAAGCAGTGCTGAAGGGGATCGACTAAGAGTACCAAACTTGATCACTTCAACAGAGCACAGAAAAGAGAAGGTAAGTTCGCTACAAAGTTCCGGAGCTTTTTTTTGGTTTAAGCCAGCCTCCTTGCACAGTAACGTTACCCTAATTCAAACATCAAAAAAGAAAAACATCAAACTGGAGTGTGACGCAAAAGATTAACATGTATCTAATGTTAGTTTGCACCTAGCTCAATGACCAAAACATGATCTGAATTTTAATTTAAAGTACCGGCGGATGCTGAGTACTTTAAATTAAAAGTGAGTACTTTAAATTAAAAGTACTGAGTACTTTAAATTAAAAATGTTATAAAATTAAAGGATTCCATATTGCAGAGAGGTCGTTGTCCCCCATATAAAATACATGTTGATTTCTAATGACAAATTTGAAAAACTAGTACTTGGAAGGTTAACTGCTACAAACATAGCAATCCATTTCAAAATATAGATCTTGGAGGTACAAGGCTTGAATCTATAAGGCGTGAAGATACATTAAATATTTCTGAAAAGAACAGAATATTTTGCTGAAAAAATATTTTCCTTGCAAACAAAATTAATTCTGTATGAAAAATAGTCATTGCATCTACAAAGTAACTAGTTATGCAGATTTTTGTACACAATGCATTTTACCTCTAAATTCTTGGTAAAATATTGTTTATTGTACCCAACTTAGTCGACTATTAGTCATTATAGTCGACTACTATGATTAGTCATCTCAATCCTACTCAATCTTTAATATGAGGCCACAATAAACGATTAAGTGCCATAACATTCCTGTGAGTGAACTCGCGACCAATGAGAGGCGGACACGCCGTCATTGCATCATAGCCCACCAGAAAAGGCGTGGCCAGCGTGTATAAAAGTGAGGTTCGCAGGGTGCCTCCCTGATTTGCATCTCTGATCATCAGAAGCCGTGTCGGCGTTGAGGGGCATCTTTAGCAAGCGTGGACAGCGCCTGAAGAAGCTGGCCATCTTCGCCACCTTCAGCCATCCTGCGACGTATCCTTTTTAGAGCACTTCATTTGTGAAGCTTCACAAAAGAACAGCAAGCGTCTTTTAAAGATGCCTCGCAACACCTGCGGTTCATGCCGCGCCCCTCTCAGCGACGGAGACCGCCGTCTCATTTGTGCTCTCTGCCTGGGACTGGAGCATGCAGAGCTCGCTCTCGCCAACGGTGGATGCGACCTCTGCGAGGAGCTTTTGTTGCCGCGCAAGAAGCACCGCTCCCAAAGGCCGCCGGAACCTCCCATGGAAGCGACTGTTTTGCCGGAACCTCTACCTCGAGCCTCGCCTTCTCCCTCTCCGCCCCCCCTGGATACGCAGTTGCCGTCAAGTGGCTGCTCTGCTACTTCGGACAACGAAGCGGATGAGAAGGATCCCTTCTCCCTTTTGAGTTTTTTCCCTTTTGGCTTCAGACAGCGAGGAGTGGTCAGGTTCTCACGCCTCTTCCTCGGCTATGGAATCCAGCAGGAACAGCGCCGGAGTCGAAGAGGAACTAATGCGCCTCCTCTCACAGGCCGTTGACCACCCCGGGCTCGAGTGGTCACCGCCCCCTGAGCAGGCCCCCAACCGACTCAACGGCTGCTTTCTTCAGAGCAGTCACCCTGCCGGAACTCCACACTGAGCTCAAGTCGTGGAACGCGCCGCTCTCAGCCAGGACCCGGTCTCATGTTTCCACCTCTCTGAGCTCGGTGGATCTCCTTCATGAGTGGGATGAGAAGGGCAAACTCCCTGATGCTGTCACTGATTTAAGGAGCATGACCGATCTTTCTCTTCGTGCCATGAAATCTGCAGTTAAAGCCCTGGGAAGATGCATGGCCGCTTTAACTGTGACTGAGAGACATCTGTGGCTAACGTTAGCCGACATGGGAGAAGCTGAACGCGCCACCTTTCTAAACGCGCCGCTTTCTCCGTCCGGTCTCTTCGGATCCACTGTGAGTGGGATCGTCGACAGTTTCTCAAAAGTCCAGAAAGCCACGCAAGCGATAACTCATCATGCTAGCTCCTCTGCGGGCTGTTCACGTGATCAGCCTCCTGCACGAGCACCGCCGCAGCGCCCAGCTCAGCACAGCCAGACTTCGCAGCGTCGTCAGGGCGGCCGCCCTAGACCACGCTCAGACAACCGCCGCAGGCCGCCGCCCGAACAACCGAAGTCCTCCTAACCCAGCTGAAAAAAAAACGGCTATCTTCCGCCGCGGCCGAACCGCCATCAAAGCTTCATCTTCTGTCAGTCCCCTATCTTCAGATTACTGCAGCAGTGTACACAGCAGCCAACAAGCCGGTCACCACTCCTGCTTGCCTGAACCCAAATGCCGTTTTTACGGTGACCCAGAGAGATCTCTTGAAGAGCAAACATGCCTTTTGTGTAGAAAATGTGCCCACAATCCAGGGTTCACCCCTACACACAAGCACCACACTCCTGGTGTCTCTGTCAGAGCCCAATCCCATAAAGCGGGCAGAGCCCGTTCGGGTGTCAGAGTTCATAAACGCGCCCATGAGCCCGTGCGCGTGTCCCCTCTCTGCCCGCTCTGTTACACGGCCAGTAAACTCCTCTCTGCATGCAAGCCCCGTGTCCGCAACCATGCTTGCTCATCACTCTCATGTGACTCACTTCAATCGGGAAGTCACTCACAGAACAGCCAACACTGGCTGTTTGCGAGCTGTCATGGAAAATGCGCCATACTTTTTTCTCAAAGTTGGCTTGCCATAGTCCATAATGTTTGAACAAAAGAACAACAGTGTGAGCGTCCTGCAACAACACAAATGTCACATCCATAACGCTGGAATTGCACAATTTTAAAGAATTTAAACATAATTTAATATACTTCAAGGCTACTACTTTTTTTAAATTACTATTAGTACTAACAGTCATTAAAAAATGTGGTAGCCCTACGTGTAACACATCACAATCCGCAGTTAATGTGGCAATATCAGTAGATTTACTCACTAACATTTAACAATTGAAACTAAAATATCGTACAGCGCACATTCTATCTGCTGACTCAGTCCCAAACACTCATCGTAGCCTACATTCAAATCAAATGTTAAAGGGATACTCCACTTTTTTTGGAAATACGCTCATTTTACAACTCCCCCAGAGTTAAACTGTTGAGTTTGACCTTTTTTGAATCCATTGAGCCGATCTCCGGTTCTGGCGGCACCACTTTTAGCATAGCTTAGCATATATCACTAAAGTGCACAAGACCAGTAGCATTTCTCTCAAAAAAATGACCTAAGTGTTTCGATATTTTTCCTATTTAAAACTTGACTCTTCTATAGTTACATCGTGCACTAAGACAGACGGAAAATGTAAAGTTGCGATTTTCTAGGCTGATATGCAGGGAACTATACTCTCATTCCTGCGTAATAATCAAGACACTTCACTGCCGTACCATGAGTGCAGCAGGCGCGATGACTACACAAACTTAGTCCCGGTCACGTAAGAAGCTGGGGACTATTTTCAGGCGCTGCGTCATAACATTACGCCTGCTGCACTCATGGTACGACAGTGAAGTTTCCTGATTATTACGCAGGAATGAGAGTATAGTTCCTAGTCATATCAGCCTAGAAAATCACAACTTTACATTTTCCGTCTGTCTTAGTGCACGATGTAACTATAGAAGAGTTAAGCTTTAAATAGGAAAAATATCAAAAAACTTCAGTAATTCTTTTGGGAGAAATGCTAATGGTCTCGTGCACTTCAAGGAAGTATGCTAAAAGTGGTACCACCAGAACCAGAGATTGACTGAATGGATTCAAAAAAGGTAAAACTCAACAGTTTAACTCTAGGGGAGTTGTAATATGAGCATATTTCCCAAAAAAGTGGAGTATCCTTTTAATGCCGCGGTAGAGTTACACTCACTGCACTTATTCACAATTACAAAAGTTCATTATTTGTCTGTGCTTTAAAGCTTTGCCGGGTAAACATTGGCGTTCTGTTCTAGTGCACTTTTTCTGAGTGCTTACTGAAGTGCGCGCACTGTCAGAGGCCTTGTCCCAAATGGCACACTCCGGACTTGTGGAATCCCTCAGAGTCCACACTTCGGTGACGTCATGTTGTGTAGACCTATAGGGCCTTAGCACGAGTCCGCGAGGGCACATAGAGAGGTATTTTTGGGACAGACTCGATCGTCACGCCGGAAACAGAAAGGAGGTCTGGTTGTTTTTGTTGTTGGACAGGAGCTGCGGGTCTATATGCTTCCGATTGTTGTTGTTGTTTTTACTATTGTTTTTACAAGATGTCTTTCCATGCACAGAAATCATATTTTTGTGCTCAGACGCATTCCTCATGCCTGTGAAAGCCTTATCCCTCTCCATACTGAGCTGAAAGAACGTAAAGGTCATCTCATCAGTCCCTTTATTAGAAAAACATCACAAATATCATTTTAAAAAAATTACAGTCTTTAGCATCGAAAACTGGATTTATTTTATTTTCCCAAATCTTATGTCCATGTGAACTACAAAGTCCACTTTTGCAGTTCTATAATTGTATGCCACCTGGACATTAGAATAGATGTTATGGTTATGTAAATGATAAATACAGTTGTACATAATAATAATATATAAGGTTCAATTTTAACACAAAATGAAAATGAGTTTAAGAAAAATGTATAGGTTTCAATATTCATACTATGTTTATATGACTCAGTAAAGCCATGACATTCGGTTCTATTTATGTAATGAATCATAATGCCAACCACTGGTCAATAATGTTTGTATAAACTGTAATTAACAACTGGTAAAATGTACGCCTATGTCATAAAAACCATAATGATACTTAAATACTCTCTTCTCAGCCATATGTTTACAGTCTGTGACCGAAATCCCATCTGTTTTCTAATTTGACATTTCACAAGGATTCCTGCAGAAGACCATTTCAAGGGTATAAAGGGGGCGCTGCTGAGCACACTTCAGAGCGTCAAAATACTAAATGGGCCGGACTACGGACTCATAGATTCGGCGAGAGTCGGACCGAAAAGTCTGTGAGACCGAAAGTCTGCATGAAGTGCGCCATTTGGGACAGGGCCAGACAGTGCCAATCTGGATTTTTGTTGGGTCAGACCCATCTGATAGCGATGGGGGACCGAGACTATAAATATGCACCCAAACAAGCCACTTTGAAATTTTGCAGTTTTCATGAATAGAAAAGTTGGGTGACCCTCCCCCTAGACTAAAAAAAGTTGGATGACCCTCCCCTCAACAAAGAATAAAAAGACATGACCCACCCCTATTTTCCTCTGGTGGCCCTTTCCATAAGGTCCCTAAGCAAAAAGGGGAAAAAAAACAACATTCTGTTAATTTATTCTACTTGCAAGAACTTCCAGTTTTCTTTGACGGAGGCTGCAGTTGGATAAATATTGCAAGCACATTGGCAAACTAAAAACAGAAATTCTTTGTGAGGCAACCACAAAGTCTTAAGTTAGAAGTGCAAAACAAAACATGGGTAATTTGTGGGTCTGTGCTGCAATTTTAGATTTCATCACTCAAAAATGTAGATTACCACCATTTCAATGAGTCAGCTCACGAGTAATGCATTTCAAAAGGGTGCATATGACAACATCATAATAATAAATAAAATATATTTATTTTCTCAAATAGAGTTTCAGTATTTGGCACAAAAGACAGTGTTTGGCAATGATTCAGTGTTACAGGGCAGGCACTGCAGTAAAATAAAGCACTTTGGAAATTATTCTTCAAACTAAACCGAAATGTTAACAGAAGATTAAAAACAAATTCACTCATATTTCTTTTTTTACTTTTGTGAAATTGAGAGACTGAAGAGATGAGATTAGCAGAATCTTCAGGCACTTTGCAACCCCTTTAAAAAAAATTAAAGTATGAACTTTAACCCTAATTTACAGAATAGATGTGGATATTTGATCTAAACAACATTCCAAATCAAATCCCGAGATTAAATGAAATGGCAGTAAAGCTACACAAACCAGTAGGAAAAAAAACCAAACAAATAAGAAAAAAAAAAAAAACCCAACACCTGGTGAATGTCTAAACAAATATAAAACATATCAACCACTAATCTAAATATGAATACGATAACATCTAAATAATTATTCTATTTGTGACACATCTACAAGACTAGAGATAACATAGTAACACATTTAAAAGTGTTCTACAAATTTGAAAGACATGCGATTCACCATCTGTCCAAAAGAGGGGGACAACAAGCACAAGTTATTAAAGGAACAGTTCACCAATTAATGACAATTCTGTCAATTTCCTGAATTCATTTAGTTTTAAAGGAACACTAAAGAAGGACTTTAACTTATTCACCATATCCCCCAGAGTTAGATAAGTCCATGCATACCTTTTAAATCTCCGTGCGTGCTGTAACTCTGTCTGACGCACCCATCGCTAGCCTAGCTTAGCACAAAGACTGGATGTATATGGTTGCAGCTAGCATAATAATCCCAAATAAGTGACAAAAAATAACACAATCATTTTCCTATTTACATGTTGTGATTTATATAGTCACAGAGTATACAAATAACAAGGTCATATGAGACACAGCCATCTTTTAACCGTATAAATATTGGGAAGTATATTCTCAGAAGGCGAAGCACTGCTACTTGGGCGGAGTGATTACCGCACCACCTGAGACGCACCGTGGTTAGGAGCAGAGAGTTCGTTCAGAGGATTACTAGATAGTAAAAGCATAGTTTCCAATCATGGGTGTTCCTTGTATTGTAGCTGCAACAATAAACAGGGGAGAGCGGGTAATACCATGGTGTTTAATAGAATTCCAACCAAAAACGCTGACCTGATGAATCAATGGAGTTACTTGCTCTGAATAATGTTAGATCCAAGCACACCTGACGAGATCATCAAGGATCATGTTTGCTCAGTACATTTCACTGAGGAATATATGAATAGGGTGATCACTACTATTGCAGTTGTTCCCGGTCTCCATGTATCCCTGAAAAGTTTATATGTTTTTATCTCGATGCAGCACGGACGCGCTTGAAAAAAAAGAGCACGTTGCACCGCGACCGTGTCGCTTCCATTATGAGAGCCCCTATCCTGCGCGCCTACATTTGAAATAACAAACTTGGGCACGCAAAAGACGCAACATTAGCAGGCCTTATAATGTTAGTATTGTTTTGTCACAAATGCACTCTATCGCCCCAGTAAAAAATGAGCGGAGAAAGAGGTAAATTCAGGACTGTAGCCTTCACCTTGCTAATGAATCTGATTTTTTTTTTTTTTTTTTTTTTGGGAGAAACAGTGACCTTGTCCATAACGGGTAGGCTATTGTGGGTTCATTGTGCAAAAACCATTTGTCTTGTGCTATTACTTTCCCCTTATTCCAGCCTATTGTAATGCAATTATGTAACATTACTGTATTATATGCTGTTGAATACATTTGTTTCATCTGTAATAAATTGCATTTAAAATATATTTATTTCCGTAATAATAATTCTTTATTCATGTTCTGTGATATTTATTAGTCAGGATGCATTTTTGTTTGAAATTCTATGAAAAATTCTATGTATTACCCGGTCTCCCCTGTTTATTGTTGCAGCTACAATACAACTAACACCCATGCTTGTAAACTATGCTTTTACATTCTAGTAATTGCTGACTCTATAACTCCAATTCTAAACGAACTCTCTGCTCCTAACCACGGTGCGTCTCAGGTGCTGCGGTAATCATTCCATCCAAGTAGCAGTGCTTCGCCTTCTGAAAATATATTTGCCAATATTTATACGGTTAAAAGATAGCTGTGTCTCATATGACCGAGTTATTTGTACACTATGTGACTATACAAATAACAACATGTAAAAAGGAAAATGTTTGCATTATTTTGTCACTTATTAGGGATTAGTATGCTAGCTGCAACCGTTTACATCCAGTCTTTGTGCTAAGCTAGGCTAGCGGTGGGTGCGTCAGACAGAGTTACAGTACGCACGGAGATGAAAAAGGTATGTATGGACTTATCTAACTCTGGGGGATATGGTGAATAAGCTAAAATCCCAAAAAGTCGGAGTGTTCCTTTAAGTTCATGTTTTTCTCATTTCTCTTGTTGTTTTTTTTTTTTTTGAAGTTTCAAATGATGGGGTGAGATAATGACAATAACTGCTTGTAATGTATATTTTCTAAATGCATTTATATAATTTTGAGAGGTGAGGTTTTCATTTAGAAATCAACACAAACCTAATTTTCTAACAACTGCTTTAACAATACATGTGCAATAACAGTGAAACACACAGTGAGAGAAATCAAGCCCTTGATACACATCTAGTCTGATGTATAAAGGGTTTTGAATGAAGGATTTGGTGTAAAGTGCTCTCAAAACGTGGAGACTGGTAACCAGCCGAAAGCTTGATGACAATGTAGGTGTAAGTAAGTGAGGAAGTGGCGACCCCTGAGTTTAATGCAGGGCAGGGTCTCTTATCCTCTACATCCACTGAATTAAACTGAAATATATACTACTACAGATGAAAGAGATCTAGAAGCAGAGGCCCACCAGGAGGATCATTACATTAGCAGGCACACTTGCTCTGGTCTGTGTCCCGCGGTTCTGCCAGGTCGCTGGTGCTGTGACCGTTGGTGCGAACCGTTCCGTCGGGTATCCAGGATTTGTCCACACATCTCTCCATGCGCTTCATGATCAAATCCAGCAGAACCTCCACAGCATGGCTCACGTTCTCACCGTTCGCAGCACTTGTCTCAAAGTACGGGACACTGCAAGAAGAAAAATTAAACTGATTCCAATGGAGTTTGGAACTAGGATGTTGCTAAGCGACTGATATAGCTCTCAAAGAAAAAAAATAGTAATTTTTACAGTAGTTGCTTTCATTGATATAGTTCATTCAATACAAATATCACAATCTACATGTCATTGTGGCAGCAATATATGATACAATTTTAAAATGTGTAGGCTATACACAACACTAAAAACACAAATCAAGCAGCCTTATTTTTACCTCAAGTAAAAAAAAGAGGTTGCATTAATTTGTTTCCGCTAATTTCCATATTTTCAAAATGACTTGGGATAAAAATGCAAGGATACACAATTAAATTAGATTTAAAAAATAAATAGAACATTGTTTACCTATTACTAAATTAAATATGAATTTATTTGTATTATTCCAAGCATATGACTATTTACAGCAGACAATCATACCACTAACCACGTGAGCAGCGTGTTTGCCGGATTACAAAACTCGCTCCTACACGGTCAATAAAACGGTATTCGAATGCAGTTATTACTGAGGTGCTACGCAAATGTATTTTTTTTACAAACATCCTCATGAGAAACAATTAGCGTCCCGAATAGGACTATACAGCAAAAAAGATTGAGAACTCCAGCAATGATAGATTCAAATGTCTCTATTGTTTGTTCAAAGACAAGCCTGGGAGGAGTTTAGATGCCAGTATCAGTCAACACACTCGATGGACACTCTGATAACATTTAACAGATGAGTCACTGCAAACTCACTGCACATTGCGGAGAACTAGGGATAAAAACATTGTCAATATATTATTGACTAAGTAAATATCTAGTTCTATCACAGCAAATATCTAAATGTGCAGTGTAGATAACAGATATATAGTTATTTTTTTTTTTTTTACATAACAGACTAACTCAAAGTCAGTACATCGAAATATGTCAGAAAGATGACAAGTTTAACAAGTGACTCTTAAGGTTTCAATGTAACTTCACATAAAACTGTCCGGAACATAATTAAGAGCTAAGAAAATCCACTTTTCCAGACACCTAAAATCTGTTCTTGAGGCCAAAACATTCTTAGATGCCATAAAAGACTTCTGAAGTAATACCAAGCTTTTCTAAACTGAAGACTTCTCACATTAAACACAGTAAATATTAGCTTTTCGGTATACCGCCATCTTAAAGTGTCATATTTAACGAGAGATGCCCTCATCTTAGGCAAACACGGTACAGACAAGGCCCTTAAAACAAACATCCTTGGAGTCGCCCGCACCCTGTGAACACGTACAGTGTGAAGACCTACATTACGATACGACTCGCACACACCAGCACATCATTTCACATGTCTGCATGTTAGTGCACGCCTGGGAATCCGCCTTAATCAGGCAAACCCGTACAACTTCCCTAGCATTTCCTGTCATTTTATCACCACAATCAAATTAGTATGAGATGTGATGACCTTGAAACTAACTTGCCAGCAGCCCTCTGCTTCATAACTTGATACAGCACCACTGAATCTGATTACTACGAAACCTAAATAATATACTTTTGATCAACAGATCATTCCACAGTCGAACTGTGAAGCATTTCTGTCCTAAAGTCTACACAGGGTATATACAGTATTCCTTAAGTTAAATTTACTACTTTTTAATACCTTTTTTACTACCTTCAGAATTTTTTTTAAAACCATCACGACACTGAATTAAGTGTTAATCAGCAGCAACCTTTCTATTATTTACACAGATTTTGACATTTATAACATAAAAATGGCAAAAGATCTGCTGCGTGACAGGATTTAATAGGGGAAACTGCGAAAATGCGACTAAAACGAATAATTTTATCAATTTAAACTAAATATTGGACTCAATATAGTGTTCCTTACAACTCACTAAAGATCCAGTGATCCATGGATATTGACACACAGCCAGGAATCGTGTTGCCTGACATTTATGTTTGCCTGATTTCGACACAGAGGAAATAAAAGCAATATAGACCTAAACATAAAGCAAATTTGCCTGTGAACGCTTTATAGAAATACAATATAGGCAGGTCTAAATCCGGGTGATCACTTGTTCACAGATGATGTCGATCGACCATTGAATATGGTGTCAGCATCAAACATAGACAGAGACGAAAGATCTTTGATTGTGCCCAGATAAGCTAAAGCCCATATTTAAATGGACTAACGCAAACACAGAATAGGACACCTGATATTCTGAAAAAAATAATACCTAATTTTTAAAAAATAACACCTCTCAGACTACATTTAACACTTTTAATGGCCTTAAATTTGACAATTTTGATTTATCACTTTTTAATACTTTTTAAAACCCCGCGGACACCCTGCTACAATAAAAAACGATTGCTTTTTGAAGCAGACGAGGTCATGTGTTACAGATACAGGGCAAGTTTCTTCAGGTCTGATGGATCAGGTGAATGTGGCTTCTCACCCATATTTTTCGGCCAGTTCTCGTGCATTGTCCGCTTTCACTGCACGCTGGTCCCCCAGGTCGGATTTGTTTCCACACAAGACAATGTCAGGATTCTCGCAGTACGCATGCGTCTGCAGCTGACCTGCATAAGACATCACAGAAGTTCAATAGAAATAAGTATTTGAAAGATTATAATAATAACTAGCAGCAGTCCATCTACTACTACTAATAATAATAATAATAATAATTATTATTATTATTATCATTATTATAAAAATATGGCCTATAAGCTGCTAGTTAATTTTTTTTTTATTTTTTTTTTTTTACAAAATTGTACACAAATATTTATATTTTTATTATTATAAGAAAATGTGCAACCACTCTAAGCTGCTTGTTAATACAGTTCATCAAATTGTTATTTTAAATAGCATTTATTATTCTAACAATTAGATGGGCAACTATTCTAAGCTGCTAGATAAAAATCAGCTAAATAAAAAAATATTTTTGCGAGGATAATTTGTGAATTTGATGCAAATAATTTGGTAAGTAAAATAAATTAAGGGAAAAAGTATGTAGCTACTCTTTAAATGTGGTAAAAAACAAAATTGCATTAAAACAAAATAAGGTCTGTGGTATACATGTATGAATCTCATCATGTGTTGATTTCAGTGAGTCTGGACTCGGTAAGGTATGAAGGACATACTCATCCAGTTCCGCACATTAAGGAAGCTCTGCTCGCTCGTAAGGTCAAAGAGCAACAGGAAACCCATGGCATCCCTGAAGAACGCAGTGGTCAAACTCCGAAATCTGCATGAGCATTTAGAGGAGAAGACACAGGTCGCACAACAGTGAAAAACCATTTCAATGTCTTTCATTGAGTGCATAGCCACATTTCCACCGCAATTACCAGGAACTATTTGTCCCAGGAACTTTTTCATAGGAACTTTTTTTGCCCCAGATTGCTTCTTTACTGCATTTACACCGTGGACTAAAGTACCGGTCCGGGAAGATTATGTAGAGACGTTGAACTAGGTGCGACTGCTCCTCCCAGTCTGTGCGTTTGTTTTGAGTTTGTATGGAGGAGATTTTTGTGTGCGATAGGTTTACTAGCGAGGTAATTAATAAAGACAGCAGAAAAGAGACGAGCACCCAAAGCATATTCAGGAATTTCGTAATGCTAGATGTAAAACTAAAAGTAGATGTTTGTTATCAGCGGAATATGATCGTGAGATGGATGGCACGAAAGCGCTCCATCGGGCAGAAAGAACAAGTGGTAAGAACCAATCAGCATGTTCAGTGCACAAGTCCCACCCCAAAAGTTCCTGAACTCTGAAAAAGTACTACCTCGCCAGCAGGGACTTTCTGGGGGGGTGGGGGCTGGGGGGGTTTTACTCAGAACTTCATTTAAGACCAAAAGTTCCTAGTTCCTGTGGAAAGTTCCTGCGGTGGAAACGCAGCTCATGTTAGGAAGTAAAGCACAAGTATTGATCTGCATCTCACCTCTCCTGTCCTGCTGTATCCCACAGCTGAATGTGGATCCTCTGACCTCTCCCGGCTGTGCCATCAGGACCGTTGGATTTATATACCTTATATAGAGACCCGTAAAAAAACTATATTAGTGCATGATGCTTGAATATCCTTGACATTTCGACAAAGAAACTATATTGTCTGCAGAAAATGTGAGGTTTGGCTCATACAAAATGTGCTACCAGAAAGCTACAGTGTTGTGGTAGTTGCCCAGGTGTTACTATGTGGTTGCTGTGTGTGTTTTTGTTGTATGCAGTTCCAAGAAACTTGAATTTACTTTTGACTTAGTCAAACACAACCATGAGAAGCATACTTGATGATTCAGTGCTGGAAGTGTCTCATTAGTATGACCCTTGATCGCGTGGCCTTAAATGATCAGCATTTGAAGAGTTCAGATGCAAAAGCCTCTAAATGCCATTTGAAATTTTCTTCTAAAATGCCCATTTTTATCAAGCTTGTATATTTAAGTTCAGTAATTTCACTTAAATGACAATTAATAGGTAATCTTCATTGCCATTTAAGTGAAATTACTGAACTTAAATATACAAGCTTAATAAAAATGATCATTTTAGAAGAAAATTTCAAATGGCACTTAGAGGCTTTTGCATCTGAACTCTTCATTTGTTTAATGTCTTAAGTGCTGAAGTGTTTGTTCTTAAGGAGGGATCCCTGCTCTATTATACCATATGAAGGTGGGAGGATCTTTCTTCTAAAACACACACACACGCACACACAATCTTCTCTACTGAATTAACATTTCCGTATCTATACCAGCCATCCCGATTCAGTTTTTTCAAAGCAAATGTTCAGTCAGTTCTTTTTACCATGGCATGGTTTTGAGTGCAACAGTCTGAATGTAAAAATCCCATTCATTTTCTGATTTTTCACAGTAATTTATAAACCAATAAAGACAAACCTACTGTAAGCTACGAGGTTGTTAAAGGAACAATTCACCCACAATTTGAAACTTTGTCATCATGTTGTTCCAAACTGGTATTTATAACTGGTAGTTTTTTTTCTTCAGTTGAAAACAAAAATATATTTTGAAGAATGTTGGTAACCAGGTCAACATTTTTCAAAATATCTTTTTGTGTGTTCAACAAAAGAAAAAAACTCATACAGGTTTGGAACAACTTGAGGGTGAGTAATGACAATTTTCCTTTTGTGGTGAACTATTTCTTTAATCAATAGTATACACTTTTGTTTAAGCTCGTCAAAATAATATATATATATATATATATATATATATATATATATATATATATATATATATATAAATCAGTTTAATCACTGTTGAAGCAAACATATAATGTTATTCGCACACAAAGCGGAGATTGCGCCTCGCACAAACATTCAGAAGCACAGAAACTCATCAACACTGCCCCACGACTTAATAAAACTGTTTCGCTTCTAAATCGCTAAAAAGGGTTACAATGATATTATGTTAATAATAGAGAGACAGATGCTGAACAGATGCTCTCTCTCGCAATAATTAATTTAAATAAATGCTATTATTTATTCATTCAAATTAATTTAATCTTAAGCACTACTTTAATAACATATTTTAAATATTATAAAGATTTAAAATAATACTTTGTTAAACATGACTGTTTAAATAATTGTATTTTTCAGTGGAATTCAGTGGAAAGACATGACGTGATTGTCACACACTCAAACTACAAAATATAGGCTATATACACTACAAAGGTAAATATTTGTATGAACAGAAAAGGATCCAACAACTGAGACATAAACTGAACAAATTTCACAGACATCTGACGAACAGAATTGAAATAATAAAGTGTCCCTGATGAAAGTGAGGTCAATATCAAAATTAGTAGTCAGCAATGTGTTTTCCTGTTGCACTGTCTCACATTACAAACATTGCAGTTTATCATCGTGCCTCCTGCAAAACAGTTCATGTCCATGTTCATGTCACTGTCCATGCAAACAGTTTTGGCTGTTTCCTCTAGATGTCAGCAAATACCTGTAAAAGGAATTTTGTCTGTAACTTGTTTTATTTAATATTTATTCAAATGTATCTGAAGGGAGGAATATTACCTTTTTTTGTTGTAATTTCCGCCTACCCAAATCTAAAGTCTCCCCATACCCATATGCAATGCTATAAATGCAAAATTCAAGTGTCATTTTACAGAAAACCCTTTGTCATTTCATAAAACACTGTTGAAAGTGATAAATATTTTAGTGTATGTTGTCTGTGTTATAATAAACAAAAACAAAAAAAGACGCTTTTTGATTTTTAGGTTATAAACTCATTTTTGAAAGTGTATATCTCAGGCCCTGTGTGCTCTAGCACCATGCTGACAGTTTTGGTTGATTCCAGCATATGTCAGCAAACACTGGAAAAAAGAATTATGTCTCTATCCTATTGTAAGGAAGAGTTATTCTAAAGAACCCGAAGGGTGGTAAAATACCTTTTTTTTGTCATTCAAGTCTCCAAGTTCCCCACCTGTCAAAAGTGCAAAATCAAGACATTGCAAAGCATATTACCATCAAGGACTTGTAATAATGTTTCAAAGAAAGCAATGAGACCCATTAGTAGTTTTTACCTTTTATTTGCAAATAAATCAAACATATTTTGCATAATAATAATTTGAATAGAAAATGTGCAAATGAATATAAAGTGCAATATTCAATAAATAAATAAAAACTGAATAAAAAGAGTTTTGAAAAATAAAGTGCAAACATTTGCCTGATAATCTAAAAAAACAAAACAATTACCTTCTTGTCAAATAAAATATAATTGCACAATTGTGTAAAAAAGTATTTTGCAAAAATACTTGACACCATGCATGCCCAGTGCATTGTTGGTGGGGGTTGGGGTGCCCAGGTGTGTTTGGGGACAAAGAATGGCGTTTCCTCTCGGCATGACTAAGCGGAATCCATCCAACTTACACTGTAACACAAAATAATAAACTTATAAACATCTAAATACTCGCGTCCGTTTATTGTTTATTCGTTATGATAGACACGGACCACTAACGCAGCCATTTGCGCATTGGAGAAAGCGCATTGGTATTGCACGCACCACCACAACAATACATACAAATAATAACTTCACAAAATACTTTTTGTAAGTCTATAAACACTATCACAGAACATTTCAGTTTGTATTTGGTAAGCTTAGAAGTATTTACTTACTTATCCACGGGATCCACTCCATCGATGAAAGCTGCTTCGCGCACCGAGTCAAAGCTTGCGTCGCTTTCAGGGTCAGAGAAACGGTCTATCTCTCCTAAAACAGCCTCCAAGACTCCAAAAACCTTCTTCTGTGGTTGTTTTTCTTTTCCTGTAGCCATTTCAGCAGCTAAAAAGGCTATCCGTGCGCGCTGGGTGTCTGGGGAGACGCGCGCATGTCCCCACCCGGTCCCCCCTCTCCACGGTCCGGCCACAATAACAAAGCACCCGATTGGTCTATTTTACCTTGTGACACATTCCGGAGACACGCTGGGTCCTAGCTTCACCAGTTTTACGGCGACACGCTGTTTTTTTTCTTCAGTTGAAAACAAAAATATATTTTGAAGAATGTTGGTAACCAGGTCAACATTTTTCAAAATATCTTTTTGTGTGTTCAACAAAAGAAAAAAACTCATACAGGTTTGGAACAACTTGAGGGTGAGTAATGACAATTTTCCTTTTGTGGTGAACTATTTCTTTAATCAATAGTATACACTTTTGTTTAAGCTCGTCAAAATAATATATATATATATATATATATATATATATATATATATATATATATATATATATAAATCAGTTTAATCACTGTTGAAGCAAACATATAATGTTATTCGCACACAAAGCGGAGATTGCGCCTCGCACAAACATTCAGAAGCACAGAAACTCATCAACACTGCCCCACGACTTAATAAAACTGTTTCGCTTCTAAATCGCTAAAAAGGGTTACAATGATATTATGTTAATAATAGAGAGACAGATGCTGAACAGATGCTCTCTCTCGCAATAATTAATTTAAATAAATGCTATTATTTATTCATTCAAATTAATTTAATCTTAAGCACTACTTTAATAACATATTTTAAATATTATAAAGATTTAAAATAATACTTTGTTAAACATGACTGTTTAAATAATTGTATTTTTCAGTGGAATTCAGTGGAAAGACATGACGTGATTGTCACACACTCAAACTACAAAATATAGGCTATATACACTACAAAGGTAAATATTTGTATGAACAGAAAAGGATCCAACAACTGAGACATAAACTGAACAAATTTCACAGACATCTGACGAACAGAATTGAAATAATAAAGTGTCCCTGATGAAAGTGAGGTCAATATCAAAATTAGTAGTCAGCAATGTGTTTTCCTGTTGCACTGTCTCACATTACAAACATTGCAGTTTATCATCGTGCCTCCTGCAGCAGGACTATAATATTCACAACCCTTAGGGGCCCAGGGCATCTTTCTCATGGTGTTTTTCAGAGTCAGTAGAAAGGTCTCTTTAAAGCTAATTCAGGCAATTTTGGAGAGGCTAGCAATAGCAAGATCCCACCGTCCCTTCAGAGCATCTCCAAAGCCATGCCTCATTCAAAAAGCACTCTGCAAATGTCACAACACAAGGGGCGAAGTTAAATTACCTCAGGTCTCAAAGCACCTACAAGTACAAGTACAAAAAGTACAAGCGCTGACTTTTACCACCTGACTGCTGCAGACTCATTTAGGCATTTACTGTGTGCCATAGAAAGGCATTAACCCGGGAACGTGCGAACAGCTCAGAGTAGAATGTTACAGGATCCAACTGTGTGATTCATTTTTTGCTGAGTTTATATCTTTAAACCGGTAGTTTTATATTTCTACATTGTTTTGAATTTGATTATATAATTCACAATGGCGTGATAGTTGTCACTAAAGCTGTAATACAGTCTTGTACCTTTTCAGCTCCTAAATCATGGCTTATAACTTTATAGGAAAAATCCAAGGCCATTAAAAAACTGGGCGGCCACTAATGCACTCTTTGTTGCACGTCTCTGTAAAATCCTTGATTCTGATTGGTCAAAAGCAGATTTACAGCTGCTAGATTCAAGTCTTGCATATCACACCACACTCTTCCTTCCCATCTTTTTATCCAACAAAATAGCTTCTACTTTAATCAAAATTTATGCCCATCTATATTGGATAAGAAGTCATGTAATAGTGATAACGTAGATTAGTCATTATCATAAAATAAAGACCTTTAAGAGAATAAACCACTTGCAGAGGAGTTAATTTTACTACAACAATTAGTTCATTGATTGTACATATTATATTACATAATAAATACTATTAATGTGCATATTCTTGTATCCTGTATATACTGCATATCCACCCATCCATCCATATATCTATCTCTGATATATTTTAAGGCATGTATCATGTGAATTATGTGGACTGCCTCTTGTCGTTGCGTGTACTCAACAAATTAAGCAGCCTTAGGCATCATATTGCATTCAGGAAAAGCATAATTACTCAGAGAACGTCCATTTGCTTTCACAGGCGTGCAGTGTTTTGCATGTGTTTTTTCTGCATATAGTATTCATGACCGTGTTCAGACGAACCTGTGTATATCCCCCTGCACCTGAGGCAGCGATTTACACATTAATGGCAGTTTTTAAACCTCTGGGCAAGATTCCATGTGCAGAGCTGTACAGGACGATGGGATTTCACAGTCCAGTTAACCTCGGCTGGGACTTCAAAACACTAAACCTCCATTACAAATCAAGCAGGAAACATCTAAACCTATGGGACCCGATAAAGGCATCTCATTTGCATAGAACTATATACCACATAGCCGAATACTCAAAGCTAAATAAGTTAAAATACATAATAAACATCAATACAACTATGAAAATGTCAACGTTCATTTTAGTTCCAGTGATAAAAATACGTACCACACGTTTTTCTCTGAAGTCTATTCCCACTGTGGTGATGAATTTGGAGTTGAATTTGTTGTCTGTGTACTGATATAGAAAGCTGGTCTTACCCACCCCAGAGTCCCCCAGTGCGAGGAACTTGATGAGGTAATCATAGTCCCCATCGGACATACTGAGAGCAGAGTGAGGACCTGCGATGGACAAACACAGAGCAGTGTTACTGCAGTATCATTACAATGCCATTCAAAGGTTTGGGGTCAGTAAGATCTGTTTTGGAAGAAATTAATACTTTTAGTCAGCAAGGAGCATTCAATTGATTAAAAGTGACAGTAAGACATTTATAATGTTACAAAAGTTTCTATTGGAAAAATGCTGTTCTTTTGAACTTCCTATTCATCAAAGAATCTTGAAAAAAATGTATCACAGCTTCCCCAAAAATATGAAGCAAAAACTCTTTTCAACATTGATAATAATCAGAAATATTTCTCGAGCAGCAAATCAGCATATAATAATGATTTCGGAAAGAGCATGCTAAGATTTCAACGTTCATCACAGGAATAAGTTTCATTTCATAATATATTACAGTAGACAGACAAACTGTTATTTTAAATTGCAAATAATATTTCACAACATTACTTTTACTGAATTTTTGATCAGATAAATATGCAGCCTTGGTTATGACTATGGCATGGTCATTCCATGTCAAATCAACCAAATTTTGTAAACTTCCCCTGCTCGATTTTATTTTTTATTTTTTTATTTCTGTACAAAGATAAACAGAAATCGTGATAAAACCAAAATATTAAATGTCACAGTATATTTAATGAGTAATCCACTATTTTGTAGAGGGGGGTAAAAATTAGAAATATCACCTGAGATTTGGAAACAAATTAGAGGGTGTAAAATGAATTTAGAAAGCTGGCAGCATCATTTTATTTTACACACAGATTGGTAGGTCTATTAATAAAATCCGTTGCATTACATGCCAATAGTGACAGTTCAAAAATGACATAAGGCACTTGTGTTTTTTTTGTCTCAAGTTTGCATGCCTGTAACTCAAAAAGTATTTTTGTGTTTAAAGTGTTTAAATTCTGGTTCTTAACAAACTTTCCTTTTGGCATCTTCATTTTAAAGGCCCTCTATAGTTCAATCCCAGAGATATGGAGATCTCAATGTGGCTCCACAATTAAATTGGTAAAATTGTACACATTTTCAGTGGTTGAAAAATCAAATGTGGGTCACTTTGTATTACAGCTAATACTTTTTTCTTTTAAAAAGAAATATCTGAAGAAGAGATTTCTTCTTCTTTTTTCTATCAACATAGAACGTGCCTGATGAGTTCCATAAATATTCCTTTTCCAAAGTTCGCATGCTAGTCTTCAATATTTCTTAATATCCTTCTAGATTATCATTCTTAATATACTTTGCTTTTGAAATCTTCCTTTTCAAGGCCATAGATATTTCATTCCCATAGATATGGCGATCATAATGCAGCTCCATGTTCAAATTGTTGAATTTTACCCATTTTCTGTGATTGAAAAACCAAATGTGGGTTACTTTATTTGCACACAGTTGATATTTCCATCAATTGTTGTCATTAACATTCATGCTGACTTCAGCGAAGCCCAAATGAAACCACTAGTCGACAAAGTACATCAAGAGGCCATTCTTTTTCAAGCATTTAGTTAAAAGGGGAGCATTTTTATTTATGCAACAGTGCGGATTTAATAACAGGAAACTAAAAAAAGAAGTGTGAAACAGCGGCATTTCTGTCTTAAAACAGTCTTTATGCTTCTTGAATCAATTTTATTTGTTATTGGTCATGAGAGTCCTTAAATGCTGAAATCCTGGAGATTAAATGAGGAAAAAGCACCTTCTTACACTTGAATGCTTCTACACAATAGCTTTTATTTCCACTCACATTTGTCAACTCAAGTTTCTTTACACTGTTAATCGAGTGCCTTAGAACTGCCACACAGAGACATCATTTAAAGGTTGTGTTACATAACTCATTGTGGTATTTAACACTAGAGACAAACATTTTCGGTCATTTTAGTCTTTAAAATTGTCATGCTCTATTTTTTTATCTGACAGTGAAATATTTTTAATGCTTGTTAATGTAGATTTACAGTGACATTGTAATCACAAGACCTTTTGAGAGCTTGTTAAGTCTCATCATATGCTCTCAAAATGTGAACAAGTTGACATTAATAGCAGAATTGTGATCTGGTCACTCACTTAATTTACAAAGTTTCACATAACCTCAACATTTTGCAAAAAAAGTTTTTAAAAGCTTTTACAGCACATTACTATATTTTTTTCACAAGATCAATGAACATTCTTCCTTTGTGAGAAGATGTCTTGTGTAAGCTTAAATTAAAAGAATAAAGCTGTCTCATTTTGAAGACTGCGTCCTCTGGAGGTCACTTTTTTCGGCCGCATACATCATTGAGGCTGCTTCATTTCAGTGAAATTCCCAAGACATAAAAAAATTACAAGAATTTACGCTTCATTAAGAATAACAGACAATTTTATAATAGTTACTACTGCGCTGTTCTTTATGATATATGCGGCCGACATATGAGACCGCAAGAGGACACAGCCTTCAAAATGAGACGCATCTTGAGTGTGTAAAACTTGTTCCTGTTTCAACAGCCCAATGATTTCATAATGTCTTGATGCACATCTTGTCTCGTCATGTCCGCAAACACAACTGAGAAGAGAAAGCATCTGGAGAATGGTTCCTCAGACTGCATTAAAGCAGATCATATGACTGCAGAAAGAACATAGAAAATCTAACAAATGACCACATTATTTCACGAGGAAGGGCTAAAGACCATCCAGCCCATAAGCTGCTTAACGTCTGGGGCTGACCCAAGCAATCGGATCCATCCAGCGAGACCACAGAATACTTTTCTTGGGTTCATCTATCTGGCTGATACATTGACTATTATGTTGTTGCTTACTTTAAATATATATAATAGCATTTTTGGGGGGGGGAGTGACAGAAACGCATTATTAATACGTTTTTGTGTTTAATTTGGGAGGGAAATGGACTGCTATGGACGGAAACGTAGAATGCAGTAACAGCAACGACTATATCTGCAGCAATGTTCGGTAAAATTTTAACATCATAAAAAGAAATGAGAGTTAGTTAATGAGTGAATTAACTATGTTCCTAAATAGGCTACAATCCATAACATGTATGTTTTTAACATATGATCTAAAACTATTTCAGTATGGCTAATTTCATCCTTCCCTAAACATAGACTAAACCATTCATCAAAAAACACCCACAAATACATGTGTACTTACGCAGTACATTGTATACATATACACTCACCCAAAAGGATTATTAGGAACACCATACCAATACTGTGTTTGACTGCCTTAATTCTACATGGCATTTGATTTAACTGGGTGCTGCCTGAAAGCATTCTTTAGAAAGGTTGGCCCATATTGATAGGTATGGAAGCCCGTTTCCGCCACAGTTGAGTAAAAAAATATAATTCTGTAAGTCATAATAATGAGAAACTTTCTCATAATTATGACTTAGTTTCTCATTATATTGAGAAAGTTTCTCATAATAATGACTTAACATCTCGTAATAATGAGAAACTTTCTCATAATTATGACTTAGTTTCTCATTATATTGAGAAAGTTTCTCATTATAATGAGATATTAAGTCATAATAATGAGAAACTTTCTCATAATTATGACTTAGTTTCTCATTATATTGAGAAAGTTTCTCATAATAATGACTTAACATCTCGTAATAATGAGAAACTTTCTCATAATTATGACTTAGTTTCTCATTATATTGAGAAAGTTTCTCATTATAATGAGATATTAAGTCATAATAATGAGAAACTTTCTCATAATTATGACTTAGTTTCTCATTATATTGAGAAAGTTTCTCATTACAATGAGATATTAAGTCATAATAATGAGAAAGTTTCTCATAATTATGACTTAACATCTCGTAATAATGACTTAACTTCTCGTAATAATGAGAAACTTTCTCATAATTATGACTTAATATCTCGTATTAATGAGAAACTTTCCTCATAATTATGACTTAACATCTCGTAATAATGAGAAACTTTCTCATAATTATGACTTAACATCTCGTAATAATGAGAAACTTTCTCATAATTATGACTTAACATCTCGTAATAATGAGAAACTTTCTCATAATTATGACTTAACATCTCGTAATAATGACTTAACTTCTCGTAATAATGAGAAAAGTTTTAAATAAATAAATAAATAAAGTTTCTCATTATTACGAGAAGTTAAGTCATTATTACGAGATGTTAAGTCATAATTATGAGAAACTTTCTCATTATTATGACTTAATATCTCATTATAATGAGAAACTTTCTCAATATAATGAGAAACTAAGTCATAATTATGAGAAAGTTTCTCATTATTACGAGATGTTAAGTCATTATTATGAGAAACTTTCTCAATATAATGAGAAACTAAGTCATAATTATGAGAAACTTTCTCATTATTATGACTTAATATCTCATTATAATGAGAAACTTTCTCAATATAATGAGAAACTAAGTCATAATTATGAGAAAGTTTCTCATTATTACGAGATGTTAAGTCATTATTATGAGAAACTTTCTCAATATAATGAGAAACTAAGTCATAATTATGAGAAACTTTCTCATTATTATGACTTAATATCTCATTATAATGAGAAACTTTCTCAATATAATGAGAAACTAAGTCATAATTATGAGAAAGTTTCTCATTATTACGAGATGTTAAGTCATTATTATGAGAAACTTTCTCAATATAATGAGAAACTAAGTCATAATTATGAGAAAGTTTCTCATTATTATGACTTACAGAATTATATTTTTTTACTCAACTGTGGCGGAAACGGGCTTCCATAGATAGGATAGCATCTTGCAGTTGATGGAGATTTGTGGGATGCACATCCAGTACAGTAATAACGTTAAGTCAACGGCGTTCATAAACACGCTGAAAAGCGATTATGCGTCTTGATAGCATGCCAAAAATGGAAATACGAATTGGCGTGTCATACACACGCTACTTCATGAGATCAGTCTGGTGGGGGCCATTTTAGTACAGTGAACTCATTGTCATGTTCAAGAAACCAATTTCAAATTATTTGAGCTTTGTGACATGGTGCATTATCCTGCTGGAAGAAGCCATCAGAGGATGGGTACATGGGTACATAGATTGTTTTAAATTGTGAAAAACATTTTTTTTTTTTGTTTGGAAAGGTAATATGCGAGGAGGCGTGAACAGCCCAAACCCTCATGTATAATTAGGTTGTTCTCACCCGAGAAGACAAAGACCCACATAATAATGAGCCTTTCATTCAGGTGTTTCACACAAGAAAGAATGCGAGTAGAGTAAAAACTTTATAATCTATCCAAAACTAGTCAACGAAATTTTGTCATTACAGACACTATTCTATATCATGATTAAAACAAATCTCAGTATGCTATAGCAATATAGTTTGGATGTGTTCATGAAAAAAAATAACATTTACTAATGTAGGAGCGAGAGAAAATGAACGCACAGATACGATGTACAGTTGTAAACAACAATGCGCGCATGCGCCTCTGTGCCATTCATTCATTCATTCATTCATTCACACACAGGCACGCAATTCATATTTAAACAGTCTTTGTGCAGTAGTCTGCAAGATCAAGCATCAACTTGGCATGCTAAGCAAATAGGTCTGGCATACAGAAAACAACAGATTATTTTTAATGATATTGTGTTATTTATTCTCTCCCCAACAATTCTGGATTGATTCAAAATTTCAGAATCGAGTCTGAGCTTAATTTTTAAACACAGATGCGTGATGATGCTGCGCGTGCTTGAAACAACCGTGTTCCGCTTCTTTCTCGCTCTCTCACTCACTCACTCACTCTCACACACACGACACCGCTCGAACCTTCCGAAACATGGTATTTCATACTCGTTCGGGGTTTAAAGTCTACATATCATGCTTTTAAATCATTCATTTTTACTTATAAATCATACATTTGTGGTCTATATAAAGCATAACTCCAATGCTTGGGTCTGAATTCCTCATTATTATAGCTCAACAGACCCCTTTTCTGATGTGCTTCTGTGAGCAACCCGTTTCGAAGCGTCCCCTTTAAATAAAAAGGAGTTGCGTCTTTCCCCGCCCGCTCTCCAGGTCGCTGAGTTCACGGTCGGTTCAACTCCCCGCGTTCAGCCATTATTGTAGTTTGATAAGAGATATACGATTACTATAGTTTCAAAGAACATTTTTATTCACACGTCAACAAAATGTCAACAACGGAAGACTTGTCCATCAAGCGTTATGTATTCGAGCGATTTGAAAAAGACGACGACAAACCTGCAGAACAACGTCTTCATATGGATGCAGTGGTATGTAAAGTTAAGTTAACTATGTTGTGTTATTAGTGAAAGTCGACTATTTCTCTTGTTAAAACAAGCACTCTGACAAGATAAATGACTGCGGTCTGATCTTACCACTAAAAATCTGTATGATAATAATATGATAACTTACGTTTAGAAAGCGTCAGAAAAAACAGCAGCTAAATGATAGAAGGAATTTACCCCTCATTCAGACGAAGTCGATCGGCAAACCATTCTTTATACTGGCGGAGGTTGTTGGATTGGGGATCCTTGAAGTGCTTCAGGTCACTACATCCAACAACCGAACATTTTGACTAGCCCTCCCGTAACTTCTGCATCATTGAGCTTGGACTACAAAATCGGAGCGAGAAATAATAAGGGCGGATTGCTCGAAGTGTTGGACCGGTAGTCAATGTCCTTATTTGGCAGTTCCGCTGCAAATACTGTGACGTAATTGTTCAAAAAACGTAATAGACAACAGGAAAATCCAAACAGGTTGAAAAATATGACCAAAACAGAATATAAAGATATAAACGAAGCACCTGAAGAAAATAATTTCATCTTTTCTGTACTTATAAACACTCCAAATATACAACAAAATGCATTTAAGGGCTAAAAAAGTGGATTTTGCATGATATGTCTCCTTTAACTGAATTACAAGGACATTCTCAGATAGCAAACTGACATTGAATCAACGTGGAAACATGACATCGAAACAACGTTGATCTGACATTGTTTTGCTCATCGAATTAACGTTGAACCAATGTGGGGTGGGGGGAATCACTCCAGCTCTTGAATGAAAAACATTCAGACAGCCTACTTTTAAATACTGAAACCACTCTTTGTTTATTGCTTGCAATGCTTTTTTGTTTCTCTTTATTTACTAGCTTTTATATTTTGAAGCTATATTAGTTTATATAGCCTATTTACATTTCTTAACATGTAATTGGTTTAATTAAATGTTTTATATATTTTTTAAAGTATGTGTTTTTACACATGTAATTAAATACATATTTTAAGTGTTATTAAGATTAATTAATAAGAAAAAAAGTAGATCGGATCATGAGGTGCCTAAAGATTCCCATCCCTACTATACATAGTTCCCACATGACGTCACAACATACGGGCATTTGCCGACCCGGCGCCATTGCTGAGGGCAAAACATTAGAAGAAGCAATAGGAGTTGAATGAAGTGAAATGAGTTTCGTGCTATAAAGTGAAAATGGTCATCTCCTGCTGGGTCAATGGATGATAAAATCGTGCTGGATGTTGAGTTAAATCGGGATTTTACACTATACCCCGTCATTAGACTCCATGGATGTGAGAAGACTAAGCTTTTGTCCAAACAACGACGGAGATTATGGCTGGCGAGCATAAACAGGAAAGAAACTCACTCAAAACACGCAAGAATTTGTTTGACAAAAGCACAATGTTTTGTTTTATTGCGAGTGTAAACAAATATAAGTTAACAGATTGCAGTTTGAATAATGTCCTGTATGAACAAAATGACGAGGTATTAAAAACATACAAAACAACATTGTTTCCACTGTTTGATCTTACATTCCAGCATTGCAATCTCAGATTATGTCCCTAAAGATCCCGCATATAATGTAGTTCCGCATTACATTAATTAAATTGCATGCGAGTTATTTATTTTTATATTCATGCACTGAACCATGACGCCCGCAAGTACATGCATATTACAGAAAGCACCGGTGACTGTTCTAAGGGGAACATAGGAATTAAGTTGTGCAGGCTATGGCTTTTTAATAGACAGATTAGCATCATGCTACTTCGCTATGATGACTAATTTACTTTTCAATTGATTGCACTTGAACAAACGTCACCAAACCAACCCCACGTGAATCTGATCGTACACCTCCAGTGATTTCCAGCCTCGGAATTGCTCACATGTGTAAAAACTCCTCACCATTACCAGATAACGGTACACATGAAAATACTGTATCTGAGGCAAAGTTGCATAATCAGTGCTCAGTGCTTCCTTCGTTACTGCATACGGATCCACACTTATGAATGAAATGTTCGCATTGTACCTCTCTCTGCCTTGTTTTAATAGTCTCTTTATAATCTATTTCACTTTGTCTTTTCATGATTTGCATAACAATATAAACAGAAATAAATATTTGTTTGTAAAACGACATCATCTGATAAAACTTTGTGAACGCCTATGGTAAACACAGCGGTTTTGCCCTCAAAGATGGCGTCTCCGGGGAGGTCACGTGACATTAATTCGCCTGTGGGAACTATGTATACAATGATTTATTGCTTGTCTTTGTCGACTAATACAGAAGGTAAAGAACTTGTGCTCCACGAAATGAAACTATTCCAGAACTTCTGAGGTTACATTTTGGAGGTTTTATCCAGCTGATGTGGCTGTTTTCATGGCTTGCCTCAACATTTGCGTTTGAATAGTGTACGCTCTCAGTGGGCGTGGTCACATTAACACGTCATACACTACAATTAGCTGAAAGGAGAAAAGATCCTTCTCTTTTTATACAGATTTCATAAACTGAGAATTTTTTGTTTTTTATATAAATTACTTCATCTAAAAGAAGAGAATTTCAGCTTTCTAACAAAAAAATCTTTTGTGCCTGAGTGACAAGTATTTACCTAGTTACAGTTAATTTTCCGACGCATTTCAGAATGAACTTCACTGACAGAGAGAATGCAAAATTCGCATGAAATCATGTTTATTTTTCTTTATTTGACAAACAGCAGAACACTTTGTTTTCATTGTGACTATCGACAAAAAATAGACACTTAACAGGATCTGTTGATTTTGATCTTACATATGTTGTAAATCTGTTGATTTTGATCTTACATATGATGTAAATTACTTTTTTCATGGTGTTTTGTTAAAACTGTGTACAAGCTAAAGAATCGTATTTTGACTGTGAAGATTGCTTCTGGGGAATGACTGCTGTTGATTGAGAAGCAGGATAAAGTGGTGAGTATTTTTCTGTATTCTTATTCAGTTTGAAGCCATGTGATCCATGCAATGATTGCAATGTTTTATGTTGTCTTATATTTGTTTATCTGAACTTTTAGTTCTACGGTGTTAATACACATCTGTTAGGGAAACCGAAGTCTCGCATTCGACCAATGGGCGGCACATATGTGTTCTACATCATTAGAGTAATTTGAGTCTCTTTTGCACTGATGAGGAAAAAGGTGAGCTTGTCGCGCCTGCGCAATAGCCGACCCCAGAGGGTTAAACCTCTTGAAAAACTAAAAGACGAAATTACATTTGTATGTATTCTAAATGTCAGCTTTTTTATTTGGCTCAAGATTAATTGAGGCCACATGTCATGCAAACAAGAAACTACTGTATGCTTCCAAGTTACAGTGGGGACAAAAAGTATTTAGTCAGCCACTGATTGGGTAAGTTATCCTACTTAGAATGATGAGAGAGGTCTGTAATTTTCATCGTAGGTACACTAACTATGAGAGACAAAAAAAAAAAATCCGGGAAATCACATTGTATAATTTTTTTTTAAGAATTTATTTGTAAATTATGGTGGAAAATAAGTATTTGGCCAATAACAAAAGTTCAACTCAATACTTTGTAACATAACTTTTGTTGGCAATGACAGAGGTCAAATGTTTCCTGTAAGTCTTCACCAGGTTTGCACACACTGTAGCTGGTATTTTGGCCAATTCTTCCATGCACATCTCCTCTAGAGCAATGATGTGCTGGGCAACACGGACTTTCAACTCTCTCCACAAATTTCTATGGGGTTGAGGTCTGGACACTGGCTAGGCCACTCCAGGACCTTGAAATGCTTTTTAGGGAGCCACTCCTTTGTTGCCTGGGCGGTGTGTTTGGGATCACTGTCATGCTGGAAGATCCAGCCACGTTTCATCTTAAAGGCTCTCACTGATGGAAGGAGGTTTTGGCTTAAAATCTCATGATACATGGCCCCATTCATTCTTCCCTCAACACGGATCAGTTTTCCTGTCCCCTTTGCAGAAAAATAGCCCCAAAGCATGATGTTTCCTCCCCCATGCTTCACAGTAGGTATGGTGTTCTTGGGATGCAACTCTGCATTCTTCTTCCTCCAAACACAACGAATTGAGTTTTAACCAAAAAGTTCTATTTTGGTTTCATCTGACCACATGATATTCTCCCAATCCTCTTCTGGATCATTCATATGCTCTCTGGCAAACTTCAGACGGGCCTGGACATGTACTGGCTTAAGCAGGGGGACACGCCTGGCACTGCAAGATTTGAGTCCCTCTCGGTGTAGTGTGTTACTTATGGTAGCCTTTGTTACGTTGGTCCCAGCTCTCTGCAGGTCATTCATCAGGTCCCTCCATGTAGTTCTGGGATTTTTGCTCACCGTTCTCATGATCATTTTGACCCCACGGGATGAGATCTTGTGTGGAGCCCCAGATCGAGGGAGATTATCAGTGGTCTTGTTGTATGTCTTCCATTTTCTTACAATTGCTCCCACAGTTGATTTTTTCACACCAAGCTGCTTGCCTATTGTAAATTCACTCTTCCCAGCCTGGTGCAGATACCGGGTTCAAACAGGTGCCAATAATACAGGTAACAAGTGGAGGACAGAAGAGCTTCTTAAAGAAGAAGTTACAGGTCTGTGAGAGCCAGAAATCTTGCTGGTTTGTGGGTGACCAAATACTTATTTTCCACCATGATTTACAAATAAATTCTTTAAAAATCCTACAATGTGATTTCCTGGATTTTTTCTCATTTTTTCTCTCATAGTTGATGTGTACCTATGATGAAAATTACAGACCTCTCTCATTATTCTAAGTAGGAGAACTTGCACAATCAGTGGCTGACAAAATACGTTTTGGACCCACTGCACAGGTTAAGATCTGTCGTTCAAACCACACAATTTTGCAATGCTGTTTGCAATGCTGTTCGTTAGACCTATGATTTCTGGAAACACTGACTCGTTGAACTATGCTGATAACGACGGAACTTAGTTGGCTAACAATGCTTTTAGGAAATGCACCCCTGTTCAGGTATTTCATGTGTTCTAGCTCAAGCACACCTGGAGTAACTAATGAAGCCCTCGATAGTTACATCAGGTGTGCTTGAAACCACACCTGTTTTGCAGATTTGTGCAGTTGGGAGAGATTCTATTCAGGGGATTGAATAATTTTGAGACTTCAGAAGTCATTAAACCTTCCATTTTCAGTTAAATTTGGGGAAATCACTTGAAACAGTTGTTGTGTTGAGCCATTTCAATTACTTTTGTTTGATGAGTACATTGCAAACAACTTCAAGTTTGTACATTTTGCCCATAAACCTAGGGGTAGGGGGCTAAACATAAAATTGCTTTTTTATTAAACTAGATGTTTTTTTAAGAAATGTGTCTCTGTGTTTAAATGCATTTAATTATAATTACAAATTTCTTAAAGATACAATATGTATTTTTTTTTCCACTAGGGGTCGCTAACCTCTTACAATAACAAAGGTGTAGGTTGAGGAGGCAAAATTCCAGTTGAATTATGGAACTTGTCATCAATCTTATGGATCTAATAATGCTTACGGATGAGTGAATACATTGATGTTTTTATCATGACTGTGGTATGAAGCAGGGCTCGATTGCTAATGAGACCGATATCAGCACCACACGCAAGTACCGATATAAAGGAATAAGGATATTTCATTACCAAACTACCCGCCAGTGCTCAATTACTCCAGGGCTGCCAACTCTCAAGCATTCAGCGTGAGATTCACGCAATTGACCCAATTCTCACGCTCTCATGCCACACCCACGATTCCGCATGCTGAAGAGTCAACCTGGTTGGTCAAATGCCTGAAAGAGGAGTTTATATAGATCTACCTGTTGAGCCACTCGTGATCGACTAATTATACCACAAATTAGTTAAAATATCCCGTAATCTCGAGTGTGCGTGCATGCAAGAGAGATATTTTGCTCCAAACTACAGGCAGCTTCAACAAATCTTTTTCTCCCCGAGTCATTTCGTTCATTCAACAAACAAAATGACTCGAAAGAAGATTTGTTCATTTTGATGAACGAGTTCGAACTGGAGAGTCATGAAAGTGCGTCACAGAACAGAGCAAGGTGAGCATTCGTGCTTATAAAAAAAAATTTTATTTATTTTTTAAATGACCAATCGTTTTGCTAGATAAGACCCTTATTCATCATCTGGTATAGTTTAAAGCGCTTTGAAGCTGCAATTAAACTCTCATTTGGACTTTGAATAGTTTGGCACCCAATGAAGTCCATAATATGGAGAAAAATCCTGGAATGTTTTCATTCAAAACCTTAATTTCTTTTCGACTGAAGAAAGAAAGACATGGACATCTTGGATGACATGGGGGTGAATCAATTATCAGCAAAAGTTTTTTTTTTTTTTTTAAAGTGAACTACTCCTTTAACAGCAGAGTCCAAATTAGTAAATTCAACTGCTATTTACTTTTAGATATAATAAACAACACTCAAATAAAAAAATACATGTAAATTTCCCAGGTTTTGCATTAAAGGCGCAACATTTCATGTTAAAAATAGCCATTTTCTAACCAATATATATGCTTAAACAAACACCTGATGGGCTGAATGAGCCCTTCTCTGATCACTGCGATCACCTCAATAATCCTGTACAGTAAAATAAATAAGAGGGATTCGGGCTTGAATCTGAGACTGGGCGTGACGTCAAGCGCGTTCACGCTCGCCTGGCTATGTGCCTATGTCTTGCAGGTTAGTGTATTCGCCACCATTCTCCGTATCAGGTAAGACAACTCGAGCGACACAACTTTAGTCAACTTTCCACAAAAGTAAAAGATGAATTCAAAGGGGCTGTTTAGCCTACACCTGGTCACTTCATGCGTTTTCTGTGATCGGATAGCTATTTGATCGTGAAAAGACCAGGTTGCCCTCCGAAAAGCATTCGAGATGGATTTGAATCTGATCGCTCAAATCACTTGAGGACGTGGTCTGGGCCGCATTCCAAACGAAACAGGACAAGTCTAAATGCATCTGGTTGTTGAAACCAGGGTCAGGGTACATGTCATGTTAGTTTAGTCTATGTGATATATGACAACGCGCATCACCTCAGATGAGCAGCTGAGCGCCTATTCATAAAGCCAGCGCGCCGCAATCTATCGCAAATCAAAGTGAAAGTAAGTCAAAGACGCTTAACACTTCCATTTTCATTAAAAGTAAAGAAATTAAATGATCTTACCAGAGCTGTTGCCGCTCTCTCTTATTGCTGTCTTTGCAGATTTTGAAATTAGCCGATGATTAATAAAATGCAGCTCATACCTGTTGCTTTCGGTGACGTGCACTTCATGAAATCTGTATATAGCTCGGGTATTGAAGATCAGATTAATATCCGTTTTTCAAAAACACATTTATGTGACCAGGTGTAATGGAATCGTTTTGATAAATCAGATAGCTATCTGATCTGAGAAAACGCATGAAGTGGCCAGGTGTAAACAGCCCCAAAGAGACCGGCTTTAGTTCATTCCAAACCCCAACGCAAACTCCACGTAAGACAAAGAAAATACAACTTCTGTCTGTTTAGTGCCAGGCGTCGACTCGGAATAAGACGAGAGTCGACATCGGGAAGCTTTCAACAAATGGAGAGATCTCCAGTCGGCTCTAGGGCGCAAACGGGTCCTATACAAAGTAATAACTTATATTGTTCATGAACGTGTTTCCATAATAATACAATCATAAGTGGATACAGTAAACACATACAACAGTTCAACATGGAGATAGATGGAAACGAAAACAGAAGTTTTCTACTACCCACGTTTTCCCCTCACAAAGTGGGTAATTTACTCGAATGCCTTTCCTTTCATATTTTAAATGACTTGCAGATTTATAACTGTTTTCTATTTCTATATATTGTAAAATGTATTTTGAAAGCTTGTTTCTTCCACAAAATAAAAAGGTTATTGAGACTTTTTATTAGTGGTGCTTACTGCAGTCAAATGACGTCCATGAAAAGTAAATGTTACGTGAGATAAATGTAATGTTACGTGAGATATCATTCTCAAGCTTTTGCCTTTAAAACACTGGTTGAGAGATGTAAACATTGACCGGTCATCTTTTCTTCTTTTGCACTTTTTACTGGTAGGAAAGTAAGCAAACAGTGTTGCATTACCGCACATGCGGGTTAGATTGGAGTTCCATCTCGATTGCCTGTGACTGACTGTTTTCATAGTGTGACTGCATGCACCGAACCGTGACATACGTACCATACGATTCTGTGTGAATCCATGTACATTAAAGCCCTAATCATTGCCTGAATTTCATATCGATAAATGCGGGGGAGTTCCAAACTTACATGATTTAACAAATAATTTACAACTTAAAAAAAAAAAAACCTTCACTGACAATGCAACACTGGCCCGACTGGGCTAGTGACAAATCAGTCAATTGTCCTGAAACGAATGTCTTATATAGCAGCTTGTGACGGAATGACAGCGAGGGGCTGTGCTGTGACACATACATCTCTGTGGGTTTTTGGATTGCTCTGCTAAAGAAAGACTAAAAAAATATTTTTTCCAGGAAATTTCAGTATACAAAAAACAAACAAACAAACAAAAAAAACTTCCCGACAATATGAACTGTGGAAAATTATAATTGATCTAGGACCTTTTTACAGAGAATGCTATTGAAAACACGGTAGCCTAAATCTCTCGCTCTCATAGCCTGGCTTTCATACCTGGCTGTCATGGCTTTGCACTGAATAAGGTCTATATAACATGCCATGTCACAAACTCAAATCATCTCATTCTCAAACTGGTTTCTTGAACATGATAATGAGTTCACTATAGTCAAATAGCCCCCAGTCACCAGAACTCAATCCAAGCACCTTTGGGATGTGGTGGAAAGGAAGATTAGCATCATGGATGTGCAGCAGACAAATCTGCAGAAACTGTGTAATGTTATCAGGTCAATATGGACCAAAATCTCTGGTCAATGTTTCCAGCACCTAGTTGAATTTATGCCATGAAGAAATAAGGCTATTCTGAAATCAAGAAGGTCCAACCCATTACTAGCAAGGTTTAGAGTACCTAATAAACTGGCAGGTATGTGTGTACAATTATATAAATAAAAAAACATTGATAATAATAAATGTTTCAATTTAATAATTTCATGAAATTATCCAAGAAACATGAAATCTCCTAATATGCTGATTTAGAACATCAGCATATTATAATGATTTCTGAACGATCATGTGACACTAAAGAAGACTGGAGTAATGATGCTGAAAAATTCAGCTTTGCATCACAGGAATAAATTACATTTTAGACTATATTATTATAGCAATGAGTTAGTTTAATACTTTAGCCTGGGAAAACCCAGACAACTTCTGGCAAATTTAGATTTGCTCTGCAAGTTAGTCTGGCAAAGAGCTCTTTCAAGCCATATACTGTAAAAAAATATGGACGTAGTATCCGTGACATAACCCGCTGGTTTCCGAAGAGCATTTTTGATGCCTAAAGTGGGCGGGGCCGGCCACTGCCATCTTGGCAGCGCTTCACCTCTCATCACTACTTTTTATAAAATAAAAAGGGTAAAGAGGCGGGACGTGGATGGAGCTGAGGTGCTAATGCTATATGCTACTGGCCTCGCACTAAAGTGACAGCTGATTGAAGAATTAAAGCCAAAAGTTAAAGTTTATGTTTTTACCCTTTAAAATATTAAGCCTATAATAATTAAAAGACGTAAATAAAAATGAGACTATTTACTTTACTTTTTTATAAACTTTAATAATCTCACAAGGGGCAATTAGTTAAGAGCATGTATACAACAGTAATAACACAGATCACACACAGTTCTCACAACATACAAGCAGTCAACTATGTGTATCATGATGCATTAATATTCTGCAAGTTAAAAATGTATTATCATCCAGACATTAACTTAAAATATTGCTCTGAGTTTGTGCGTGTGACAGTGATTCATGCACATGTCAGTCAGTGCGGCATCGCACGTCAAGTTGGTAAAGAGCTTTATTCAGTCTATTTTACAATCTGATTTTGGCCGCCTCTTAATTTCTCAGATGGGATAAACCAAAGATATTATCTCAGAATGTCAAGTAAATGCACTAGAAATCTGCGCTCATTCAAGGGTGTGCATCTATTGCATGGACGGAGAGAAAGCACTGAAAGAATCAGACATCCATTAGTGCATGCGAGGGAAACAACTGGAAATACAGCGCTGGTCGTTCTCTCCATACTCGACAACGACGGAATCTGACGGCATGCATGGGCGAAGGTATAATACGTTGTGTTTAAAATTGTTTGAAATAATCCTGAAAAAAGCACAACACAGCAGAGGGTGACGCTAACAGACAGCAGACAAACGAGCAGTAAAAGCAGCAGCAATCCACCTGTCACTCAAGTGGCCACGCCACTTTTTTTTTGTAAAAAAAAAAAAAAAAAAAAAAATGCACCCCCTCTAACAGTCGTCAAAAAGGGTAAAATTATTGATATAGACCAAAACAACTATTTGCCACCAGACTGAAAACATGTTTTTTTTTTTCTGCTGTGAAGTTTTAACATGGGGGAGAAACAGATTTGACTCGCTTTAGTTCACTTCCGTTTTGGTTTCAAGAGAGAGATGGGGAGGTTGCCGCTTGTTGGGCCTATGTCACAAAAAATTCCGGAAAAAGATCGGAAGTACGTATTTTAGTATAGGCTACGGATATGGCTCTTCGGTTAGCTTTTTACAGTGGTGGAGACTGATAGATACGGCTGGACCAAATCTCTCCGCAACCTGCCTGAAGTCACATATGACGATGTGGTTCAGAGGGTAAATGAAAACTCTCGAGTGGGAAAGCATGAAGGCGAAGTATAGCTTTCTACATCCAGATGCAGAGCAACCTGGGACACTACAAGAACAGACGCGGGTAGCTCTAGCCATTCGCCAGTAAGGTAAACGTTTCTATGGTAACAACACGTTGGACCAATCAGCAGGCGTTGCTGCTATGCTTAGGATTGAGGGTAGTGTAGTTTTTTTTTTCATAAGATCACGGATAAAACGTTTTTCTTTAAACAAGGTTGATTTAATACAAACTTATAGCTTCAACAGGAGCAAAAACCTTTGTTTCACAACCTTATAGCTCGTGGTCAGTCTACCGCGGATGGTTTAGACATTAGGGCTGATAATCTAAATCCTTATAGAGAAATACTGTTGACCGGAAGTTCTCCCTACTTTGCATTCTGGAAGCAAGAAGTGTGACATAGGCCTATTCAAGCCCATTTCTAATCCACAGACAGCACAGTGACGGAAATAAGGGTGTGACACTTATAGCTGAACACCGTCATCAGAACTCTATAACCGGCAAAATCATGTTAAAAAATGTTTGTGAAAAAAAAAATTGTAATATTATAGAGATTGTTTAAATACTAATATCAGCTCACGAGAGAAACGGATGCTGCTACTGCTGGAGATGATTCGGGAGAGGTCTGTGCCCCACCCCCTCCCAAGAAGAGAAATCTTGGAGATCTCCATAATAAACGGAGGTCTGAAATCTCTGCCTCTTTACCGATTAAAGCGTGCGCTGACACGGAGTAAAGCCTCGTTTATACTCAACGCATAAGCGTTAAGGTGCGTGCGGCAACAATGGCGCGTTCAGAGCGCAAGACCAGCAAGACCTCATTTCGCTGGCTATGTGTGCATGTGTTTTTTGTAACAGGATGACCGTCTTCAAGCTGAATATGCCCGAGACTGTACGTCTCACCGCACCGGCACCCAGTTTGCGCGTCTAAATTGCAAAGTTTTTTTCTTTTAAGGTTTTGTTTACTGTTTGTGATTTATTTAATGGGAAGCACATTCACTTCTAAATGTCTTGCAGTTAGTTTTAAATAAACGTAGAGCAAGTAGCCAATCAGTGTCTGCTCGTTTATTCAAAGGTGTTCTATAACAGACGAAGGTCGCTCTGCTATATGTCATCTCCATCGCTCTGATTGGTTTTAGGTCTATACAATTGCGCCCAGAGGCATTTGAGCTACATCTGTTGGTCCAGCAGATGTAAGTCTTGATCCCTTTGGAAATGATTTGTCTATGAAGCTCAGTTACAACTGAGAATGGTCTGGTTTTAACCAGGCTAGGTTTTACCATCAAATAAATGCAGCCCTGGTGAGCAACAGAGACTTCTTTTCAAAACCTTTAGTTCCCTGGGTTCCTTTAGTATTCCCTGGGGGTTCATCATTGTTCAAGTTGAAACCACTTGCTAAAGCACCTCTGTTTAACCTATATGGGTTTATGAGTTTAAGATAACAAACAAAACAAAAACAGTGTTATCAAAATGCAGTGAAAATTCAATGAAATCATTTTGTTCTGTGTTCAGGTATTTTATGCACCATTTTACACATGGCAAGGAGAAGGTGTACATTTATTTTGTACCAACTTATATTTAATTAATGACCAGCTTTACAAAAGATTTACACAAAAATGAGACCATGTTTCAATGAGACCAAAATTATTAGTTTATCACCGTTAAAGGGATACTCCACTTTTTTTTGGAAAAATGCTCATTTTACAACTCCCCTAGAGTTAAACTGTTGAGTTTTACCTTTTTTGAATCCATTCAGCCGATCTCCGGTTCTGGTGGTACCACTTTTAGCATAGCTTAGCATACATAACTGAAGTGCACAAGACCAGTAGCATTTCTCTCAAAAAATTACGCTGCACTCATGGTACGACAGTAAAGTGTCTTGATTATTACGCTGGAATGAGAGTATAGTTCCCTGCATATCAGCCAAGAAAATCACAACTTTACATTTTCCATCTGTCTAAGTGCATGATGTAACTATAGAAGAGTCAAGTTTTAAATAGGAAAAATATCGATACACTTTGGTAATTTTTTTGCTAGAAATGCAACTGGTTTGAGAGAAATGCTACTGGTCTTGTGCACTTCAGTGATATATGCTAAGCTATGCTAAAAGTGGTGCCGCCAGAACCGGAGATCGGCTGAATGGATTCAAAAAAGGTAAAACTCAACAGTTTAACTCTGGGGGAGTTGTAAAATGAGCGTATTTCCAAAAAAAGTGGAGTATCCCTTTAACATTGGAAGCTGATGGATAAAAACAGTCACTTGATTCTACATGATCTTCTTAGCTCCACGGTGCTTGTAAACAAGCACACAAATCACTATTATGAGGACAAATTGCTCAACTTTAAGACTCTTATTTAGAAGGGTCATACTAAAATATGCAACTGTTTTTATATACTGAAAATTATGGTTAGAAAAAGTTTTCACTGTCTGTAAATAATGGCGTCACAATCTCGAACGTCGAATTAAAAAATGAAATCGTTGATGCTGCCATGCCCCCACATCACGTACGTTCGGCTTGGCAAACGGGAAAAAAACAGTCTATGGTGCTGCGCAAGCTATGAATACCCCTTCTAATGCACAACATGGGTCTTAAAAGACCCGTATTCATTTCCTAGGCCAATATTATTTCATGCATGGCTTGGCATTTTTTTGTTTCACCTTTTGAAATCAATTTATTTGATTTAATATTTGATGATCTATACATTTAATGATTTGGGAATATTCAAAATATCTTTTCAATTATCACAAATTAATATTTTAATATTTCCAAGGTTTTGTGTTAATACAAACTCAAGTTTGTATTAATACTTTACTCACATGGCTCTAAAATGACCTATCTATGCAAGTGTGAAAACAAAAGAATAAAGAAAACTTTGTTAAAATAGCCAATGTCACAGTTGTTTAGATCAACACATTTACTGTAACACTTGAAATATATTTATTGGCCACTTTATCACACATAAAACAGATTTAACCGATAACACTGAAATTGAACTGTGGTGTAGACCCCTTTTGCGCCGACATCACAGTTACGTCACAGCGCTAGCTGAAGGCAAAACAAAGTGAAAACTGGAGACGGCCAATGCAAACCAGCACAGATTCGGCTACATAATAAGGAGCTTAAATTACTTTTATTATTTTTAAATGTCATCTTATTGTGTTGTCTGGTGCAAGTATGAATGAAAAATGAATGCTGTATCTGGATTTTTTATTTCTAGAAAATATTCACATGATTAAAATCGCACCGTAATGACACTCTTTACATTGTCGTCTTCTTTGCCCTGGATCGGCAGAACTGCGGATCATACGCACAAGTCTTGTACATGACCATTCAGCACATAGTTATAGGCATCTAAAGATTTATATGCCCTCAGTTTCTCTTTACGATCGGCTTCTCTATAAGGTAGGTGTAGAAGTCAAGCCACTCAACCGAGGTAACGTAACGTTAATCCTGTCAGATCGTCCATGCATTGAGTGAGCGTGTAGGCGGCTACGGGTCGGCCAATCTGGTTCTGTCCGTTAAAAATAACTTTTGGAAAGAACAATCGCGGTCCTGGACAGTGAGTGACCTTACACATTAAGATAAAATCGGATTTTCTCCAGTCATTGTTAAAAAAAACAAGCTAATAAATCTTTTTTAACTAGCATTAGTGAAGCGGCCAGAGGGATTGTTCTGCCTCCACCTAAGCTCCGCCCACATAAAAACGTCACCATGTTTACCAACTGAAAAGGAGTCTGTAGTGCAACTGTAGGGGGATCTCCCCACCACCAATGTGCAGCATCCACTCAGATGATGTGACAGCAGCCATAGTGGACCAGAACGCCACCACACGACGACTTGTGACCGATAGCATTGATTTATGACCATAAATAAAAATGAATGCAGAGGTACAAGGTTTCTGTCCAACAGCGACAATATATATTTGTGTATACAACTTTCTATTGCAACTTTTATTTTGTTGACCTAGCAATTAGAATATGTCGACCGCAAGCTAGCTAGCTAAGCTAGTATTGGACATGTTTCTCTTTTGCACTAGCAATGGATTTCAAGGTCAATGTAATCTTTACCTAAACGTTCAAATATTAGGCAATATATAGATGTCTTTCATAAAATAGAAAATATTTTCTGTTACAAAAAATGTATTAAATAAAACTTACATGCATGAAATATACAAAAGCACAAGCAGCCATGTTCAATTTTGAAATGTGTGGCAGGTGAATAGTTTTCTGCTCTAAATATATTTATAAGTATCAAAAGTTCCTTTATGGGTCATTTTTGACCCATGTGTGTAAAATTTATATAGATATACGAAAACCATATTTGTTTATAAAGTAAGAAAAGAAAAATAAATATAATGATTTAGGGATATCAAAAAACAAGATATTTAATGAATACCTGGATTAATAAATGATCAAATACATTTCTTTCAAATATTCAGCAAAGAAACATGAATACGGGTCTTTTTAGACCCATGTTGCATATTAGAAAGGTAGTGACACAAAAACGATTTTTATTCGAAAAATAAGAAAGGAAAAATTTAAATAAGGATTTGTAATATCTAAAACAATTAAGTTAATTAAGAAATACTGAATGATGGAATTAATTTCTTGCAAAGATATAGAAAATGAAACTCAGTTGGGTCTAATCGAACCGTGACCTTAGAATCGAAAATGTAATCGAATTGAGGATTTGGAGAATCATGATACCCCATCTGGAAAGCGCACCAATTTGCAAAAACAAAACAACCTTATGTGCTATATAAGCATGAACACACAAACAATGTAGAATCAGTTCTAGACACAAATGGTGAGTGTTCGACTGCATCAACTGACATGTTTGTGATGTTCACTTCACACTACAGTAACTTTTGAAGACCGACAGACGCTTTCATTTGGGTTAGACACATCTACACAACACGAGTGCTTAAACAATCACTGGCCTTGTGCAATGGCTTAGCTAAATGCCTGAGTTTGAGTTGTGCTTCCCGTCCAACCAAAACAGCCCTGATGAAAGCCTGGATAAAGAACAGGAGAAACAGAGACGAAACATTGCCAGCAGAGTACCACCCTGGGCGGCACGCCAGTGCTAGAGTAGAGAGCCGCTAATCGAGGAGCAGAAAACTCTTCTGCATTTCACACCAGAGTTTCTTCACCAACAGTCAAGCTCTGACAAGTTTTTTTCTATTGTCCACTTCCCTCTTTTCAACTCAAGCTGTACGTGTGAAAGACAAAATAACTATGCAGACCTAAAGAAGCTCATAACCTTTGACCTGACGCAAGAAACATAAGAAGGCTTTTCCTTCGGCCTGGAAGCCATTGCAAAACAAATATAATCACATTTTAACTATAACCTTTAAGTTTAAGAAAATTAATCTTGTGAACTACTTAAAGTGAATCTATAGGATGTTCTGGATGGTTTCTTTCTAGCAAGAAAAAAAAGTCAGGAACATTGTATTTAAAAGTCTAAAGCACATGAACAACACCACAAAGTCGGGGAAACTCTAGATTTTCTGGTTTCCAAGTTGAAGGCATGTCAGTGGAAAAACACGGTGGACACAATGGATGCAGTGTTACGGAAGCCCTGAACCGCAACGTAAAAAATACATAAAAAATAAAAATAAAAAAATTCTAGCATTTCGAGATTAAAGTCGAAACGTTTCGAGAATGAAGTCAAAACATTACGATAATACAGTCTTCCATAGAAGTGTGTACACATTCATAACAGTGCACATCCACTAGCTCAGAGCATGTGTGTGTGTATAAAGAAATGCACTAGTGAAGTCGAACTTCCATGGATCAACACAAAATAGTAGCTTTTTACTTTTATCTGGGCTTTCAACAAAATTCTACACAGGTGCTAGTGGCAGTGTTTTTGAGGTGTTTTCGTGCTCGTCTAAGCAACATCTGGGTCAAGAACACAACAATAACCTTTCTGTCTCCCTTTTCACCGTAAATACGTTCTGAATCTGGATACATTCTAAGTGCATCATTCTGTATCCAATCATTCAGCCGGATCCTGTGATTTCCTCAGATTTTATAACCACTTAATAACCAATTCTCTGATATGATTGTAAATCCCTTTGAGTGTAGGCCAAGTAGACATCAAAAAGTGCCATTTAAATGCCCCATTCAGTCATTCAAAAAGCTGGATTTCTCCATCCAGTCTGATAAGTGTTTTCCGGGTTGGTTTTCCTATAGGCTAAAAAGTCTATTCCGGTCCAGTTTTATAACGTCCTATAGACCTTATGTAGCCCCGCCCCTTTTCAGCGTTGCGCTCGTTGTGTTTTGACTTCCGGTCTGTATTTCCACAGCGATCTTGCATAGGTATGATTGAACTGCTCGTAAAAAAAATTCCCGTTCGACATTTGTTAAGACATCTGCTTTAAAATGCTTATGATAAGCATTACAATGCTCATGATAACTGTTATATATCCGCTTTCTTGTGCACTCAGATATCTCTCATGCACTATACCGAATTAAATCAGTCACACGCTTGATAACTTTCCAATACAGCGTCTTTACTTCTGTACTGTTTAACGTGAACTCCCCCACTACATCCGGTCCCCGCATACATATAGTACACTCACATCTTAAAGATACAGATCATCATTCTAATACATGACATCCCCCCCAAAGTCGGATAGAGACCTTTAACACTCGACTGTAGTCTCAGTATTGCAGAATAAACAACATATTCATCTAACTGGTGAATTTCACATTCTTCAACTTGTTTTAAACTTACTTATAATATCAACCATGAACATGTCAACAACATTGTCTGCATTTAATCTGCATTCAAAAATTCAGCCAACAACAAAGTCAGCAAATTTTTGAGGTAATTTTCTTTCTCTTTGGGGCTTGACATTTGTAATGTCCTGGTGACACTCAACCATGGGCGCAAGACTCTCCGATTCCTCTGACAATGTCTTTTGATCTGTGGAACAATCAGCTTTCCCTTTGTCGCTCTCTACATACTTCTTCACAAATGTTGTGTTGCGACTGTACTGGGCTCCAGAGGGTGACTCCACAGTTATTTTGTTCCCAGCTTTGCTGACCACTGTGTGAGGTGTTGCGTTAAAAGGTGTAGTAAACTTGTCCGTCTTGTCCTGCCTGATCAGAACCTGATCTCCAACAGCTACATTTGAGAAGTCTGCTTTGCGATGTTCATCTGCATACAGTTTATATTTTCCTTTTTTCTCAGCATCATGATCGTGAACTTCGAGATCCTTGTCTACTGACATGAGTTCAGGTAACTTGCCTCTCATTTTTCTTTTAAACAGAAGTTCAGCGGGGCTTTTGCCTGTGGTGTTATGTACAATTCCTCTGTACACTGTAACATACTTCCTGAGTTCCTTTTGCCAGTCAAGTCCTTCCGACTGTGCAATGCGGATTCGTTTCATGATGGAGGCATTCTGGCGCTCGACTTCTCCATTTGCTTGAGCCCATTTAGGCGTTGTTTTCAGGTGTCTGATCCCGTTTTCTTCACAGAAACTCTTGAATTCATCCGATTTGAATTGAGGTCCGTTATCGGATTTTAGTGTGGCAGGAAGCCCATGTCGGCTGAATATATCCTCAAGGCTGTCAATCACTTTTGTTGCTGTGGTTGAGGTCAGTACATCATACTCGTAATACCTACTGTAGTAGTCCACCACAACTAGGATTGAGTGTTTTGACGGCAGAGGACCCAATAAATCTACAGCTAGATCTTGCCATGGTCCATCTGGCAATGGTAAGGGTCGCAATGGTTCTGGCGCATCAGGACGAGAGACAATTTGACAGCCATGGCATGATTTGCAGTATCTCTCGGCAGCTCTGTCCATGCCAGGCCACCATACTTTGCTCCTCAGGTGTTGTTTGGTCCCAACAATACCTATATGCCCCTCGTGGGCAAGTGCTATTGCTCGTGGTTGTAGTGTTTTCGGAAGAACAATGCGTGTTCCACGTAGTATTAGAAAACCTACCACACAAAGCTCCCTAGCAACAGCTGCATACGTCATACACTTTTCAAAGTGTCCACTTTCAATAGCTTTTCTCACCTCTATTAGTTCGGGATCTTTTTCTGACGCCTCTTCCACTTCCCTTGTGGTTAGGGCTCTCGGGGTGGCATTAATGGCTACAAATCTTACATACTCATCCGAATCATGTAAGTGCTTCTCTCTCATTGCTGTGCTTCCTATAAGTCTTGACAGGGAATCGGCAATGTTGTTTTTCCCAGCAACATAGACGACCTTAAAGTCGTAAGGTTGAAGACGCAAGACCCACCGCTCAATGCGGGCACAGGGCTTAGAGCGTGGACTGTAGATTGTCTCTAATGGCTTATGGTCTGTGACCAGATCAAATTGTCTTCCATAGACATATGGGTGCAGCTTCTCACAGGCCCATACAAGCGCAAGGGCCTCCTTCTCGGTCTGGGAGTACCGTCTCTCACAGTCTGATAGACTTCTACTGATATAGCACACTGGCACCATTTGTCCTTTTTGACACTGCGTCAATACAGCCCCCAACCCTACAGGGCTTGCGTCAGCTATAACTTGGGTTGGTGCGTCTTTGTCAAAGTATGCTAAGGTCCCTGATTTGGCAAGTTCTTCTTTCAGAGCCTTAAATGCATTTTTCTGTTCAGGACCAAAGACGAATCTGGAGTCTTTTCTGGTAAGACGTCTCAAGGGCTCTGCCAAGGTTGCAAATTGTGGAATAAACCTGCTGCTGTAATTGACAAGTCCAAGAAAACTCCGAACCTCTGAGGCATTCTGTGGCTCTCGAGCCTCCACCACAGCCCTGACTCTCTCATCAGTGGGCCCGATACCTTTTTGTGTGAGTAGAATCCCCATAAAATGCAAGCGATCCATACTGAACTGACATTTTGCAGGATTCAGAGTTAACCCACACTCTCTCAGACGTTTCATGACAGCATGAAGACGGTGATTGTGTGTTTTATGGTCAGGCGCATGCACAATGACGTCATCAGAGATGTTTTCAACTCCCTCTATTCCCGCAAGGGCAGACGCGATCTCATGTTGATATTGTTCACTTGCAGATGATACTCCAAAAATGAGCCTCTTGTATCTGTACACTCCATTGTGAACTGCAAATGTTGTGATCTGGCGGGACTCTGGCGTCAACTCTAACTGGTGATATCCCCATTTAAGATCTAACTTGCTGAAGACCATAGATCCGTTCATACTCTGTAGCAACTCATCTACAGTGGGAATGGGATATCTTTCCCTAATGATTGCTCGATTGGCTTGTCGCATGTCAAGACAAAGCCTAATTTCACCATTGGCTTTTGGAACAATCACAACCGGATTAACCCATGGGGTAGGCCCGTTCACTTCTTCAATAATGTCCATTTCCAAGAGTTCTTTTATCTTTTCTTCCACAGGAACCCTTAAATTGAATGGAATCCGCCTTAAAGGCTGGGCGACTGGTTGGATCTTTGGGTCTATGTACAAGCTAATCTGTTTGGTTTTCAGCTTACCCACTCCTTGAAACACTTCTGGGTATTGTGAATGGAGCGACTGCTTGAGGTCTGTCACAGCTGCAACGTTTGTGCCGATCTTCAATACTCCGAGTTTCGTGGCAGTGTCTCTCCCCAACAGTGGCTCTCCCATTCCTTTAATCACAATGAATTCAGCATATACCATCCGGCTGCCTATTCTTGCGTCACACTTGAAAGCTCCCTTTAGTGGTAATGGCTGATTAGATGAGTAAGAGAACAATTTCCTCTCTGTGTCTGGAATATACGAATGGCATCTGATATTCTTTGCTTTCAGTTCCTCCCATGTTCTTTCATCAATGATATTGCTGGTCGCACCTGAGTCTACAAGCATTTTCAAATTGACATTTCCCAGGCAAATATTCATTCTATCAGCCATGTAGCTGTCTTGGATGACAAATGCATATTCTGCTTGCCCTTCAACATGGTTAACTGTTTGCTGCTTCACATTTTTAGTTTTGCACATTTTTGAGAAATGATCTCTTCCTTTACATTTGTGGCATGTCTGGCCTCTCGCAGGACATTTTAAATCACGTCCCAAATGATCTGTATTTCCACATCTGTAGCATTGTTTGTTCAACTTACTGCACTCAGCTTGCTGTTTTCCCTTGAACTGGCCTTTCATCCTTCCCCCTTTTTTCCAGACGCGATTCACAGACTCACTTTCAGGTTTTGATATGTCACTCGATGATGCAGCCATCTGTTCCTCTATCCTTTCACAGAGGGCAGCAACCTCCAACGCACGATCGAGCGTGAGATTGGGTCCTTCCTCCAGAAGTTTACGACGCACATACATTGATAAACATTTGCCTACGATGGCATCCCGGATTTGATTATTCATGTCATCCGCAAATGCACAGTCTTTTGCTGCCTGTCTGAGACGTGTTGTGAACTGTTGAATCGTTTCACCTGGGTTTTGGGAAAGTTTGTAAAAAGACTGTCTCGCATACGCAGTATTCACTCGTGGCACGAAGTATGCATTCAAGGCTGTAACGGCCGCGTCGTAATCGGCAGCACCTCCCGTATCTACCAGAGTGGAGAATATATCTTGAACATCAGGTCCAGCGTGATGCAAAAGAAGTGCTCTGCGCCGCTGACGAACTGAAGCAGCAACATTTTCTTCAATTATAAGTCCCTTACCGTCCGCATAAAGTTCAAACGACGTCAGCCACCTTGTCCATCTTGAACCAAGAGTCGCTGGATCTTTGTAGCACTCAAACGCAGGAATACCAGACTTTTCCATCGCGTGCAATCAGTGCTCACACCCGCTGGGCTCCATCCTCGTCGCCAATGTTATATATCCGCTTTCTTGTGCACTCAGATATCTCTCATGCACTATACCGAATTAAATCAGTCACACGCTTGATAACTTTCCAATACAGCGTCTTTACTTCTGTACTGTTTAACGTGAACTCCCCCACTACATCCGGTCCCCGCATACATATAGTACACTCACATCTTAAAGATACAGATCATCATTCTAATACATGACAATAACTTTTGTTAACTCTACAATAAGTAAATCCACTTCACCAGCTAACAGCGATGCCATAGAAATATACAGAACCGGAAGTTCAAAGACAATTTTCTAAAGATGACGGTGCCCACGTTTCTCTGGTGCATAAGGTCTATAATGGTAGCCTATTGCTGGTATATTGGCACATGTTGAATCTCCTTTTGTTTAAACAAAACACACAAAGCTAGGCGCACACACACAGTGTGAATCAGTCACTATGCACCACTATCAGGGTTTCCCATACATTCATTAATTTGTGGCGGCCCGCCACAATATCAACACTGACCGCCACGCATTGATTTTCAAGATTTTTTATTTTATTGTAGGGCTGCGCGCTCCTTCCCTCCCTCAGTCCCTCCCACTCTCACAAACTGACAATGAAGACGCGAATAGCGGCCCCTCGAGCGCGATATAATATGAATCAAAACATGGGCATGCGTTGGAGGACGGATTGTTGCCAGTGCTTATTCCTCCAGAATCAATCCGGAGTTGAATGGTCAGTATAATGAACACTATGACTCTAAAAAGTTAGTCTATGTTAAATGCTGTCGCGTTTCCACCACAGATTCGCGCAATTTACTAAAACGTCATTTTTTCCTCTCGCGATCAGTCATTCAAAAATCATTGAGACGGAAGTTGGTAACGTTAGGTATAAATATATCACAGAGTCACCACACTAGACATTATTATATTATTAGCCTACTGATAAAGAGACGGCCTAAGCGTGTTGTCCAAGCATTAATGGCAAGGAAAGACTCTTATGCTGTGAGCGGTGTTTTCTCATGGTGCATGAGGTGTTTTCTTTCTGCTCCGTGCCTCCGAGGTCTTGATTATGGCATTTCTTTGAGGTTTAGAAGCCAGTATTCCTGTATTTCGTCTTTTATGAATTTAATAAATAATTCTCTCTCGTATTCTGTCCAAATACACATTTTGGGTATCAAACGTAGCCTATACTTTACCGGAGTAATTAGGCTATTTATTTTTCAGCCGACTTTTTACTTCTACTCACATAGGCTATCTGTCGGCTACTCTCTACTCCATACATTTTAATAAATAGCCTGCTGTTATGGCATTTCGGCTTGTTTTCATTTCTGCTTGACATAAAAAAAAACTATCCAGATAAATCGCGCCATCCAGATAGAATGCATTTGATTGTGTTTGGATGAGAAGTATAAACATATTATTCCGGTTTGTAGCCTATACGGTGCATCACACCTGCAAGAAGTGTCACGCATTGATCGTCACAGTCACTCGTTTCGGTCTTTTGTATTTATCTATTTATCTCGAGTAAAAACTGTTTATAATATGTTTAATATGCGCAGCACCATAGTCGCAGCACCCAAAATGTCTCTGGCCACGCCGCTCTCACTATGGAAACCGGCCGGCCGGAATCAAGCGCGTCTTTCCTGAAGTTCTGCCGTCAAGCCTGCCATTTATCAGCCTATCAAAAAAGAAGAAAATTGCTATAAAATAGCCAATCAGAAAATAGTATTATTGTATCCGGGTAAGATTTAATGCAACAACCAAAAAAAAATTATATCCTGAAATTGTTCACGTAATTCTCTCACTCCTCTGCTGCCTTTCTTCAAAACTTGCCCTGCTATATAATTCAGCATAGTGAAGGTATCAATCTGGAAGGTATCAATCAGGATTATGAGTTACTTTTATTTTTAGATAAATCACTTTGATCGAAGCATTCAATTTGACAGCACTAATATTTAGAGTATAGTATAGACAAGAACCATACAAGGGTTTTTGTTACTAGGCCTGGGTACTCCAATTTTCTTGTCAGTGCCCTCACAGATTCCTGCAGTTAAGCTTATGTACATCTATATTCCAATGAAGGTTATTGATAACATGCTTACAATACGTATAGGCCCCTGTGGCACATATAAGAACCCCCCCCCCCCCCCCACCCCCCCCCCCCCGTACCAAAACACCCCACCACCACAAATAGAATCTAATTCTGTGGGAAACACTGACTATGAATGCCTGTGTGTGCGGCAATGTGAGTCAATGGCAAGCACAAGTACGCAGCTTCAACGGAAGACTGTATTCTCGTACTATCAAAATATTTCGACTTTAATCTCGAAATTTTTCCACTCTAATCTCGAAATTTTTCCACTCTAATCTAGAAATATTTTGACTTATCTCGAAATGCTAGATTTTTTTTTAATGTTGCGGTTCAGGGCTTCCGTACAGTGTCAATTAATAGTTAATTTGTTGACTTTTTTTTTTACATTAAAATGAGTTGCATGTACATTACAAAATATAGTTAACACTTTACCGAAAGGGTCCATTTGTCAACATGACATCACGACTTTTGCGTGAACATACACGCCACTTTCGAGTCAAATGGCGTGTTATCTCTACGCATTTTGAGCTATCCGCGTGTATCCGCGTGTATGCGTGTATGTCTACGCCATTAACGTCCGCGTCATTCCGCGTGTCCGTACACGCGCGTCAAATGTCCAGTCATAAATGCCATTAACCCCAGTGACGGTTAAGTTTAGGGATAGAGTTGAGGTAAGTCATATCTTTTTTTTCACTAGGATGGTAAGGGAACAGTCATAAATGCCATTAACCCCAGTGACGGTTAGGTTTAGGGACGGGGTTGAGGTAAGTCATATATTTATATAACGTTAAGTGAACGGCGTTCATAAACACGCTGAAAAGCGATTATGCGTCTTGATAGCACGCCAAAAATGCAAATACGAATTGGCGTGTCATACACACGCTACTTCATGAGATCAGTCTGCATTTGTTAACATTTACTAACAATGAAAAGTACTTTTCATTTATTAATCTTAGTTTAATATTAATTTAAGCATTTATTTTATAGGCCTACAATATTAAAATCAAAAGGCTATCTATTGAAACTGTTAGAGTTATTTATTTATTTTTTCTGCAAAGTAAGCGCCATTTTCGGGGTCGCAGCATGCTAAAAAAACTCACCAAATTTGGCACGCATGTTCGCGGATGGGCGGGGCAAAATGGCTCGCTAGCGCCATCTAGAAAATTTAAAAAAATTAGCCCCTCGTCCACGTTCAACCTACATGCACGAAATTTGGTGGGGACGTGTATCATGTCAAGACGCACGAAAAAGCCTCAAGAACCCATACCCTAAACTCGACAGGAAGTCCGCCATTTTGAATTTGGCAGCCATTTTGGGACGATTTACACACTCCGTACTTTAACGAACTCCTCCTAGGGATTTAGTCGGAGCGACTTCAAATTTCTGCTGTGCCTTCTAAAGGCATTGACGATGTAAAGTTGTGCTATCTGCGCGTTTTCGTCGATGGGCGTGTCCGTGGCATCGATGACTCGCCATGAAACAGGAAGTTGTAGTAACTTGGCTGTAAATGCCCAGATCTGCGCGAAATTTTACACATTTGACAAGAGTCCCGCCCTGAACAAATCTTCTTGCCGAAATTAGCCCACAGTCATAGCGCCACCTGCGTGCAACAGGAAGAGACCATTTTGAATTTTACATCAATTTTTGGGTGATATGGATGCGTAGCAAATTCACAGCCGCACCGGCTGACCTCCAGAATATGCAACGCGGCCGTCTCACATCCCGACGTGCTACAGGTGCGAGGGCCTGCCCATCGCTGCTAGCAGCTTTAATTTTTAATGGGCCTTGTATTATTATTAAGAGTCCCTCCTTCAATGCGTGTCTGTGGGATTTTTTAACCTGTTTTATGGAGGGAGAAAAAGGTTAATCGGGTGGGTCACTTAGAGAAGTAAAAGCAGTACACTCTCCACAACACAGATGATTTGAGAAGTCATTCATGTCTGAAACAAGCGCAGCAAGACGACACACAAGCTCAACTCTAATACTTAGACAAGCATTAGTGATGCAAATTGTACTAATACCAATAGAGCTATCTGAATTATTATTTACAGGCTTAAATATGTGTCCAAATGGCTGAAAACATCTTCATTAACTAAATAAAGAAATAAATCAATTTTGCTATTGGATAGAAGTGTCAAGAGTGATTTTTGCCATAGCTTGTATAAAGGCTCTGTTTGGTGTTTTGTGTACTGTACTGTAACTTACTTTGTGTAACTGTAAGTTTTAACATCAGGCTTATCTAATAACCATCAGCTGGTGCTCATGTGCTCTTGGCATCCTGTCATGTGACCCTCGATTCCCAGCCCTGCCAAGACCCCGCTTAAAAAACACACACGCACAAGCCAAGGTTCATTTAATTTGCTTTCTATAAAACAGAGGGAAAAAACAATAAGCCAGCCAGTTTAAATGATTTGAGCTTTGTGGGAAGTTCTTCTGAGGATAGATTACTCTTTTGAGATGCATAAAGGAATAATATAACTGAAAATCTCACTTTCTTGTTCCACATTCCAAATATTTTTCCATGCTACACAAAACAAAACGTTTAGCAGAATACTTTGCCAACATGCAATAAAAATAAACAGGGCTGTCAAGATCTAAAAATACAGTAGTCCATATGACTTGTGTACTATATTCCAAGCCTTCGTAAGTTATGAGTGATTTGTGTGTGTGGATCTGACTAATATTTAAGTCTGTAAAAAAATTTATTTCTGCTATACATTCCTTCTGCTGTAATTCTCAAATTTGCAAACATTCAAATATGGTGCATTAAGATGTCTCAAGTCTTATGGAAGTGACAAAGTAATTGGATATTGAATATGTCTGGTGACCAAATATTATTGGACTTACCATTAAGTTTTACTGCATAACCTTAACTAAAAACAGGACATTTTGCAAGTAAAAAAAATGAAGAATGAAAATAGCAGGTTTTGGAATGACATCAGGATGAGAAATGTTAATTCTGGAGGGAAATTTTGCTCTGTGTTACAAATAAAAGGGTGTCAAATTCAGAATCAATCCACACATAATAGATCGATTCTGAGTCACAAACATAGGCCTATGTCTTACAGTTACTTAAGAGTATTTCCAAAGTTAAGCAAGGAAGAAAGGAAAATTGATCATTTAGAAGGAAAAATTATCCCTTAACCAAACATTCCTGAGAGGTAACCTGATATGGGAATGAAGCAATGTATTTCCCCAAGTGAGGCAGGTAAATTCCCAGGACAATTCTTCCTCTCTGACCAGATTATAATTTTAGGTCATAATCATCCATCATGTGTGTTTGATATGACTAAAGTTACATCTGATCCAGGATAGAGCCACATGTGTGTACAGTTAATTCAAACCCATGAACGGCAGCTGTCCATCACTAAAAACTCATTATTATGACAAGCATAACGAGTAGGACACACGTAAGATGTTTATAAGTGCAATCACTAGATATTGCGTGTCTGTTTAGTCAATACAAAAATACATTGTCAAAAAGCCAAATTGTAAGATTTTAAAATAAACGTGTTGACAAGACATCAAACTGTTCTTATCACCCTTTGAAGAGAAACTAATACACGTACTTACAGTGACCCGAACGTCTGTTGACCTCGTTGGATTTTAAAAGCTCTTTCGAAAATATTAAACCAACAGAGAAAATGTGTGATGCTTTTGAAGCGATGGACACTTTGTTTCCTAAAGTTGCTCCCACACCTACATGAAGTGCGTGTGTACGCGGCCGTTCAGTGACGCAATACTTCCCGTGCAGCAGCGCCAATCCGCTTAGCTCATAATTATTAATTAGGTAAGGCCTGACGTTGCTTAAAGATCTTCCTGGAGCCTTGAGCGACCACCCCATCAATAAAGTCATTATTATTATGAGCCCAACCTCTGCTATAAAATCACCCAATCTTGATGTACTATCGGACGAACGTCACTTGCGTTCTAAATATTCATGAGCCAAAAGCCTTCGCCATTGTAGAATGCGTTCGTTTGCGCCACTTCTGTTAAGAACACAGACTTTCTGAGCCTATTGATTTAACTAGTGCTAGGCTTTGGTTTTTACATTTAAAACACGCTCCAAAAGTGCAACAGGAGAGGAACCCTTTCAGAGCCGTCAGTGTGTGTTTTATGTGTGTTTAGCGACATCTGGTGGTAACATAATGTCAAAGGTAAAGTTACCTTCTATCAGTGAGCGAGTGGTGCTGGTGCCACACAACATTATTCAAAGTCTTTTACGTATCACATAACAAAGAAATTCATACATGTTTGGAACAAAATTTTCTTACCTCTTATATGACAATATGTTTAGATAAAAAAAAATGTGTTTTAGCATGATATCCGAGTGAAATCATGTACTTGTATTTTTTTTTTTTTTATTTGGTATTCATATCTTATGTGTGTATTAATATAAGATGCTTTGTTTTTTAGGGTGACTTTTTAAACGTCAAGATACAGATAAAAATAGTCTTTTTGGTAATTTTGGGCACATTTACATCTACATATGTTTATTAATGTGCACTGGCCCTGTAAAAGTAAACAATGACAGAATTTAAACTTTGGCAAAACTATAACTTTAAGCTAATTATATTTTATTATAGCTATACTATTGTATTTTAAATACTATTGTATTTGGCTTGCAACTTTGCTAGTTTTATTGCAAATGTAAAAAAAAGCCATTTATATGAACAAATTTTGTGTCAATACAGTATGCAGTGGCTTAATGTCAATGCAAATAAGCACACACACACAAAAAAATCTACGCCATTCTGTTCATTTATGGATGAACTATTTTCAGTGACAATAAGGCATTTTATTTAGAACCTTTTTAGGGGTCATTTACAGAGTATATGAAAATAACAAGCAGTTAACATTCAAACTCTCACACAAACTCTTGTTCAACATCAGTCTTTGGTTGCAGATGCATTTGCTTGTACTTCTTGTTGGGTAGCTTCCGCTTTCTGCTCCTTAGAGTCTGGTTTGAGGTCTTGATCTGGTGCAATTGGAGGTTTTCTGGGTGCTTCAAATATAGGCCTGTATATATACACACCTCCCACCACTCCAACCAGAGTAGCAACTGCTATCTGATTAAAGGGAATCCGTCGTCCAAACATGATCTTATGTTATGAAGGAAAACAACCTATTTAACACCCCATTCCTGAAAAGAAAAAAAGGGAAATTCAGTAGTCACATATTGTTTATCAGATCTGCTGTTTATATAATTTTGCATTACTGATATATAATTGCACAATCTGTACATTACAGTGCATAAGCATGATTGTAGATGACATTCATCTAAATATGAATTTACGCAGAAACACTATAACATTCTACCATGTCTAATTTGATAATGTCTAACATTTAATATTTTTATTACTCACCCTTTTAGTTCTAAATGTTTTCCAAACGTTAACCGAGTTTTGTCAGACGTGAACAGTTACAACCAAAGACTGTAAAAAAAATAAATAAAAAAGGTTAAAACACATGTAAGCCAAGGACATACGGGGACATACGAGCGACTACGGCAACTCACGCAGTCCAAATGCGACGTGTACATTTCCGCCTTTTTTTCAAAATACATTGATAATAATGTTTCAGAGACCATTTAATGATCCACGAAACATATTTAAATAAACCTAAAATTATTATACCTATTACACATTAAGCGTTACAAAACATGCATTTATGTTCTTATAACAGAGCAGAGCCACCTTCTGGTTCTGCTCTGTTCCAGAGGTAACGCTGGGACAGTGGGACTGTCGCCATCATAGATATCTATACGTAGATAGCAAACGCTCCAGACACGTACGTGCGCCCGCCATTTTGCAACGGTCAGCGCGCCGTCACCTACAGTAAGGATCAATGATGCTACAACATAAATTGGACATGGAGATTTAAATTAAAATAACATTTCACATGTGAGAATGTCTTGGTTTGTGTTTAACTTTTAAATATTTTTACTTTAACGATGGTAAGTTTCTAATGCCGTATCAGCTGATGTCTTCGTCGTGTTAGTTTAGCAAAATGTTGCAGACGCTCAGTCGATTGCTCACAGATCGCAATGAGGCATCTATGTATGTACTGCTATGGGACACCATGACCCAAACACGGAAATGCATATAGTTTCCACATTTAAGGCAGAAAACACTCAGTAAAAGCGCCAGAAAATGAACATTCACTGTCGGAGTTAAAATGCTGAACATTGAAGCCCCTTTGAGGTTAATGTGGAGACATGGAAAAGATTCGAGAACGCTTCAAACAGAACAAATCCTCATGCGAATCAGTGAGACTGAGGAAGAGGAGCTCCATTCTGTACAGCACAGATGACAGGAGACCTCAAACACTTGGTGAGAGTCCTGAAACCTGCTGGGGTTTAGATTCACTTTACAGCCAAATGTGTTTCAATGGGAAAAATAATAATAAATAATAGACTTTCCATAAATAGACAATTTTGCGCACATAGATCGTTCACTTTATATATATATATATATATATATATATATATATATATATATATATATATATATATATATATATATATATATATATATATATATATATATACATACATACATACATACATGAAATTTTGAGATACTAAAGATATTGAAGTAAGTATATTATCCTTATTTCCTTATTCCCTCCCAAAATTAATTACTGCCTGCAATAAAATAAAAATGAAATTGAAATTGTCTTTTTCATAATTATTTAGGCTATTTAAATTGTATTTATCATATATTTTTTAATTGCATTTAAGGTAAAATATTTATAAAGGATAATTTTTCATGCACAGAATGGTAATTTTTTTAAACCGTAATAAATATCCAATGAAACTCACATTAAGAATGAATAAGAAATTTAAATTGAACACTAAAATTTAATATTTTAATGTAATTTAATTCTTTAATATTATGTATCTGTTTTATTACTCTTTATTAGTATTCATAATCAGTTGTATTATCTTATGACTGTAGAATGCATGGACACACGTTTAAGGATCATATTTTAGACACAGGGAGGGAAGCAGGGAGAGTTACTTTTTTTGCTTAGAGGTATGTGTGCAATGTAATGTTCACTGAGCAGAGATGTTCCAATGACGATGATACAGTACATCAAATGTGTACAATTGGTATGTTCTTTACAAGGAGAGGAATGTTTTTCAACTGATGCAAATGTACCACAAATGTACAGACCGAGGAATAGTTTCTTAATGTGGAAAGTGGATTGTACCATGTGTAAGCATGAGGTATGCGTTCCATTTTTAAACATGAGCAACATGTTTTACTACCTTACAATGAAGTTGAAAGTCACTGTATGGGTGATTCTCCAACTATGGTACCCTTTGAGCTAGACAGTGTCAGAAAATAAAAACATTTCTACAAACAGTTTTTTAGTATCAGTTGGTTTCTCAATCTGTCTAGAAACCTTCCCTTAGTTCGGTGCAATGATTTGTATTTTTATCTGACAGCCCAAGAAAACGCCCAAATTCTCTTATTTATCAACAATATTTTAGCAATAATAAATAATACAATATTTCTTACTACCTTGACTTAATTAATTGTATTTTTTTTTTTGTTTTTACATTAACGTTTTAGTATTATAACCCAAAATAATTTGCTGTTTACCACGAACAATGTCATTTTTACCACAACCTGTCTTTACCACCAAAATGACCACCGGAAATGACTGTGATCACAGTGGAAATGACTGTGGCGGAAATGACATTTCCCCCCTTTTCCTCTAAAATATCATGCTATGTTAGCCTGTTAATATTAGTTTTACAGTTAGCATTTAATATACACAAATTACACATTATTAAATTAAGTTTATCCAGTTATTTTTACGTCCATGTGAAATATGAGCCGTTTGGAAATGACGGCCAATAAACATACTCTCAGTTTTAGTCATATTTACCTTGATTTTTCTTCTTTTCATTACCCCCTAAAGAGGTCACCCTTTCACCCAGCCATGTGTTCACTGTGGAGTTTCTATTGCTATGTTACTAAGTATTCAAGGATTAATCTAAGGATTCTATTTTGTACAGTGTGGCGGAAATGACAGTGAACCCAAGGGACAAGGGTTCTATATGAAAAATATAAGAAAATGTGAATAAATATTGCAATATATAATATGTATAATTGAAATAGACATTATTTTATAATTTGTACTTATAATCTACATTATTTAAATATTTGATTTAGAATTAAGCGAGGTTGAAGGTACAGTCTGGCTGGACAGGGGGAAAACAGTAAAAATCATGCATAAAAGGCCTCATATTATATAATAAAAAGAATGATTGAACCATGATACATTTTTTATAAGTTCCCCTTAGGGTGAAGTAAGTCTGACAAAAACAAAAAAGAAGAAATGTTTTTTAGATTTTATTATTTCATCCAGGGACAAGAAAAGTACCATAATTAAAGAATCACCCATATACGCTAAATCCTTACTGTACTGACTTGGAGAAACATAAAGGCATGAGGGGGTGAGGGAGGAAAAACACTTTGAAACCCTTTACAGCTGGCATGATGGGGTGAGGGGATAGAGAAATGGGGAAAAGAGAAATCTGGAATGAAGACCACCTCTCATATAGCCTTATTCTTCTATGCTTGTTTCTCTCCTATGACTGATACATGTATAAAATAATACATTGAGATTTCTTGGCAAAAAACAATAATGGGGAAAAGCATTATTTTCAAATCTACAGAAATAATGTTACAACTAAACCAAAGTAAAACATCCGTTATATTAATCGGCATTACACTGGCCATCAGTGACCCTGCTTCTACTATCTGCACCTGCTAACTGTCATTTCTGCAGAATTCTTTGGCATCGGTATCTCAGTTTTCACTGTCATATTCCGCCTGCTCAACTGCCTCCTTGTTCAGACCAGCTTCGTCCCAGATGAGTACTGGCAGTCCCTTGAGATTTCCCATCGAATGGTCTTCAGATATCCTTATGCACCCAAAAAAAAGTTGTTTAGTTTGAATAATACTTTAGAAACATTCACTGTAAATGAAATCCTTAACCCGTTTCTCACTTATGGCTACGAGACCTGGGAATGGAAGGAAGGCATCCGAGGATACTCTTATCCTCTCCTGTTCGCTCTGATGTATAAAGTCTTGGATCTGATGAATTATGACACAGCGTATCTATTGGTAAGACTTCAGTGTATTATATTGACAGCAAGTGGAATGTTTCCTTAACATTGTTTACCTGTTTTTGCAGGTGTTTTTGCCACGTGTTTTCCAGGCACTGTTGGCTGCATATGCTGATGTGAAGCTGTACCACCTCGTCCTGCAGTGGGAAACCCCAGATGTAGCCAAATGGACGGTAAGATGATGTTCCTGTTGTGATAATCATCAAGCAGAGACTCAAACAATGCATTAAGATTGAATGCTTTGTGCTCACTCCACTCAGTTCTGCTTTGTTTTCTTAGTGTTTCTGTCAGCTGTGTTCATGGTTCACCTGGTACTGCTGCACTCGGACTCTGACCAACACCATGGAAACGGTTCTGACCACCCTGGCACTTGGTTTTTACCCGTTACCCGGATCCAAAATGCACAACAGGTGCATAATTCAGTGCCTTATCTACACACTAGAGCTGCACTATTCTGGATTAATTGAGAATCATGATTTATTTGTTTTATAAAGAGATCACGATTCTCCCAAAACAAACAAAAAAAAACATAATTTTCTAGAGGTTTCGATAAAATGTTAATTGCTACAGTCTATATATATATATATATATATATATATATATATATATATTTAATTTAAATGATAAAAAAATCTTTTTGAATGAATTAGTCAATGAGTCACTAGATAAATTTTGAACGAATCTCTTGAATGGATGATTTAATGACAAATACATTTTTAAGTCACTTGCTGTCACCTACTGGTGTAACAATGTAATGGATACAATCTTTATTTGAAGTTCAATTTTGATCGCTATCATAGACATCAGTGTTTATATCTGAACTACAGTATAAACCTATATCCCAGTACTTCTGTCATAATTTGAATGTTTGTAACACAGAAATGTTGATACCGTGTGGTTGAAAAGACTATTTGTGACGCTGTTTCATACCTTTATATGACAACTGCCCTCTCTGTCTCAGCAGCAGCACCAATCACTGTGATTGTACCTGTGAAAGGTTTAAAGGTAGGGTAGGCAATTTTGGAAAGGCTAGCAAGCTAGCTTTGAAAGTATGAGATCCCACCATCCCTTCAGAGCATCTCCAAAGCCACGCCTCCTCCGAAACATGAACACGCACAGCACACAGCATTAGGAGACAGTGTTAAATCACCTCATGCCTCAAAGAAAGTAAACAACTTGTAGAATGCTGACTTGTACCACCTGACTGCAGTAGTTTCATTTCAGCATTGATAGAAATGCATAAATCTGAATCAAAGGACGTGAATAGCTCTATAGTTTTGGCGTTAACGCAGCACAAGCTTGTTGTTTTGGCTCAGGATGAACTGTAAAGGTGGCTGCTGTTTGTTTGCAGCGCTCAGTGACTGTCTACAACTCTATATAGCCTCATGGAAGGCGCTGATGACGTGTGGTCTCTGCGTGAGCATTTGGAGGTATGCGAATGCGTACGGTGGGTGGAGGTAGGACTTCATATTGGACGAACATTGTTTGGTCCTGAGACTTCCACAAAAGATATACCATATGTACATTTTATAATATTTAGATCATTTTTCTAATATTGTTTGCTATCAGAATAGTTCAGAAGAGTTTTAACCTGTATAACAAAAGGGTTTATGAAAAACCCTGCCTACCCTACCTTTAAAGGAGACATATCATGCAAAATCCACTTTTTTAGCCCTTAAATGCATTTTGTTGTATATTTGGAGTGTTTATAAGTACAGAAAAGATGAAATTATTCTCTTCAGGTGCTTTGTTTATATCTTTATATTCTGTTTTGGTCATATTTTTCAACCTGTTTGGATTTTCCTGTTGTCTATTACGTTTTTTGAACAATTACGTCACAGGATTTGCAGCGGAACTGCCAAATAAGGACATTGACTACCGGTCCAACACTTCGAGCAATCCGCCATTATTATTTCTCGCTCCGATTTTGTAGTCCAAGCTCAATGATGCAGAAGTTACGGGAGGGCTAGTCAAAATGTTCGGTTGTTGGATGTATTGACCTGAAGCACTTCAAGGATCCCCAATCCAACAACCTCCGCCAGTATAAAGAATGGTTTGCCGATCGACTTCGTCTGAATGAGGGGTAAATTCCTTCTATCATTAGCTGCTGTGTTTTCTGACGCTTTCTAAACGCAAGTTATCATATTATTATCATACAGATTTTTAGTGGTAAGATCAGACCGCAGTCATTTATCTTGTCAGAGTGCTTGTTTTAACAATAGAAATAGTCGACTTTCACTAATAACACAACATAGTTAACTTTACATACCACTGCATCCATATGAAGACGTTGTTCTGCAGGTTTGTCGTCGTCTTTTTCAAATCGCTCGCTCTGGCTCGAATACGTAACGCTTGATGGACAAGTCTTTTGTTGACATTTTGTTAACGTGTGAATAAAAATGTTCTTTGAAACTATAGTAATCGTATATCTCTTATCAAACTACAATAATGGCTGAACGCGGGGAGTTGAACCGACCGTGAACTCAGCGACCTGGAGAGCGGGCGGGGAAAGACGCAACTCCTTTTTATTTAAAGGGGACGCTTCGAAACGGGTTGCTCACAGAAGCACATCAGAAAAGGGGTAGAAAAGGGGCCTGTTGAGCTATAATAATGAGGAATTCAGACCCAAGCATTGCAGTTATGCTTTATATAGACCACAAATGTATGATTTATAAGTAAAAATGAATGATTTAAAAGCATGATATGTACCCTTTAATAGACAGCGAGTAGTTGTCATTTAGGAATAAGATTGCGATCGTTTAACCATTAATCATGCATCTCTACAACACTATAGTGATTGCACAAACCTTTCAGATAGTCATTGATGAAACTTTTTCATTTCTCTCCTTTAGCTGGAAGTATTTATGTCTGGTGTCCTTGGCCGTAGTCATCCGTCCCACAGCTCTGATCGTCTGGCTTCCTCTGCTGTTCTATCATTTCTGTGGGGAACAGAACAAGCTGAAGCTCATCACACAGCGATATATTCCCATTGCGTACGTGTTGCATTTGTTTTCAATTGTAGTTTGGATACCAGCAATAATCTTTGTTAGTTCATGAATGTTTCCATCATTTGTGCAGGGCTCTTGCACTGGCCGTCTCGACACTGATAGACTCTGTGTTTTATGGAAAGGTATTTTTTACTGCTTTTACAGACTTTCTAATTGAAAAAAAGTGTATTTCTCTACTGAACAAAAAGCTCAAGACACCAAATGTATTGATTTTTTTTATTTCAAACAAAACCGGTTTTGGCGGAATAGATAGTGTTGCTCACAAAGTCAAGGCATGAATCAGTGTAATTTTAATATGATAATCTAAATAAAAAATACTATTATAGTATTTATTAATATTTCAAATTAATATTTTTGATTTTCATTTTTTCAATTTACTTTTAGCTATTTTATTATGTGCTTTTGTCATTTTCTAATTAAAGGAGAACTCCGGCGCAAAATCAACCTTTGGTCTGATAACACATTGGTATTTGGTCAACTGTTCTCTGAGATTTGTTTTCATGATAATTGAATGTAAAGAGAATTTCTTTTTACTTATTTAATCCCCCTATAGACCCTTTTACAGTTGGTAAACATGGTGACGTTTTTTTGTGGGCGGAGCTTAGGTGGAGGCAGAAAGGTCCCTCACGCCGCTTCACTAACGCTAGTCAGCAAGGATTGTTAGCTTGTTTTTTAACAATGACTGGAGAAAATCCGATATTATCTTAATGTGTAAGCTCACCCAGTGTCCAGGACCGCGATTGTTCTTTCCAAAAGTTATTTTTAACGGACGGAACCAGATTGGCCGACCCGTAGCCGCCTACACGCTCACTCAATGCATGGACGATCTGACAGGATTAACGTTACGTTACCTCGGTTGAGTGGCCTGACTTCTACACCTACCTTATAGAGAAGCCGATCGTAAAGAGAAACTGAGGGCATATAAATCTTTAGATGCCTATATGGTCCTGTACAAGACTTGTGTGTACGATCCGCAGTTCTGCCGAGCCAGCGCCGAGACCACGACAATGTAAAGAGTGACATTACAGTGCGATTTTAATGATGTGAATATTTTCTAGAAATAAAAGTTCCAGATACAGCATATTCATTTTTCATCAATTCTTGCACCAAACAACACAACAAGATGACATTTAATAATAGTAACAATTATTTAAGCTCCTTATTATGTAGCCGAATCTGTGCTGTTTTGCATTAGCCGCCTCCAGTTTTCACTTTGTTTTGCCTCCAGCTAGCGCCGTGACGTAACTGTGACGTCGGCGCAAAAGGGGTCTATATACTAGTGTAATACACCAAACAGTTTTTAGAAATAAAACTCTTTACATTCGATTATCATGAAAACAAATCTCAGAGAACGGTCGACTAGGTACCTATGTTTTATTAGACCAAAGGTTCATTTTGTGCCGGAGCTCTCCTTTAACTTAAAGGAGTAGTGCACTTTTGAAAACTTTTGCTGATAATTTACTCACCTCCATGTCATCCAAGATGTCCATGTCTTTCTTTCTTCAGTCGAAAAGAAATTAAGGTTTTTGATGAAAACATTCCAGCATTTTTCCCCATATAATGCACTTCAGTGGAAACCAAATGGTTCAAGCTCCAAAAGACACTTTCAGTACAAACTGCAAACTGTTCAAAGGGCTTTAAACAATTCCAGACGATGAATAAGGGTCTTATCAAGCGAAACGATCACTCATTTAAAAAAGCTCAAGTTTAAGTTTTATAAGCTCAAATGTTCACCTTGCTCTGTACTGTGACGCATGTTCGTAACTCCTGTTTGAACTCGTTCATCAAAATGAACGAATCTTTTTCTGAGTCATTTGGTTCATTCAAGGAACAAAACGAGCGAATTGACTCGGAAAAAGATTTGTTCATTTTCATGAACAAGTTCGAACAGGAGAGTCATGAACGTGCATCGCAGTACAGAGCAAGGCGACCATTTGAGCTTATAAAACTTAAACTTTGTGGGGGGTTTTTTCAATGAGCGATCGTTTCGCTTAAAGCCATTTAAATCGTTTATACTGAAAGTGTCTTTTGGACCTTGAACCGTTTGGTTCCCACTGAAGTGCATTATATGGAGAAAAATGCTGGAATGTTTTCATCAAAAACCTTAATTTTTTTTTTATCTTTTCGACTGAAGAAAGAAAGACATGGATATCTTGGATGAGATGGGGGTGAGTAAATTATCACCAAAGGTTTTTTAAAAGTGAACTACTCCTATCAGTTCTTTTCATTTCAGTTTTAGTAATTTTAGTACTTCAACTGAAGTTTTTTGTATTTGATTTTTTTTTTTCAGCGCAATTTTTCAATTAACAAAAAATGTTTTCAAGATAGTTTTAGTTAAGAATAACTATGACATAAATAAAGTACTGCATCTTGCATAAAAATAAAAGTCTGATATTAGTGTAAATATAAAAATAAAATATTTTATAATATATATTTTTTCAATTCTAAAGTATATACATGTATTTCTTGCACTCACTGAACATAATGCACATAAAGGAATTATGAGAATCACTAACAAAATCAAAAGTTAAACATTTGGACATATAAGAAGAATTAGGGACAGAAAATGTGCTCAATTATCAATCTTCATGAAAAATAATAATTTGCTCATTTTTGGATGACATATGACCCGGACATATTCTTGACAGTGTTTCAATAAATTACTGAAACTGAAACCATGAAGCTTTCAGGCATAGATTGAAGTATGAATTGCATGTATCATCAGAATGACCAACATGTGTTTGTATTTCTCAAGTGGATCTTTGTCCAGTGTAACTTCCTGAAGTTTAATGTGCTGCACAATGTGGCGGAGTTTTATGGAGCTCATCCATGGCACTGGTACTTCACTCAGGGTCTGCTGGTCGTCATCGGACCTCACTTACCGTTCTTCTTGCACGGATGTTCACTGGCCACCAAAAAGCACAGAATCCTGCTAATTACCATCTTATGGACTACAGCCATTTACAGGTGCACTGAGTAAATCTGTAATGCTTATCTACAAACAGCATATCATATAGAGTCAGGCCAAGATGCCATAGCATTGTGTAAGCAACTTCTGCATGGACAACCATTTACGTTTTGCTTCAGAGAATGAATTTATTTCTGTATTTAGCTCATGAGATATGCTTTTTGCAGTTTGCTTTCACACAAGGAGTTCCGGTTTATTTATCCAGTGTTGCCATTCTGCATGATATTTTGCGGTGAGTATCTCTTGAGTATTTAGCAGTTTATGAAGATTTGAAACTGAAGGTCTGAAGGTCTTCATGCTCTCTTACCAACAGGCATATCTTTAGCGAAGCTGCAAGCGTGGAGGAAAACTGCTGCTAGTGCACTGCTGGTGCTCAATCTGTTCCCTGCCTTATATACTGGTTTAATTCACCAGCGTGGAACTCTGGATGTCATGCGTGACCTGCAACGACTGTGTGACATCAGTGACTCGCAGAACTCACCTGAGCTGCTGTTCCTCATGCCATGTCACTCCACACCACTGTACAGGTGAGCATCTGCATATTCAGAATACAAACATTTTAGAAAACAAAATGTTTCAAGCTTTTATGAATCATATGTAGTATGATGTAGTATGAATATGGAGGGGGAAAAGCACCAATTTGGAAAGGTCCAAACTGAGCAAACATTTGCAATTTGGGTGCAGTTGCTGATATGACCAAAAAGTGAGGTGAAATTTTGATAGCTTGTAATGTAAATCAGTGAGATCTTTATATCAACAACTTTGTGACAACTTGCATAAAATGCATTTAAATTAGGGCTGTCAAAACGATTAATCGCGATTAATCGCATCCAAAATAAAAGTTTGTGTTTACATAATATATGTGGGGGCACTGTGTATAATTATTTTAGATATATAAACACACACACACATGCTTGGATATATTTAAGAAATATTTTCATGTATGTTCTGTATATAGATTTACATATAAATATAAATATTTTATACGTAAATAATATTTTTTTTTCTTAAATATACATGCATGTGTGTTTTTATATATATACAAAATAATTATACACAGTGCACCCACATATGTTATGTAAACACAAACTTTTATTTTGGATGCGATTAATCGCGATTAATCGTTTTGACAGCCCTAATTTAAATATAGACATAAATGTCGCTCAATATCTGCTGATAATACGAAATGATATTTAAATGCTTAGTTTTATGATAAAATCTCTATAGTTTTAAAACATAATGCGAAGCAATACAATGTTGTTAAAGGGGTGAACAAATAAACATTCCTCAAATCCCTGATGTATCATATTTGATATTCACTTTTCAACATGATTTTTCCTAAGGAACTTTTTGGATTTTTTTTTTTTTTAAATTGAATTTGAATTTGAATTTATTGACAGGATAGCCCCTTGAGATGCAACATCTCATTTTCAAGGGGGTCCTAAAAACATAAATAATTTACAACACAGACAACATAAAACACAACAACATTACAAAACAAAACTACAAAACTTCAAAAAAAAAAGAAAAAGAAAAAAGAAAAATCAAGTAAACCTAAGTTGTTTCAGTTCAGTTCACCTTGAAATATTACTAGCAATAAAAAAGTTATTTTTAGTTTATAAGAATTTATAAGAAGTAAAGATTTCACAGCAAAAAAATAAAAAAAAATAAACCCAAGCAAACAACAACGGTTAAGCAAATCAGAGTTTTGATGATGTTGATTATTAAAAATTACATTTCAAATACGATACAGTACACTGCATAGGGTTAAAGCAATAAGATGTGACATCATGGTTCCTCTTGTGTTTTCTAGTCACCTGCATTGTCCCCTCAAACTGCGTTTCCTGGAGTGTCCACCTGATCTTACAAGAAATGAGGAGTATGTGGATGAAGCAGCCGTGTTCTTCTCCAACCCTCTTCACTGGCTCAGAACATCCTTTCCATCTCGGTCGACGTTACCATCACATTTAGTGCTGTTTGACTGCCTGGAGAAGGTAAAAGATCGAAAGCAATTAAATGTAGGCAAATTAAATCACTTGATGTTTACACTTACTGAAGAGACCTGAGGTGATACTTCCCTGCAAGTCGTAAATCCAATTGCCCGTGATTTGAGGAATCATTTTTGTTTGGAGCGCAATTGCTGCAGGACCTTATGTTTAGTTTAATACTTCTTTTTAGAGGTTTGATTGAATACATCACTTATTTTCTTGAGACTAATTTTGTTTCTTTCTCTTTTAGGAGATTGCAGCATTCCTGGAGGAAAACAGATTTACTAAACAAGCTGAAATGTTCCACACTCACTTTCCTGAAGGTCGAGTGGGAAAAAACATACTAATATACCACAGGATCTTGACTGAAGATTGATTAATTTTCATAGTTTGAAGATGTACAACCGAATGCAAACCTATATAAAGACTTGCTTTTGTTTTGTTACATTCTCTCTAATTTCACACCAGAATCACAAACATTTTTCCAGTGTAAAATCCAGGGCCCGTATTCATAAAGATTGTAAGAATCCTCTCAGAAAACTCTTTTAATTTAGCTTAAAATCTTTTACGTAGGAGTCTTAGCTTAAGAGGGATTCTGGACTGATCTAAGAGCAAGTCTGAGTAAGGAAAACACAAAAACTTTCATCTTAGTGAGGAGGCGGGTTTGACCCTATTGCTATGTATGACACAATCTTTTGAAGACTGTGATTGGTTGGTTGTCAAAGAAGGAAAAAAAAGAGCAATTTTAAGTTTTTATAAATCCTTCTTTTTACCATGCTGTTAATTTCCTAAAGTATTTGATTGGTTTAGAATGATAAAAAAAAAATGTTCCACTCTCAGTTCAATCACACTGATTTCTGTCTATTTAAGTGGTGGTTTGAATGTTGGTTTTAATATAGAAAACATGGAATAAAAAACAAGAAAGATAAGAAAGCCTAAGTGGACAGAAGAACAGTGTTTACTGTTAGCCCAGTTAGTGGATGAGCACAAGGCCATCCTTAAAGGAAAATTCGGGTCGGGTGTCACGGCACGAAGCAAGAAGCGGATGTGAGAGGTTAGCGCAAATTATTAACGGTTATCGTTCATTACCTTCCTTGCATGCGCACCAGGGAAACCTGCTATATTCATATAAATGCAGTTTTTTGAGCCTGCAAGGTGGGAATGTCCAGTGGAAACTAAATGAACAGCGACACAATAAGAGGTTCTGAAAGTGCTGTAATTTTTTGCATGATCACTGCTTACAAAAGGTTGTGACAGACCCAAATCACTGCTCCTTTATTGTATTTTCCCACTTGCCAAATATCTTAATGTAGTGATTACTTTCATTTCTGGCGTTATGGCATTCCTGCGCTGTGTCTGAGATATTAGCATGTCTCTAATAAGATCGGTCACAAACATGATCCCTGGGGATATTCAAATTAATAAACCAATCAGTAATACCATTGATCAGCTCTATCTAACGTGGATGGTTTTCCACAAAAAAAATGAACATTGTTATTGTTTTGATTGATACTTTGAAGCTGCTTTGATGCAATCTTGTGAAAAGCGCTATGGATATACTTGACTTGCACAATCTATCTCATATATAGCGTCTTATTAACTCACTGTCATCCATTGTCTGCATCACATTTCTTCTCCCTCTTCATCTTTCTGCCATTTTCTCCTCTGCTAAAGAAACACTTAGTCCTCTTAAAAGTCCTCATCCACACTCCTAACAAATTTGACCTTAAGACCTCTTTTAAGGGTTAAGATGCTTTCTGAATGACTTGTTTCTTTACTAGGATTTTTTCTTTAATTTTAAAAGTAAACGCCCACATTTCTAAGAATTTTCTTAGAATTTTGTCACTAGGAGCTACTCTTTGCACTAAGATTCTTTATGAATACGGGCCCAGGGCCCGTATCCCTAAAGATTCTGAGAATCCTCTCAGAGAGCTCCTAACTTAACCTAAAAATTCCTTGCCAGGAGTTTTAGCTTAGAAATGATTCCAGAACATTTTCAGTGAACTCTGAGCAAAGAATGGACGGAAAATCCCATCTTAGTGAGGAGGTGTGGTTGACCCCGTTGCTAGGTATGAGTCCTCATTTCAAAAGCCGTGATTGGTTGATCCTACAAGTTTGATGAAAATGAAATTTTGGTGATAATGAGCAAAGGATGTACCCTCAAATCAATAAACATAATTATACACTCTAATCTTCTGCAGACTGTAATTGTAAATAATATTTCACATTCAAGAAAATATCTGGAAAATGAATAGTAAGCTGTAGGGGTTATAGCCTAACATTAGAATCTAAAATTTGTGAAAACTTAAGCTCATTACACCATTCAAATAATGATTCGTGTCTTATTTGCTCATATTAATATCCTAGCTGGCATATTTTGTACTTTCACTTCCATATGGACCCCATTGAAAACAACATGGCCTATCTCAAGGAAATGTCCTTAATGAAGTAGAAATTGCGTTACAACTCAGTGTGGTCTTAACGAGGGTAACACGGCTCAGCTTTTATCAATGTGATTGCTGGCTGGTCTATTTATGAAGGCTTGTTAACAAATATCCTACAAACACAGAAAATGGAGAAAAAAAAGGAAAAAAGAAATTTTGTGCAGCTGCTTAGGGGAACTCCTAAGCCACTAAAAGTCCTCTTCCCTGCTCTTAGCAGATCTCGCCTTAGGAGCCCTTTTAAGCGCTAAGAATCTTGAGGAATAGCTTTTATATTAACTGGGATTTTCGTGTCACTTTTAGGGGAAATTCTAAGAAAACGTCATGACTCTGAGAATTTTCTTAGAATTTGGCTGCTAGGAGCCACTTTTTGCACAAAAATTCTTTAGGGATACGGGCCCAGATCTGTTTGTAGCTTAATAGGTCAAAGCAGGAAACCAATTACCAGTGAAGCATAGAAATACTTTTATTCTACAGTTTAAGTGCAACATTAAGCAGTTAAGTGCATTTGTGTTCAATTACATTAGAGCAGATGGCTAGTGCATCTTATAGCTGTTTCAAAACAAGGAATGTTACTTAGCCAATAACCACACAAAAAAAGAGGGGGAACTGGGAAATAACAACTGATTAGCATGGTCAAATAAAACAGCCCCGCAACAACCAGTCAAACCAGACCACTTCAAAGTTACCCATATAATGCTGCGTAATCCTTAAATTATTATTTTACATCTGAGCTTTTTTTTAATTTCAATATAATTTATCTTAAGCAAACTGGAACACAAGTTTTTTTGTTTAGAAAACCATTGTTGTGAACCATTTAAAATGATACAATACAAAGTGCTTTTTGGTTTCTAGCCCGAATCAAAATAATTTACCCACTTGTTACGCGTTCAAAACGATTTTCAATAATTTACTAAATGACTTTTTCCACAGGTTCAGGGAATTGGGGAACAAAAATCTGCCTCAAAAATACCTATAATTAATTCTAAACTGCTAAAGAAAATGCAGTTTGTTTTCTCTAACTTTGAGACTCTGCCATCACTGTAGTGCAGAAAGAGAAACCCACTAGAATCATTCAACCAGCATTAGGACAGTATTTTACATGTGCAAAAGTCCAAAGCATTATTAAATCTCCTCCAAGATACAACAAATTGCAAAAGGAGCAACATTACAAAGAACTAAAATGTTTCTGTTAATATTTGGGATCGAAGGGCATGGGACCCAGCTCTATTTTGACATCTGTGAACTGCCGATTGGGGTCGCGTTCTGATTGGCTCCATTTCTTCGTTCTCTGAGGCCGAGGTCGTGGCTGCTGGTGCTTCCTCTGTTGCCGCTGACAATGACCCCATGCTTTACCCTTCGACTCTGGCACTTTGAAGGGACGACTGCAAATTTACAAACAGGAAATTGTTTAGGGTTTGACACAAAGCCTCATGCGTGTCAACATGCAGACTCTACTGTTTCTCAGACCTACAGACAGAGAAGCAAAAGAGACGAACATGGTTATGAACATGTTAAATGTAGTACAACATGCTAGTACACTAAAAGACAAGAAAGCACCCATCACTGGCTCTATTCCGGTTTCAAATGTTCACTTTTCACAATCCAACAAACCGACCCTTTGCTAAACTCTGCATAAACCTTACAGGCCAGTGGCCAATTCTTCCTTAACAACTGTTGCTATCCACCATGTTATCATGCAGGATTTTGCATTTCTCTAATACAAGTCTATATGGACAATCTGTGTGTTGATAATTTTAAAACAGAATTGTACAGAAATTATCTAAAAAATACAATAAATGTTGCTCTTTAATAGAAGTGACAATTAGGGTTGGGTATCGAGAATCGAGTATCGATTGGAACCGGAACTAACTTTTCATTTTTCCCGGAATCGTTCAAAAGTTAAAATTTCGATTCTTAGTTTCGATATTCACAGTCCTCCCGACCGGAAGAAGAAACCGCTGAACAACACCAACGAAGAAGCGACTACCGTAACACAGTCTCATCCAAAAAAGTCATATAACTGACGTCTTGGGACGTGACTACCGGAAGTGTTGGCATAACCGTGCGAGTCGAAAATGAGTAGCTTACGTCGGCGGTCCTAAGTGTGGCTTCACTTTTCTAAAAATAACAAAATGTCGGCAAAATGCAAAATTTGTGACAAAAGGAGTATTTGGTTTGGTTAGCTAAACTTTTTTGACCCTGCCTATTAAAAGAATCGGAATTGAGAATCGTTGGGAACCGGAATCGAAACAAGGAATTGGAATCGGAATCAGAATCGTTCAAATTCAAACGATACCCAACCCTAGTGACAATGTATCCATAGAGGACACTATTTTTTTTATTATTAAAATGAAAACAGAAAATATAAAATAAAAGCTAACTCCAAAATATTAATAAATACAATTTCATATGTGAATTACATAGAAAGGTCATACAAATAACTAACACTGGCCTTTGGATATAACTCTGTTGCCTTCATTCCCAAATAAACAATTATAACATAAGTATAAGAACACCTACATTTGCCAAACTAAAGTAGTACTACCTGAACATAATTTTATGTACTTATTAATTGAGATAATTTACTAAATGTTGATGTTTACTAAAAAGTTCCTGTAGTTAATGCGTTGTAAAAACATTAGAATCAACATAATCGAATAATCCATTCCTCATGGGTAAAACGTCATGTGCAAATTATGGAAGTAAATCAGGCTCGTGTTTATAACTCCACTAGCTAGATCTCCAAAGTTTAGTAATAAAGAAGATTATTTCAACACCACAAAATGGCTTACCTTGGCCCAAAGTATTTTAAGTACGTATCTCCAAAAATGTGCCGGTATATGTAGTCGTCCAGATCCTCAAACACATCGTCACTGAGACTGTGATATTCATCCATTTCTTCAAGATAATCCTCAACGCCACTAACAAAGTCCGTAAACAGCATCTGGTCGTGGATGAAGACGCCGTTATGGAAGAAATTATTGATGAAGCTCTCCAGCTCTCTCCAGTGGTGGAAATGGCTGACTTCTTTATGCAAATAACTGCGCATAAGTTCGTTAAACTCATCCGCACGAATGGGGTCCATTGCCTTATTGAACAGACTCATCGACTCCTGATATGCACAGTCAAAAACACCTGAACAGCCTTTGAGTGGCATTTTCTGACCCATAGTAGTGTAGGCTTTCTGATTACCAGGCTTGCGTGTGTTGCGATCAGTGTGAAAGAAAGAGTCAATGGTCGATTTGCGAGGATGTCGGTGTAACGGTTTCTGAGGCTGCCAATCTTCGGCACGTTTGTTTCCTTGCTCTTGCTGAAACGTTTGATGCTCGGGTTTCTTGGCTTGAAACCTCTTTTCCTGGTTGAACACGTTTGAGGCGGACTCTTTAAAATGCCTGAACGTGGATTTAACAGAGTCAGAAAACTTCCGCAGATTTTCCTTAACCGCCTCTTTGGCCTTCTTGATCTGTTCCTTTTGATGGTGCACGAACTCTTTGGTGGAATTCTTCACAGCATCAAACGTTTCTTTCACCTGTCCTAGCATCCCATCCTTGGTCTTTACATCCCTGTCCCCCTTAGCTCTCTCCACCTTCGACTCCACGTACAGCCTCTCCCAAAGATCAGAGCGCTGCTGCTCAAACTTCAACTTGTTTTCAAGCTCCTGAAGTTGAGCCTGCAGTTCTTCGGTCTCGGGATCTGTCTTGCCCTCAACATCCTCCTCTTTCAGACTCATTTCCTCCAGTTCCTCCTTCAGCTTGTCCGTTGTCTTCCGCTCTTCATCGAGTTCTTTCCGCAACACCTGAGCCTCGGCCACCAGTGCTTCCCTTTGGCTTATGAAGTTGCGTAATTTCTGTTTCTCCTCCTGCAAGTAGCCCTTCAGTCGCTGGTTCTCGGACAGGATTGAGTCGGTCCCGGCTCCTCTCTCCTCCAGCTCTTGGATCTGTCCCCGCAGGTACCTCAGTTCCTCCTTCAGGGCCGAGAGAGATGCCTCTTCTCGCTCGAGAGTGATTTTAAGGTCCTGGTTCTCCATGGTCAGGTCTTTTTGCCGAGACTCCATCTCACTCTTAGTCTGCGTCAGTTGCTCATATAAATCTCGTCTTTGGGCCTGTGTTTTCAAACAGGAAGCCAAACTGTTAATGTGGCAAATCCACTATACAACCAAGTTAACTAAAACTAAAACCAGAAGTAACATTTTTGTTACTATAAACTAAATGAAATATACAAATACAAATATTTTTTAGCTAGTTGTCAAAGCAACACTTCTCATTTATATTAAATTAAAGGGAGAGTTCACCCAAAAATGACAATTCTATCATCGTTTACTCACCGTTAAGTTGTTCCAAACCTCTATGTGTTTATTTGTTCTGCTGTACACAAAGGAAGATATTTGGAAGAATGTTTTAATCAGACAGATCTCATTCCCCATTGACAACCATAGTATATATTTTTTCCTACTATGTAAGTCAATGGGGATTGAGATCTGTTTGATTAAAACATTCTTCCAAATATCTTCCTTTGTGTTCAGCAGAACAAATAAACACATAGAGGTTTGGAACAACTTGAGGGTGAGTAAATGATGAAAGAATTTTCATTTTTGGGTGAACTATCCCTTTAACATTGATAACTAAAACTGAAATAAAGTTAATAAAAACTATCAGTGATGCGCGGGTTGATCCGAAATGAGCGGGTGCCTGCGGTCACCCGCGGTTACGGGTCATCCAAAAATGTTTTTAATGATATTCGGGTCGCGGTCGGTCGGGTCGTTTGAAAAAATATGCCAATTAAACATTTGTATTAATATACTACTAGACACAATTTTTGATGAAATATACAGACCTACACATTAATGGCTGAATAACTGGCACGAAGATAACACACAAGCTCAGTTGAAACAGTTCTCGGTTCTATACTGGTGATTCGAGAACCGCCGTGCGTTCGGTACGCAGATCTATGCGCAGTATCAGCTGCTCGTGCTCATCACTTCTCTCAACAGTGGCACCAACATGTCTCGGTTCAGTGAACTGTTGGAGTTACTGGAGTAAAATATATTTCAGAATATTGATTTATTTCGATTCGGAGGGACTGTCAGGCATGTCTGAAAGTGAGTAACTTTAGTAACTTGTGGATCAGCACTGACGCAAGACGCGAACTGTTTCAAACGATTCAGTTCGATTTAGTGTACTGGTTCGACCGGTTCACTAAAAAGAGCCGGTTCAAAAGAAAGATTTGTTCACGAACTGGCCATGTCTATGATCACTACAGTCTGCAGAGAGATGGAGGCGGCAAGAGAAAAGGTGAAGACTGGGGAGTGGAAGCTCCGCAAATACACAAATAGAAAGAGTGAAAGTGTGGGAGACATTTGCTGAAATAATGAAAGATGATGAGCAAAGTGCTGGCTTTGCCTTTGTTATGTGTAGGCCTACGTCTTCTTGCGATGCTGTGTTGTTACACGTCTATGGCCCAATAACGCTCCGATGAGCATTTACTACTTTTAAAAAATGCGGTCAGGAAGCGGGTCGGGTACAATATTTTTTTTTGTTTTTTTGCGGTCCGAGTTGCGGGCGGGTAGTTGAAAACGTCGGTCGGTTGCGGGTTGTTTATACATTGACCCGCGCATCACTGAAAACTATAGACATAAAAAAACAATAACAATATTATCTCAATCATACAAAAATAATACTAACAACCAGTAAAATTTGGTGAAGTTTGTAGCAGCTATACTTTTGTTTTTAGTTAAAGCAACCGTTAAAGGGCTATCCACCCAAAAATGAAAATTCTGTCATCATTTACTCACCCTCAAGTTGTTGCAAACCTGTATGAGTTTCTTTCGTCTGCTGAACACAAAGAAAGGTATTTTGAAGAACCATTGGAACTTTGGCACCATTGACATCCATAGTATTTCTTTTTTTCTACTATGGAAGTCAATGGTGCCAAACAACTGTTTGGTTCCACTCGTTCTTCAAAATATCTCCCTTTGTGTTCAGCAGAAGAAAGAAACTCATTCAGGTTTGCAACAACCTGAGGGTGAGTAAATGAGGAAAGAATTTTCATTTTTGGGTGGAGTATCCCGATAATGGAGACATATTACCTGTAACTCTTCCAGTTTGCCTCTGAGATTCTGGTTTTCTTTAGTTATCTTGTCCATTATGCTTGTGAGGGACAGCACCATGTCTTGCTTTTCTTCTAGATTTTCTCTTAGGTTTTCAACCATGTCCTACATGCATAGAGACAGGGCCGTGAGAATGGACATCCATTAAAGGGGGGGTTGACTGCGATTTCACTTTTTTCAGATTAAATAGTGTGTAATGTTGCTGATGGTGCGTGAACAGTATCTGCAAAGTTGCAGCGCTGAAAGTTCAATGTAAGCAGAGATATCGTCTTTTAAAAACCAGGAAGTGTAAACGCCTACAAAAACGACTCGATTGGGACTACAACGGGTTATGGTACGTCACTAGCCCGCACATTTACATCAACCACTCCCTTCAGAATATGCAGGAAAGGGCATGCGCATATTTCTGCAGCACGTCGAGTGAGTTGTGTTCACCCAGCTGACAGGTCTTCTGTGTTCGAGCTTCCCACGGATGTTACTTCGTCAACAATGGATACAATTTATGTTTGATTATATTCTTGAAAGTGACGATCGTAATCTAGCTCTCTGTGCTGCGCATTTTACGGAAGACAGCTTCCAGAATCTCAACGAGTTCAATGCAGGATTAATGCAGCAAGAAACTGTTAAAAACCATGAAGCAGATCCAACTTTAAAACCAGAGGCAGCAGTTGTTGGGCCACAACCTGTAAGTAGGCTAAGACTTAATCATTTTAAATGTATTTGCATGTATAATTCCAGACGTAACGTTAGCCTGTGTTTTATTTATTTATTTATTTATTTTCAAATGTCAGCGCTGGCTTTATAGCCACTAGGCTACTAGTTATGCTAGTATTTTGTGTCTACGACAAACGCGTACAAACATTATGGACCTGAATTGTGTATAAGTACTAATGTTTTAAATGTATTTTTCATGCTTTATGACGTTATTTTCGATTTGATCAAGAACGTAAACTAATGCCAGCGCTGTTTGAGTATGACATTAGTAGCCAGTCAGTTGCTATTGTTGCCAGTCAGATGCTATTGTGTAAAACAAACGTGTGACATTATATGGTTAGAAAATGTGGCAAATTATCATTCAGAAACGTTTAGTAAGAGCCGTGTGTGGTGAGGTTCTGCTTGACTTTCTTCATCGAGTCTTTCTCGGTCTGATTCTGCCTCAAAATGATACTGCAGACTCGACATCATTATTTACGTGTATCCACCGTCTATCTATGTCAATGGAATCCACCTTTGGTATGCCCCTTTCGCCCGTAATGGTAATGGGCGTTAACCTTCCGGACAACGTGAGCGACAGTTTAGCCAATCACAACACATCGGCCCAAACGAACCAATCTGAGCCCACGACGTGTTTCTGAGGGAGTGTTTTCATAGAATCAGGAAGTCAACCGCTCGTTCAGGGGACACAGGAGAGCGCGGCTGACAATAAAGGTGAAGTTTATGAAAAATAAGACTTTTTATAAAAGAAAAAGCACGAATACATGTTATATTGCACCCCATAAACACAATCATGCAAAGAAAAAAGCAGTCAACCCCCCCTTTAATTTCTACTCTTCTCTTCAAAAGTTTGGGGTCGGTAAGACTGAACATGTTTTAAGGTCTCTTATGCTCACCAAGGCTGCATTTATTTGATCAAAAATACAGTAAAAACAGGAATATTGTGAAATATTATTGACATTTAAAATAACATGTTTTCTATTATAATATATTTTCAAATGTAATTTATTACTGCGATGTAACATTTGCAGCATCATTACTGCAGTCTTCAAGGTCACATGCAGAGATGTATAGTAACGAAGTAGAACTTCACTACTGTACTTAAGTACTAAAAGGCTGTATCTGTACTCTACTAGAGTTTTGTTTTTTCTCCTACTTCCACTTTTACTTCAGTACATATTTTCGATGAGTTTGATACTTTTACTTCGATAATTTTTTTATGTTCTGCATCGTTACTCGTTACTATAAAAAAAATGTTACGAATCATTTCAAACCCCCATATCATTCCCAGAGCGGTAGATTACCATCTCTGTTACTAGTTTGATTTTGTGCTGCTTAAATCACACACCCGTTTTATAGTGTTTTATAGGGTATTGATTGACACAGACACTGACATAACTAATGCAGAGGTTTACCTGCACTGACATTTTTTTGGCGGCCGCCAAAGCAAATTTTTATCCCGCCAAAGCACCTTATTTGATTGGTGTGACTGGTGAGTGATGTAGAATAGAATGAATGACTGATGCGCTTGATGGCACATAGAAACGAGCAGAGAGAGAGAGAGACCCGTCTTCCTCTCAAATCGCTCTATTTGTTAACATAGTTAATGCACTGTGAAGTAACATGAACAAACAATGAACAGCTGTATTTTTATTAACAAAGATTAATAAATACAGTAACAAATGTTTTGTTCATGGTTAGTTCATGTTAGAGTCAAGCTCAGTGTTTTAATGTGTTCTTTCTTGTACATTCCTGTCCTTGTACTGCTGCTACAGCCAAAGGAATACGCTGATTTCACGCAGCCGTCATTTTTGAAATGGCTCCGGTGGGAAGAAAACCGGAAGTGACGCTTTAAATCATAAGAGAGTCGTGAATGCGATGGCGTATTGTGTTTAAAGTAGAAATTTGTTATTCTAAAAATGTACATACATTACTTTCATAGTTTAGACTATATACCGTGACATTTATAAATTTATTAATACATTTTTAAAATATATATTCAGAACATAAAAAAAGAAGCAGGAACAAACTATATACATATCCTATATTGGATATTAACATCTAATAGTTTAAATCGCAGCAGCAGCTTCAGGTTGGTAGTCCAAGACATTGTTATCTATCTGTACTTCTGGGTTTCTTCCAAACGGAGCCTCGCTTTTGATTTCAAAATGGCAGCTGCGTGAAATCAGCGTTTTGTGAGTGTCCTTTAGATTAATCATTAATAATAAACAGAGCAAGTCGACTATTTGTGCTTATAAAACTTTTTTTTTTTAAATGAGTGATCGTTTCGCTTGATAAGACCCTCATTCATCGTCTGAAATCGTTTGTGGTTCCCATTGAGGTCCATTATATGGAAAAAAAAATCCTGGAATGTTTTCATCAAAAACCTTAAAGGAGACATATCATGCAAAATCCACTTTTTTAGCCCTTAAATGCATTTTGTTGTATTTTTGGAGTGTTTATAAGTACAGAAAAGATGAAATTATTCTCTTCAGGTGCTTCGTTTATATCTTTATATTCTGTTTTGGTCATATTTTTCAACCTGTTCGGATTTTCCTGTTGTCTATTACGTTTTTTGAACAATTACGTCACAGTATTTGCAGCGGAACTGACAAATAAGGACATTGACTACCGGTCCAACACTTCGAGCAATCCGCCATTATTATTTCTCGCTCCGATTTTGTAGTCCAAGCTCAATGATGCAGAAGTTACGGGAGGGCAAGTCAAAATGTTCGGTTGTTGGATGTAGTGACCTGAAGCACTTCAAGGATCCCCAATCCAACAACCTCCACCAGTATACAGAAGGGTTTTCCGATCGACTTCGTCTGAATGAGGGGTAAATTCCTTCTATCATTTAGCTGCTGTGTTTTCTGACGCTTTCTAAACGCAAGTTATCATATTATTATCATACAGATTTTTAGTGGTAAGATCAGACCGCAGTCATTTATCTTGTCAGAGTGCTTGTTTTAACAAGAGAAATAGTCGACTTTCACTAATAACACAACATAGTTAACTTTACATACCACTGCATCCATATGAAGACGTTGTTCTGCAGGTTCGTCATCGTCTTTTTCAAATCGCTCGCTCTGGCTCGAATATGTAACGCTTGATGGACAAGTCTTTTGTTGACATTTTGTTAACGTGTGAATAAAAATGTTCTTTGAAACTATAGTAATCGTATATCTCTTATCAAACTACAATAATGGCTGAACGCGGGGAGTTGAACCGAACGTGAACTCAGCGACCTGGAGAGCGGGCGGGGAAAGACGCAACTCCTTTTTATTTAAAGGAGACGCTTCGAAACGGGTTGCTCACAGAAGCACATCAGAAAAGGGGTAGAAAAGGGGCCTGTTGAGCTATAATAATGTGGAATTCAGACCCAAGCATTGCAGTTATGCTTTATATAGACCACAAATGTATGATTTATAAGTAAAAATGAATGATTTAAAAGCATGATATGTACCCTTTAATTTCTTTTCGACTGAAGAAAGAATGACATGGATATCTTAGATGACATGGGGGTGAGAAAATTATCAGCAAAAGTTTTTTTTTTTAAAGTGAACTACTCCTTTAAGTGTGGTGCTTAAAGAGCACTTCAACTTCACTTGTACTTTTACTCAAGTCCGGGTAGTACTTTATACATCTCTGGTCACATGATCCATCAGAAATCATTCTACTCTTATGGACCCCAGGAAGACTAGCAACCACATTGTTGAAGCTAATGGGGATCCAAATAAATAAATCAATAAATTCTAATATTCTAAATTCTGCTCAAGAAACATTCATTATTATTATCAATGTTAAAAAAATCTGTGCTGCTTCATATTTTTTGTGAAAACTGATTTATTTAGTTTTTAAGGATTATTTGATGAATAGAAAGTTAAACAGAACAGCATTTATTTGAAATAGAAATAGTTTTAACTTTACAAATGTATTTACTTTTATCCTTGCTGTGTTAATATCTTATATACTGATTGTCTAGAGAAAAAAAACTAGAAAAAAAACTAGGTCTGATTTAGAAAAGATCCTTAATAATTAGGAAGTCAGGAAATTTTACATGCAAGATATTTAAACCTCTTTAGTTGAGGGGAAATCATTGAAGAGCAATATACAGCCAAAGTCGTATAAATGTAGAAGTGGAAGAATAAGCGAGTACAAAATTAAGATAAAGGACACTAAATCTCAGCATACAAACATGAATCTGAGAAGAAATTATCAGCAGAAAAGCTACAGGATGATGAAAGCTGAAACAAAGTTCACCAATGAGACAAATAGGAGAAAACAAAAAAGACAGAGAGGTGTAATCAATGTAATCCAAACTTGTAAATACATTTTGCCCATCACTATTCAGAAGCCATGAATGTCAGCTTAAGTCTGCTGATGGGTGATTATTTACTTCTTTTAAAGGGTTTTGGCTACTTTTAATCTCTTATGGAAGTAAAATAACGACAAACTGGGTAACACTTTACAATAAGGTTCATTAGTTAACATTAGTTAATGTACGTATTTACTAACATCAACTAACCATGAGCAATACATTTGTTACTGCATTTGTTCATCTTTGTTAATGTTAGTTCATAAAAATACAGCTGTTCATTGTTAGTTCACGGTGCATTAACTAATGTTAACAAGATTTTAATAAAGTATTAGTAAATGTTGAAATTAACATTAACAAAGATCAATAAATGCTGTATATGTGCAGTTCATTATTAGTTAATATTAACTAATGTAGTTAACTAATGTTAACTAACGAACCTTATTGTAAAGTGTTACCACAAACTGCTTGCCTGTATATAGTATGCTTCATCAACAAGGTGTACACTGACTGAGTTTTGTCTTTTTACATCACTGGTAGACCAGTAAGCCAGTGTTTTAACGTTAAGTTTTTAAAATGTCCTGCATACTGTATATACTGGCCCTGATAATCATAACTTACTGCTTGAGTTTTTGTGAATGAATGAATGGCTCTGTTGCTTTGGTTCTCGCCAGGACCCGCTTGCACCTCCTGCTGGTTAGGTGACTAACGGCAGATTAAGCAGCGGTACTCTACTGCTATTCCTGCAGTTCCCAAATGTGCAAAGTGGAACATTTTTTGAATTTGTACCACCAGTTTTTTTTAAGTGAATTTGTAAAGTGAAATAAAATGGAATGATAATTGGCTGTTGAATATTATAAGTTTTACTTTTAAACATACCGAATATTTTTTTAATTCTTTATTTTTTATTTCAAGGATACCCCCTAGAGATGTACCATCTCATTTTCGAGGGATAATTAAGCTGATGAAGCCATGTTGAATCCCAGCCCCCCAAAATGCAAGCCCTGAAAATAGTACAATGCAATGAACTGCAAGCACTGTTAAAGCAATGCATTTTTTTTATTACTGCAATGCAACGTTTTCTTTCAAAGACATTTGTCATTATTTAACTTCCATGACCTCTAAGATAAAACAAGTCTTTGAATCTATTAACAGCTTTCAAATCTGCAGTCTTCCTCAGGCTCAGTGAGCGGACTGTGACAGACAGGACTTACTTACAATGGCCAGTTCTCTCTTGGACGGCACTTCCAGTTCATACACACGGCTTTTTTCCACAATCCTCTGCCTCTCCTGAACCTGCATTGTGCCTGGAACACACACACATTCTGATATTAATACTGTCTATAATGTACGTATATCAGCAACATTTAACGGGTAGCTTTTTCCCACAACCAGGGTTGAGGTTCAGTAAGAAAAGTTACAATCTGGACATGCTGTTTTGTATAATATACCGGTAATCTGTATAATAGAAATCTCATGCAAACTTCATTGCTATATGTTGAACACTGTTAGGACTAACACCAGTTCATCTTCAAAATATTTAGCTAAACCAACCTTGTAATGTTTCAACCCTAAAAGTATTCTTCGCAATGTTGCTAGAAGAAAAAGCTATTATAGTCGTTCTGATTTTAATTTTGCCGCCCCTACAAACTGGAAAAAATTGGTCTAAAAGGGTTGTCCCTATTCTCTTAATGAGTAATGGGTGTGTTTTGGGCATACACTTGGAGGGTTAAAAATGTAATTAATCAATATCACACGAAGAGTGCCATTTCAGTTTTTATCCTCCAAAAATCTGCATGATTAAAATGTGATATTAAGTTACTACAACAGTTTAATAAACAATAATTTAATTACAACTACAAAATGTTGCAGAATAATGTAATATATGAATGCATAATAGCCTTTAAAGAACCTTTGTGCCAAAAGTGTTCTTACTCGTCATTACTGAAGCTTTTTTTTAGCATAAAATGTCCTTAGGAGTTGAGTAAAGAACCCTATGCTACATATATAGAACCCTTTTTTCTAAGAGTGTAACGTGCATTAAACCAATCAGAGTTTCATCTTATATTCCCTTTATGCTCACGCCATGGAGGATTCGCTATTTACATAGCGGAATTTGCAAGTGGAAAAACTGAACCCTTCTCTAGCGAGGAAACGGATCTACGGGACAAAAGTGAACTCACGTTATGGACCCACCTATAGAAGCATATTACTAACGCGCTCTTAAAATAAAAAAATTGTCAGTTGCCTCAAAATAGCAATACGCCTAAACACACCTCGTTTTCAGACCAGCACGCCCATGGGGGCACAAATGGGCACAAATGCATTTGCTATTTAAACGTGGCGTAGGGCATGAAAATGATAACTCCGTGGTGCTGAAAGTAGCATAATACACTTACGTATTGAGCAGGGTATATTATAGGGCCTCATCACAGGATAACCAATGATGACGGAGTAGAACTGTTTCAGCTGCTCCTGTGGCAGTTTGAATTGCCTCAGCTGGCAAAGAAAGTACAACCTCTGCCGGGCTTTTTTCACTTCTTTTAGCATTTATTAAAGCTGCCGTCGGTAACTCTGGCCGATTGAGTGGATTTGGCAACATTTTGAATGTTTACAACTCATATGGCCCTCCCCCAGTATCAACGAATACCCTCCCACAGAGTTCGTGCGCAAGTGCGTGCACTCCAGGTTTTCTGTGAACGCGACCGTCTCATCAGCATTCATCAACACCATGGATTATTTGGAGGTATGCTGCCCTGGCTAATATACCAATATATTGCAATTGCTAACGTCATTTATACTCTAAATGAGCTTACTTGGTTTGTTAGTGTTCCGCCATCACTCTTCCTTACTGCGCGAACTTCAGGCGTGTGCATGTGATTGTAACGTGCGCGAGGGGTGGTGTGTGCCCGATCTGTGACTGACAGTCAGATCTCACACCCCCCTGCGCTGATTTGTGTGTGAGTGAACAGGGAGCGCAGGATTTTTGCAAAACAAATAACACGCTCCAGATGGAGTTAGAAGCTCGGGTTTTTTTCTAAAACCACTTTATTTAAGTTGTTCTGTCGGATTATAGTGTCGATTTCACTGAATATGATCAAAAAAATGTTGCCGACGGCAGCTTTAATAAAAACAAACTTCATTCGAATGCTGTCTATAGGCAACACCAACTCGTGGCCATTAGAAATAGGCCAAGATGTCGTTACCTCAACAAAATGATCTTATGGCCATGACTTATCACAAGTTAATATGTCATGGTCATGGCAAAACTATAGTAAACCGAACAGGTCCACTCCCAGTCACCGTACTAGATACCTCATTATCCGAATTGTTGCGATTTTTAGAATGCACATTAGCTTATTTTTCATCAAATGGTTAAAATTTTCAGATTTATGCTGAGGTGAAATGAAAAGGAAATACCATCGAAACATTCCTGAAGACAGACATTGCTATAAATTTGTTCTGACATTAATTAATATAATGTCCCTCAGCACTGGGTTGTAAAGGGTGTAAAACAGGCATCAGGATAACTCGGCTCTAGAGGGCCACTGCAGAGTTTAGCTCCAACCCTGGTCAAACTCACCTGACTGAAGCCTTCTAGGAAAGCTGATTTAAGGCAAGCCTAAAGGTTAGCAAAAAATAGTGTAACGCTACAATACGCAGGGAAGGAGACCAGAAGTTGTTTTTTAATGGATGTCAATGGAGGAGAGGCTTCACTATGCTGAATAGACTGCTTATATAATGAATGGACAGCCTCTCAACTAATCTTCAATATGTTTACTCTTAAAACATTCATTTTAAACGGGATTTATTAAGGGGCGCCAAGCCCAAGACAACATACGACGTTCCTTACATATAATTAATGAAGCTAAAAAACAAAATATCCCAATAGCCTTAGTAAGCCTTGATGCCGAAAAGGCCTTTGATAGAGTCAGTTGGCACTATCTATTTGCAGTCCTGAAAAGGCTGGGGTTTAATGATTCTAATATTAAGTGTATACAAGCCTTATATCACAAGCCGATGGCAAGAATCAAATTAAACGGTGACTTGACTGATTACTTTGAGCTCTTCAGAGGAACCAGACAGGGCTGTTGTTTAAGTCCCTCACTCTTTGCCTTGTTTATTGAGCCTCTAGCCCAATACTTGCGACAAACATTAGAGCTTAAAGGAGTAATGGTGTCCAATGAAGAACAAAGAGTAAGTCTCTTTGCAGATGACGTAATAGTATATCTTCAGAATCCTGATAAATTATTCCCCAAACTTTTAAACATATTAGAAGACTTTGGAGGAAAATCAGGCTATAAATTAAATATTACTAAGACTCAAGTCCTCTGTATTAATTATAGCCCATCTGATCAAATTAGGAGAAAACACAAACTCAATTGGGACTCAGAACAAATTAAATATTTAGGTATTTTTTTGACACGAGATCTCAATTCATTATACGAAGCAAATTATAGCAAAATAAATGAGGTAATACAAAGGGACCTGACTAAATGGACAAATCTAGTCTTAGACTTTAATTCCAGGATAGAGGTGATTAAGATGAATGTGTTACCCCGATTGTTATATTTATTTATTTCTCTACCAGTTGTAATACCTGACTCTCAGTTTACTAAATGGGATAAGCAAGTAAGTAGATTTATATGGAAGGGGGCAAAATCAAGAATTAGACTTACAACGCTCCAGCTGGAGAAATTGAAAGGGGGGTTCTCCCTTCCAAATTTCAAAGATTATTTTACAGCTGCCCAATTGAGGAGTATTATTTATTGGTGTTCACCTAATTATTATTCCAAATGGAAACAAATTGAAATTAACTATATCCCAACGTCTCTACCTCAATCAAGATTGGGCGAGAAAACTAATATACAGCTGAAAGAGGGGAACCCCATAGTTGAAACAACCATTAAGCTCTGGTGGGACACGGTAAAAAAATACAAATTCGAAGGAGATTGTAAGCTCTTGATCTGGCCTTCTTTCTCTCCTGATTTTAGGAGTAGTCGTCTGGATAGCACATTTAGGAAGTGGATTAGAAAGGGAATTACAGCTGTGTGTATGCTAACCGAAGGTTTGATGTTTAAATCATTTGAGGAAGTAAAGAGGGAATTTGACTTGAACAATTCAGACTTGTATAGGTACTTCCAATTACGGCACTTTTATAATTTCGAGATAAAGCCTCACCTATCACAGGAGGGCTGTGAGCTGATAGAATTGGTGTCGGGTGCATACCAAAAATTACCCTCAAAAACTGTTTCTAGACTGTATAAATGCCTACAAAACTGTAATGGCATTAATTCCCTTTACATAAAACAAAAGTGGGAATCTGAACTACAGATCAAGGTGTCAGAGGATGATTGGCATTCTGTTTGTCTATTTCAACACACTTCCACCAGCTCAAGACAGTGGAGAGAATTTGGCTGGAAAAACATAGTTAGATATTTCATTACACCTCATATCAAAAGTAAACAACGCAAGTCCTCCCAGTACTGCTGGAGACTCTGTGGCAGTACGAATGCCAATCACTCTCACGTATTTTGGACTTGTCCCAAAGTTAGCCCCTTTTGGGAAAACATAGCGACTGAAATAAGAGCTGTCTTGGGTTATGAGTTTCCGACTGATTTCCAAACTATGTATTTTGGTTTAATTTCCTACTCTGTTATACAATCAGAGGATTTGTACCTATACAAAGTTATGTTGATGGCTACCAAAAAAACTATTACAAGGAACTGGCTGAAGAATCACACTTTAACGGTGTCACAATGGAAGGGGATAATGGAAGAAATCTTTACAATGGAAAAAATTACTCACTTTCTTAGGCTGAAATCAGCTCTTTTTGAAAAGCGATGGAAGAAATGGATATTCTATAAGACTCAAGTGTGAAAGGGATTCTTTGCAACATTACACCCTGCTGTTCTGTCTTGTTATGTCATGTTTGTTATGTTCGTTGTTATTTGAATAAATAAAGAGTTTAAAAAAAAAAAAAAACATTCATTTTGGATTGACCTATTTTTAGACTTTACACCGAAAAAATTATGTTTTATAAGAGAAGTCGTGGACAACTGCGCGACAGGTAGGATTTATTTTACAGCACTTCTATTCACTTAATTCATTTCTATGGTATCCGCAAATGGTGATTGACTGTTGCACATCTCTGAACGAAATTCAATGACGTCAAGGGCAGGCTGTAATGTGATTGGTTTATATCAAGGTACAAGTGATCCAAGTTGGCCATTATGCATTCGCCAAGCTACGGACCCTTGTATCTCCCAATAACAAAACAATCTCTGCTCCTAGTAATTCTGAAGACATTGATGAGCTGGCTCAGGTGTGTTTGATTAGGGCTGGAACTAAACTCTGCAGTACAGTGGCCCACCAGGACTCAGGGGGCTTTTACACTGGGCTCGTTTGCTGCGGTCCGAGCCCGAGCGCATTTGTTCCCAGCGCCTCCCGCAGCTTTGGTCTGGTTTCACACTCAACTTGATTCTATCGAACCCTGGTGCGTTTCCGTGCATCTTACGTCATCGCAAATTTGCGCGGCGCATGATAGAAAGCAGAACGTGGGTAAATATTGTGGGTTTTTTATTAATTTGCTGCTATTATGAGCAGTTGAGTGAACAATACAGGTTTACTATGCGTGTGTCACATAAGGTGGACTTCTGCTGCTTGCAAACGGACTCTTTTGAGGAGACAGTAGATTTCCAAATGTGTTGCTCTGATTCCACGCGCAATGCACGAATACACTGCAGGCTCACACTCGCTCGTATCCAAGGTAAATCATCAACACTATCATCCCTTACAAATGTTTTATTTAACTGAATACATCATAATAAGCTAAAACGCATGCGCAGGTTACTTTACTTCCTGAACAAGTGCGCACCCGAGTCTTGTGTTGCTTGCACATTCACGGGAACCACGGCACAGTTCGGGAGCAACCGAACTCAGACCACCTCTTCCAAGCAGTCTCGGGTTCGGTACCCCAGTGCGCACCCGGGTCCCATGACAGCGTTCACATTAACGATTTTTCTCGCGAACCGTGCCCCGTTCCGAACTAAACTGCCAGTGTGAAAGCCCTCTCAGTTTGCCCATCCCTGCTGTAAAACCCCACCTTGTTTTCACACAAAACAAAACCTACGATGCATGCTGCACCTGTACAAGACTGCTTCTAACTTAATGCTGGACAGTATTTACCACCAACAGTCTTTAAAATCAAATAAGGTTTTTATGATATTAAAATTAAAATGAATTAAAGTATAAAATGGTAACAGCCTGGTAAGCTCTGCTCACCGTAGAAGTGCCCGAAGCCCATGCTGGTGGCGATGAGCAACGCTAACAGGATGCATTTGTTCAGGGTGCCGCTGACATGACCTTGATCTTGCGGAGCAGTGCGGCCATCCGGATGGGCTTGTATGTCTTCAACAACCTGATATAGAATCAAACATGCATAATTTCAGTACACGGCATGGACAGTGTTTTGTTGTTGTTGAGATAGCTGGCTAACATAAACGTGATTTTGTGAAAAATGCAACAACGATTAAAGGAAGTCAATGTTTCATCACTTAGAAGAATTAAGGATGTAACGGTTCTCGGTACAAAAATCCAACCGTACATTTCTCCCACGGTTTGGCAAGCAATTGCGATGCAGTTAGTCTCAATCTGTCAACACATCTATTATATGGTTTGGTGAGAAACAACATTGCATAAAACAGCATTCAGCTAATGATGGATATGCTCTGTGTGTGTGTTTCATGACCCTTTGACGCATATAATCACACCTGTGTCATTAGAGCATTCATTGCAGCACCTGGCAGAGGGGGAAAGAGTACTAAAATATTCTACTCAAGTAAAAGAACTATTACTTCAATACAATTTTACTTAACTTAAAGTAAATGTGCCTGTCGAAAAATCTACTCAGGTAAAAGTAGTTCATTTAAAATTGATTCAGAGTAAAAGTTGCTGAGTAACTTGTTTAACAGTGGGGGTGGGGTGGGGGACTCTCCCATGTAGGACTGTAACGGTATGAGAGTTTCACATTATGATAACTGTCTCAGAAAATATCACAGTTCCATAACTCCATCAAGGTCAGCTACGAACCTTGGGGTTGTAATTGATGATCAACTGAACTTCACAGACCACATTGCTAGAACTGCCCGGTCCTGCAGATTTACGTTGCACAATATTAGGAAGATCAGGCCCTTCCTAACAGAGCATGCTACACAACTCCTTGTCCAAGAGCTTGTTCTATCCAGACTGGACTATTGTAATGCTCTCCTGGCTTGTCTTCCAGCTTGCTCTGTCAAACTTCAACAACTGATCCAGAATGCTGCAGAACAAAGCATTCTTTTAATGAGGCGAAGAGAGCACACGTCACTCCTCTTCTCACAAAATTGCACTGGATGCCAGTTGCCGCTCGCATAAAATTCAAGTCACTGACATTGTGACTTGAGCCAACAGAACAGGCAAACAGCACACGAAAAAGGCATTTTTCTCAATTCTCGTTATGAGAAGTATGAGAAAGTTGCCCTCCGCCGTTGATGTACGCTCCAGCGGCCAATAGGGCGTCTATGTATTTATTATGTCTATGACTTCGGTACCCAACCCAAGTCGCCTGCCAATACAATTGTCGCGTTTAGACACATGATTCAGACATCGGTCATGCTGAGGTGTTCCTCATTAGTGTCCTAGGACGCAGCACTGTGTCTAGATCCACTTCTCAGGGAACCAAGGTTACACTTGTTACCACAGACGGTTTGCTTTATCGTTTTCCAGCAAAAGCATGTTTATAAATTTATATCCGTCATGTAGTTTATGGCTCCAGCTCACAAAGAAATGTTTCTGTGACCATGATAGATATAGATGTATAATTTCCAGCTACATTTCCAGCTAACTGAAAAGTATTTGTAAAAAAATAAAAAGTAAAACTGGTATGGTTTATATATCAAGTATTATACAGCATTATGGAGTAACACGTTGTTGTGTTGATCAGCACCTCCTGTCTCCTGTGGGGCTCCTGCGGATCTCCAGGCTCTGAGCCCGTGGTGCTCCTTCTCACTCTGCGTCTCCTCACCACAGGGCTCTCCTTCATCTCATCCTTCTCTTCCTCACTGCTGCTGGTACTACCGTCTCGCTGCACAAGCTGATCCACTGGGAAAACTGTGTACAGACAAAAACACACACAACCCAGAGGAATCAATATCTATTGTTCTTAAATGAAGCCAATTATAATTACCATTGAGTGGTGTGGCATCAAGAAATGAATAATAAAATAAAAATAAAAGCAATACATAAACATAAATGCATTAAAAAAATATTAAACAAAATAGCAATAAATAAAACTTGACAGACTGATAGACATAGACAGATAGATATCATATTATCAAGAACTGGGATAAAATTTTATAGTTTGGATATAAACATGATGGAAATATAAACATGATGTCTACGGATTTCAAAATGGACTAAATCACCTTTTGAAACTAACATGGCTACATCAAGTGTAAAAGTGTATTTGTCATTAAATCATTCATTCGAGATATTTGTTCAAAAAATGATACACTCATGTCATGACATGACATGAGTGAATTTTGGACCATCACAAAATTCAAGAGACTTTGCCCACTTCGGAGGAGTGTGGGAGAGATTAATCAAACTAGTTAAAAAAAATACTGATCTCTGTCTTGAAACAACAGACACTGGACGATGATCTGTTACAAACAGCTTTGTGTGAAGTTGAATGTATTCTCAATGACAGGCCCATCACAACTGTATCAGGTGATCCAAACGATCTTGAACCCCTAACACCAAATCACCTTCTGCAGTTGAAATCCAAACCCCTCTTGCCACCTAGACTCTTCAATAGAGATGACTTGTACGCTAGAAAGCGATGGAAACAGGTGCAATACCTTGCAGACCTTTTCTGGCAACGATGGACAACTGAATATCTTTCATTGATGCAGAAACGACAAAAGTGGAACAATCCCAAGAGAAACTTCCAGGTGGATGACATAGTAGTCATAGTAGACCACACAGCACCAAGGAACTCGTGGCTCTTAGGTCGTGTGATGAAGACCCTGCCGGGGCCCAAAGGTCTTGTCCGCAGTGTCTTGGTGAAGACTAAAACCACTGTTCTACAAAGAACCATCACCAAACTCTGTTTGCTTCTAGAAGCTGACAAGTCAGCATGAGTGATTCTGACAAAACAATGTCAGTTTTCTGCAGTCTTATGTGCACGTTTTCATTTATCCTGACAAACCTACATATATCATTACGTGCTCACACACCAGTATCTTTACATACATGGACTTTTCAAACTCGCACCACATATACACTCAAAATCTGCACATACATGGACTTCTCATCTTTCGCACCACATTTACACCCATTGGACTCTTTGTATCCTTCCCTATGGAGTGTGCTTTAGACACATCTATGGTATGGACTTTGGGGGAGATTCATGGGAATTGTTAAAAAGATAGATGAAGTAAAATATCACAATGTATTAACATTGATGAATGAAGTGCAATATGATTAATTTGTTAAATGCTATGTAAATTGACATTTATTTTTTTGTATTCTGTTTATATGGCAATACTGTATCCAGTCATATGAGTTCTGACTCCATTAGATATCTTACATTTGGTAATTGCTCTGCTTTGGCATTAACAATTAGGGGCCAGGATGTTGGAGCCATATTCAGAATGTTGTGCACTGCCAGAATTATAATATGAGTAATGATTAAATTTGATTTATTTATTATGTATTGTAAAATATTATGCTTTAAAAGTACAAGGGAATTCTGTTTTATGTTTAATATTTAATACTTGTACTAACCTAGTCACGTACATTTATTGACTCCACCCTTTTTTGACGCGTCACTGCGATGCGTGAGTGCAGGTGTTGATAATGAGATAGGATTGTTTGGCACAGACAGGTTAGAGTTTGGAGAGCAATAGTTTCTTCAATCGCATGAAATCATGTTACTGATCTAATCTTTTCTTGAATGTCAACTTTTGTTTGTCTGGAAAGTAAACCAGAGATTGCGATCAATAAATACGGCTTTTGTTATGACCGCATCTCCGTGCGTGCTTAATGGACATGTAGATAAGAAGATACTCCTCATCTAACCTCAAGAGGCTAAAAGAATTGGAATATTTGGTATTAGCCTCTACAATTCCATACTATCAAAATATTGTAAGCCAAAATAAAAAAGTTTTTATTATTATTATTATTATTATGTATTATTTAAAATATGATTACATCTAATACATAGTAAAAAAGTGAACAAAAAATGTACTGTTGATTAAAACACGGTTTATATTCACTGCAGGCCTACATTAGCCTGGCATGCCAGACATACATCAAGATGTTAGGTCTGGGAACTCATCATTGACAGGGCTCAATCCGAGGGGCGGGATAAACGGTTGTCTTTCAAATTCTCTCTGCACGCAATTGGATAGTGCTACAACCAATCAGAGCAACGAAGAAGGTGACGTAGTCAGAGCGTGTCCAGTCGGCAAAACTCTGAACACATCTTTTTTTTTTTTTTTTTTTTTTTTTTTTAAATGGCTTAAATGAAGTGCCGTTCTTCGTTCTGGTTTCAGAGAAAAGCTTAAGTTCAAATCATCCAGAGTAGCGGTCAAAAGCCGAATTGAAAGACAGCTGTTCGCCAGCAACGGCCATTCTATGTTTTCAAGTAGCAGTGAACCGTCGCAACTCTGTCGTCATTATGTTAAGCCCGCCCGCCGACTCTACACACAATGTGATTGGCTTGACCAGAGTTTGTTTTTTTTCCAGCTAAAATGTCTATGGAGATTTGCTAGACCACACTGGCTGCGAAATAATTTTTGCTGCCGCTAGGGTGTGTAAGGAACTCAGCTTTTTGGAAATATTAATAATCAATAATAACTTGTTATAATTAATTATGAATATTTGGGTCAGTTAATTGGATTATCTTGATGTGGCTGAATTAATATTACAATCAATTAATCAGTTCGTCCAACAAACTCTTTTGATGATTAATTCATCCTAAGAAAAGGGTATCTTCCATGATCATAGAAGAATATCATATCCCCCGTAACACCCGAAACTGTATTTGCGGCTGGATGAAAACTACCAAGAGAGGGCGCTCACTGTTGCCTGCCTCTAATATAGCCTGAGAAAGGACCTACCTCTAAGGTTTGAAAGGACCAGTGAGCAAGGTGACATGTCCGAGTGGGAAGGGTGCACTAAGTGATTTACGGGCCTTTGGGCATCAGGGCTCATTCCACCAGAGGCATGGCCTCTTCGTGGGCATGGTCCAGCGGAATTTCTATTCATGATATGTGTGGAGGCGGGCAGGGCCTACCCGTCTACTTTTGTCTGGTTCTGTAACCTGGAATTTCCAGTCCTGCAGGCTAAACTGCTGTCCGTTTCAGTGAGATGTCAGTTCTGTTCAGGTAGTATCGTGTGCAGGCTACTCTCATATGACTTAGCTCTTCTGGTTGAGTGGCACTGTACCACGCTATGTGCTATATGCTTATACATTGACTGGCGTCGCCTCTCTGTATTCCCTGTGAGTGCTTATGTACATGCGCTTATTTCCGCTTATCTGGGATCTCTGGGCTTCTTTGGGACTCATGAACTGTATGCTGGTGTGCACGGCGTTGACAAAGGGTTCCCGTAGCTAAAGCTAAACTTACGCAATATGAGAGAACCTCTCGTAAGAGAACGAATCGGTTAACTAACGTAACCTCGGATCTCTCGGGCTATTTCGCTTCAGTCGAGGAAAACCAGAGATTCACCACCGAGCCCTGCTTATATACACTAAGCCACACCCATTCTGGCGGGCTAGGAAGCAATGAGGCCGCGAGCACCCTTCTTTGGATCTGATGTCACGTCGGGAACACTGGTAGGCAGCTGCAGTTGCCGCAGGGCAGCCAATGAGCATGCTAGACAGCCTGCTCTAGGTCTGCTAGCTGCTGCACTCCGTTGACAATAAATACAAAATTAAGGATAATTTTTGGCTTCAATCTCTCGAGAAGATGAATCTTTCCCATAGCGTAAGTTAAACTTACACAATACTTGTTCCCTCATTTAGAGAGAACCGAGATTATGTTCTTGTGTGATTAGTTCTTAAGACACAGTCTTAAAGGGTACCTATGGCATTTAAAATGTTCTTAATATTGTTCTAGGAGTCCCCAACAACAGTTTTACAAGCATGCAATGACAAAAAACACTTTTGTTGTCTTATAATATGCATTTATTTTTACCTGATTTGCTCACCGACTCCCATATGAATCGTTTAGCGAGTCCTTTTTCCAAAACCGCCTTTGCGTGACGCTAATCTGCGGTGATTGGTCAGATGACCTAGTCAGTTGTGATTGGTATTCTCTGTGCAGAGATTGTCGAAACAGAACACTTATCACCTTAAATGGGTTCTCAACTCCAGTCCTCGCGACCCACTGCTCTGCATATTGTGTATGTCTCCCTCATTTAACACACCTCAGATCCTCAGCTCGTTAGGATAGAGCCGGCTCGCGAATCCATATTTTATAGCGTTAAGGTTTGTGAAGCAATCATCTTCAAAATGACGCGAACACAGAACAAGGTTTGGGCTATACTTGTGTGGTATAGCAGTACTTGTATATATGAACTGCAGCCACTTAGTCTTCAAATACTCCTCACTTGGCAGGTGAAAAAAGTTCGCTTTTGCGTCGCACTTCAAAACACAGCGTCTCGTCGACATGATCGTTTTCCGGTTTTCCCTGGCGTCTCCGAGCGCAATAAGTGGGCGTTTCTTATTCAAATAACTTGTCGAGTTGACGTCAACTAGACAAAGGAAAAGCATCGTTCTTCGAACGATTCATATCAGCGACTCAGAGTCGACTCTTACTTTTGAGAGACAATAACTTTGTATACGATGAACTTTCATGTTTAAAACTTTGCAGGATGTTTTCGTTCACTTAGATCTACGTTAAACACTACATGAAGGGCAATTTTCAAAAATCCATAATAGGTACCCTTTAACACAATGGCTACGTTTATGCAACTGGCCTGAGGATGAATGCGCTTCGGATGATCAGTGCAATCAATCACAGTTCTAATCGCAAAGCGTGTCAAAATAACTATTCCCAAACTTTAAAGGGTTAGTTCAACGAAAATTTATAATACTGTCTCCATTCACTCACTCTAATGTTGTTCTCACGTGTCGTGCACGCATTTGAATGTCCGTGTTTACTACAGTATGCACGTTGTAAATCTGTTCATATAAAGCCAACGTCTCCTTAAGAAAACTTGGATTTGGATTAGACCGCTTGATAGATGCCTTACTGACGCTTTTGGATCTTTCAAGATTTAGGGAAATCGCCTTTAAATAATGCGACAGAAATCTCCCAAGTTTCATAAAAAATATCTTCATTTGTGTTTTGAAGATGAGCAAAACTCTATAACACAGTTAGTTTTTTAGTGAGTGAGTCGTTAAATCATTCATTCAAACTGATTCATTAAACATTTTCAATACACTATAGCAATTATCATTCGTCATGGATGGATGGATGGTTAAATAGATAAATTTGGTCCAACACTGGCAGTAATGAAAACACTTACGAAGTAATAGAAATGTGTATACTTGTTACTCAATCAAAACTCTAAATAGCTTTCAAACAAAATTTGATGGTCAGCAAATGAACTATACACATTGCGCCATCTCAGGCTTAGATTTTGAGAATTTTATTTGTCCTTTTATAAAGCCAAATTCATCATAATGTTTTTACCTACTTTTTTAGGGACCAAATAAACACATGTTTTCTGACAAATGTCAATGAAATTTGTTTGAACATAATGCAAAGTGCAGAACAGTGAATCCTGTCGCAAATTTTTTCACACTCACGACAAACACGTGCTTGCAGAACACATGCTTCCAAAACACATCTCCCATACCATAATGCAGTGCAGGAAAAGTTAACAGACCTGTTTACACCACAGTAACAAGCTAATCGACTAAAACAGCACATGACTTGTGCTCCAAAATTACAGCTGCAGGCCTAAAGCTGTTGTGACTGTCTCCGTTGTATTTGTTGTTATGCTTAAACAGCTATTGCATCAATATTAGGAGAAATAATTCATACAGAAGAAGACAATTATTTAAGCATACTGGAAACACAGCTGAAGGAACCAAAATTCTATAAATACTAATGAATATTAACAACATCTCTCCACAACAACACACAATTTGAGGAATCATTCATATCTGAAGCACAAATAACCTAGAATACTGTCTAACATTTGATGACTGCTCTTGTCAAGTGTTCATCGTCAGTTAGGGCCCTGGGGGTGCTCTTTGATACCAATTTTTCATTTGAAAGCCATGTTTCAAGCTTCTGTAAAGCTGTATTTTTTTTTCCATATCCAAATTACGAAACATGCTCCCAATGACAAATGCAGAGAGTTACTTCATGCATTCATGACCTCAAAGCAAGATTATTGTAATGTTCTGCTGGGTGGTTGCCCTGTACGCTTAATAAACAAACTCCAGCTGAGAACTTCAAACTTCACTATAACCAGGAACTATGACCATATCAGCCTGGTTCTGTCAACACTGCATTGGCTCCCTATTACACACTGCATGCATTTTAAAATCTTGCTAATTACTTACAAAACACACAAAACACTAAATGGTTTAGCTCCCCAGAACTTGAATGAGGTCTAAACGCATTAGTCCTTCACTTCTATTGTAATCTCAAAATTATGGCCAGTTGATAATACCTAGAGAGTATCAAAATCAACTTCCGATGTACTTGATGCATCGTAAAAAGAATGGCATCTCCGCTAATATTAATCTGTCTTACCCTTTTCCCGAGATCTGACGTAAATCAGATTGTGGACCTGCACCTAGACACAACCAACACACAGCCTAAAACACATTTTTTGCTAAATTAATTAAATAAATGATGACCTTTACAAATAACTGAATCAACACTGAACTGACTTCAGCTGAACAACAGCTGAAATGCATAATTTTCCTGTTATCACTGTAAAGCTGCTTTGAAACAATCTGTATTGTATAAAGCGTTATATAAATAAAGATGACTTTAGTTGACAAATTCTGACAACTAATTAGCTCACAATCTAGTCAACTCCAAACATGGAATTGGGACATATAACAGCACACAGCAATGTAGGTAAAAAAAAAACATATTACTGTGGCTTTTTCCACACACTTTACGCCTGTTATCTCTTCTCGCAGCTATTGGCTGGGCGTTTCAACAGTCAGGTTAATGTGGCTGAACCTATTTTTGCCACATCCCTTAACTCACTCGCAAACACACTCGCTGTCCTCAGAGCTTTATTAGCATGCAGATCACAACATGCTCACACTCCCATGGCAGAGCACCTGAGAAAGAGAGAGAGCTGTGAAGCTGGCTGCCATATTCCCACAGTGTCCTGGAAAATCCCCATCCACTCCAACACCAGTCTGCTGCCACTCAGGAGAAAGAGGAACATTTCAACAAGGGTGAATGTCATGAAAACTGTTAAAAAAAATGTGTGGGTCATACTTAATCAGAAAATATTTATATACACAGCATAAAGTATATATAGTATAGCATATATAAAAGAGCCTATTTTAGGATCATTAAGAAATTTTGCATTGTGACATTATTTTCATTAAAATTAGGAATTATAATTAATTAAATTATTAAAAATTAAGAAATTAAGCATTACATTTACATTACATTTAATTTTAACATTTACATTTATGGATTACAAAATATAATTTCTGATTATGAAAATTTGACCTGGACATTTCTTTTTGAGATGCATCCATTAAATAAATATCATGGACACAATTGGAAGATCTACACACTAAGAATTCCAGGGATTCTAGGAAAAAAAAATTCCAAAATGCTCAGGAATTCGCCCAGTTTTTTCAGGCTAACTGAAAATGATAGATGAGTGACAGATGTTAGAGGTTCCTTTTTCCAACTTCGCACAGTCGGAAATCGTAATTACAATGCATTGTTTAAGTGATTTTTGGTTAGGGGGGGGGGGATTAGATACATTCCACTGATCTATATAGATCAGTGATGCAATCATTGTTCAGACTGATCTCATGAAGTAGCGTGTGTATGACACGCCAATTTGTATTTGCATTTTTGGCGTGCTATCAAGACGCATAATCGCTTTTCAGCGTGTTTATGAACGCCGTTGACTTAACGTTATATGAATATATGACTTACCTCAACCCCATCCCTAAACTTAACCGTCACTGGGGTTAATGGCATTTATGACTGGACATTTGACGCGCGTGTACAGACACGCGGAATGACGCGGACGTTAATGGCGTAGACATACACGCATACACGCGGATACACGCGAATAGCTCAAAATGCGTAGAGATAACACGCCACTTGACTCGAAAGTGGCGTGTATGTTTACGCAAAAGTCATGATGTCATGTTGCATTGTTCTTTCTCTCTTTTTCACTTATTGACAAATACAGGATGCTTAGTGCAACAAAATTAAGAGCAAATTATATTCACATTAGACGTGTAATTGATGCATATTTTATCTTCCTCAAACTACAAAAGAGAATGATGGGGAGTATAGTCTGTCTTATAAATGGGCCAAGTAGTTAAAATAAAGAATAAAAAGCTCCAGATTTGGTGTACTTTTTTATATGGATGGACAATTTTTGCCAAAATATTTCTGAACATAGAACATATCAATAATAATAATAATTATTATTATTATAAATAACCAAAAAAATATTAAACAAAGTAAGAAATATTAATTTTGTTATTTCATCATATGCCTCAAGCTACTCTGAGACACTCAAAACACTAGATCATGAGCTGTTTGTGTATAAAAAAAACAAACACATGAAAACCACTGCAACGACAGCAACTCTACAGCAATATCAGTAAGAAATTACGGCTGTGCGATTGAGTGCATTTCTTTCTATCAACAGCTGTGCACTTTTATTCCTCCCAAATCAGCTAAATCAATGATTGTCATAAAATGCCGTCTTTCGTTGCTTAACTGGAAGACGTGAAGAAGAGTTATCAAAACTGCATTAAGCCACGAAAGAGATCTGTTCTCCACTCTGAGAGGAGCGGAACTCATGGAAAAGTAATGTGAGCTTTGACCTTCCGGTTCACGCCTAAACAGTTAAATATATAGACATGTCAAAATGCCTGGATTAGAGAGTCATTGCATAAATGCAGTCGGTTATGTCTTAGGTTAACAGAAACAGTTGGGAAATGTTTAAATGTTTAATGAAAATGTTTAACAGTATATTGGATCTGTGCATTCTGTCTTAAAGTAACAGCAGCCTAATATACAGCTTCTGTATATTATCAAACAACAAAAGACAAAAGGAAAAAATGCACTGCTTAGTAGATTTAGACAGATAGTTCAGTATCACTTTACAATAAGATTTCATTCGTTAACATTAGTTGACCACGTTAGTTAAAGTTAGGTAATAAAATACAGTTGTTCATTGTTTGTTCATGTTACTTCACAGTGCATTAACTAAGCTGTTCCTAATCATATCTAGGAGAAGGAATGAAATAAGTTGCAAATGTTGCTTGCCAATAAATAAAGAGTTGCCAATACATGATTCTTTCTTATCTCTTAAAGGTGCTATATGTAATTTCTTTGACTGTACTAAAGGCAGCCATATCACCCTGTAGCCCAAGACTGGTTGCCCCACTGAAGTTAAGCTGGGCTGAGCCTGGTTAGTACCTGGATGGGAGACCTTCTGAGAAAGCCAGGTTGCTGCTGGAAGAGGTGTTAGAGAGGCCAGCAGGGGGTGCTCACCCTGTGGTCTGTGTGGGTACTAATGCCCCAGTGTAGTGATGGGGACACTATACTGTCAAAGAGCACCGTCTTTCGGATGAGACGTTAAACCGAGGTCCTGACTCTCTGTGGTCATTAAAAATCCCAGGATGTCTTTCGAAAGAGTAGGGGTGTAACCCCGGCATCCTGGCCAAATTTGCCCAGTGGCCTCTGTCCATCATGGCCTCCTAATCATCCCCATATATAGCAATTGGCTTCATCACTGTCTCCTCTCCACCAGTAAGCTGGTGTGTGGTGAGCGTTCTGGCGCACTATGGCAGCCGTCGCATCATCCAGGTGGATGCTGCACACTGGTGGTGGTTGAGGAGATTCCCCCCTCTATGTAAAGCGCTTTGAGTGCCGAGAAAAGCGCTATATAAATGTAATGAATTACTATTATTATTATTATTATTAAAGCATAGAAATACCACAATATGTTTACAGATATTCGGAAAAAATGCTGTTCACATACTAGTTTTTTAGAAAAACAATGCTACAGCCTGGTGTTGTAGTCAAGACCACCTAACCCGAGACCTAGACAAGACCAAGACCAGAGTATATCGAGACCGAGACAAGACCAAGACTTTTAGGGGCCGAAACCAAGACAAGACCAAGACCGAGGGAGGGCGAGACCGAGTCAAGACCAAGACCAGCGCCCTACACTAAATGACTAAATAAAATGTGAAACAAGATAAAGAGCTTCTCAAATTGATCTGAAAGATCCACATTCCCATAAAAACATAGATATTTAACACTCGAAGCTGAAATAAACTTAACCATCTTTATTCAATACTCTTGGGTGACTTCCATCATTTAGTACAGAATGTAAAACAAGTCTTCACTTTTCTCCGCCTTTTATACAATACATAAAGCTGTTGTTTTTAAACCAACAACAATCTTTTTTTTTTCCAAAACCACGTAGCTAAATGTGAAAAAAATGTATGTGATTTATAAAAGTACAAAATTGATTTAATTGGGAGCAGTTTCATCATATGCCAAGCCTTAACATACTGAAGTGTCAAAAACTCTTCATAAATTCAAGCTCACTGCAGCGGATAAACACATTTTATTTTGTCGATTTATTTTGATTACTATGTGCCAGGGAGAGAGAGAGCAAAACAGCGCTTAGGAGACGGTGAAGCCTTTATACATTCGCATGGCTCCGCAGAGAGAGAGGGTGCGCGCGCAACCAGGGCACTCTCTCTGCTCGTTCTTCTGATGCGCCCCGTCACACTCGCAGCAGTTTGTCTACATTACTCATCTATCAAATAAGGGGCCTTTCACACTTACCTTGTTTGGTCCGGACTTTCGGACTTTTCAGTTTGGTCCAAATCAAAATTACAGGTGTGAAACCTCCCCCGGACCACGGTCCGGACCAAACAGATGAAATTTGGTCAGGGGAAAAAAGGTAGTCTTGGTCCCATAGACTGTAAAAAAAGATGGACGACGCCCCCTCGCTCTTTTCCATCAGAGAGAACTGAGGCCGCCAGTGTCTCGATATGACGCTGACATCTCGAACTTGAGTCTGCGCACTTGCGTGTTTGGGGACCAGCCATGCGCAGTCGTGAGCAGGAAGTAAAGCCGCGAAATCAAGGCCCCGCCCTCATTCTCGCTGAATCAAACGCAAGCACACGCCCCGCACTTTCATTAAGCTGCCTCTGTCTGCTTCTTTCCTGTCCAATGATGTCTGCCGATTGCAGAACCTTGTTAAAATAAGGTAAATACAACTACTAACCACATAATCAACATTATTAAAAAACGTTCGCTGGTGCTTCAGTGACTACCTCGCACAGAGAACCTGTCAATCACAGCTGTCAATCATGATGTCAGCACCGTTATTTTATCATCACATAACTAACTAAAAACAAACTTATTTTAAAAACGAACACTTGAAATTACATAAACGTGATATAAACTACAGTAAATGACAGAAACTATCTTTGGAAAAAGGATATGTGAAGTGTAATTTAATTGTTTAGTTGGTCTCGCGTCCCATTGAATAACATGGGGAGGCGGGGATTATGAGCTATACTAGGTCCAGTCACAGGGGGGCGATCGAGACGTTTTGGCTTCACTTTTGAGGGCTGGTGCGGCACGCTTGCTTGGTCCAGATCAAACTGAGAAAAGGTTTGGTTCATTTCTCGTGTGAAAGATAAACGGTTGTTCATTATATCGATAAAACAATAACTTTTATTCAGTTATATTACATGTTTAATCAGGAGAAAACCGTATCACAAAACCTAATAAGCAGCATTAGCATTTTCAAGTAACAATCAAAATTCTTATAATAACAGTAAATAGAATAGAATAATAATAATAATAATAATATATATATATATATATATATATATATATATTTTAAATGTACCATTCAGAAACGCATTGTAAGAGCCGTGTGTGGGGAGGTTCTGCTTGACTCTCTTCATCGCCGCTTCCTATGTCTGAATCTGGCTCAAACTGATACGGCAGTATTGACACCATTATTTACATTGACCGAGCACATGAAACATTCACCCATAAAGGTAATGGGTGTGAAGTTTCCGGACAACGTGCACTACACAATTTAGCCAATCACAACACACAAACCCATACTAACCAATCTGAGCCCATTGCCTGTTTCTGAGGGAGTGGTTTTATAGAATCAGGAAGTAAACCGGTCGTTCAAGTTACAGAGGAGAAAGCGGCTTACAGTAAAGGTAAAACTTGTGAAAAATAAGACTTTTTAAAAAAGAAAAAACAAGAATACATGTTATATTGCACCCGATAAACACAATCGTGCAAAGAAAAAAAGCAGTAAACCACCCCTTTAACAGTGGTTTGTGTTAATGCTTTGATAACAAATAATTTAAGGTAGGGTCGGGTTTTGTTTACATCCATTTTATTTATTCTTTTTGGTATTTATTCAAGTGCATTTTTTTGTTAACAGAGACATTGCTTTAATTGTTTTTGGTTGTTTTGTTCATTTATTGCGGATATTTGAAATGTTTTCCACTTTCAGTGTTAAATAGTCTTTAGAAATAAAAGTTTATTGATCTTTGAAAAGGTGTACCTGCATTATTATGCCATTATCATTATTTTAGATATAAATGGTCTCAGAAACAACAATATTATCGTTTATCGCAATAAATTATCGTCCAGCAAAATTTGTTATCATGACAGGCCTACATTACATATTATAATATTTAGTTGTCTGTTCAGAATCATCGGCGAATCGTGGTTTGAAACAAAAATATCGTGATTCTCAATTTACCCAGAATCGCACAGCTCTACTTACATTGTAAGGCTCATCCATTGTCAATTGCGCTCATTCTTGTTGGACGTCCTCAAACAAGCAACCTGTGTGAGCGTCCGTGTGAGGAGGAGGGGGCCGAGAGGAACAACTCTCTCCAATATTTTGAATTTGGAATGCACTACCCATTTCTACAGCTAGCTGTCAATATTACATATTGCACCTTTAATTTTAATACTAAACATACACTACCGGTCAAAAGTTTTAGAACGGTAAGATTTTTTATGTTTTTAAAAGAAGTCTCTTCTGCTCACCAAGGCTGCAATTATTTGATAAAAAATACCAAAAAAAACAGTAATATTGTGAAATATTATTACAATTTAAAACAGCCGTTTTCAATGTGAATATATAGTGAAGTGTAATTTATTCCTGTGATGAATGCTGAATTTTCAACATCATTACTGTTGCTGATTACACATCAGCTTTCAGTGTCACATGGTCCTTCAGAAATCATTCCAATATGCTGATTTTATGCTCAAAAAACACAAATTATTATTTTCAATGTTGAAAACAGTCGTGTACCATTTTTTCCCCAAATTTTATATGATGAATAGAAAGTTCAAAAGAACAGCATTTATTTAAAATATAATCTTTACTAAAATTATAAATGTCTTTACTGTAACTTTTGATCAATTTAACTCATCCTTGATGAATAAAAGTATTTTCTAATTTCTTTCCCCAAAAAATAACAAAAATAAATTCTTACTGACCCCAAACTTTTGAATGGTAGAGATTAATGTTACAAAAGCTTTCCACTTCAGATCAATTCTGTTCTTTTGAACTTTCTATTCATCAAAGAATCCTGAAACAAAAATGTAAAAAACTGTTTTCAACATGGATAATAATCATAAATGTTTCTTGAGCATCAAATTATAATAATTTCTGTAGGATCATGTGACACTGAGGACTGGAGTAATGATGCTGTAAATTCAGCTTTGACCACAGGAATAAATTACACTTCACTATATAGTCACATAAAAAACGCTGTTTTAAATTGAAAAAATATTTCACAATATAATTGTGTTTTTTTGGTATTTTTTTATCAAATAATTGCAGCCTTGGTGAGCAGAAGTGACTTCTTTTAAAAACATAAAAAATCTTACCATTCTAAAACTTTTGACCGGTAGTGTACATTGTTGTTAAGAATAGCTAAATAACCCCATGGGTCTATTTGAATATTTGAAGCCTTTATCGTGTAGTATTAATTATTTCGGTGATTGGGGTCAGTGATCGGTATCGAGCGGTATTACTTTCAGTGATTGGTAATCAGTGGTCGAACCCATCAGCACTCTTTATAAGTAAACAATAAAAAATGTATGCGCACCATGAATTTTTTTTCTTTAATTTGTAAAGTCTGTCAGTCTTGAAGGGGGGTTGACTGCGATTTCACTTTTTTCATTTTAAATAGTGTGTAATGTTGCTGATGGTGAATGAACAGTATCTGCAAAGTTGCAGCGCTGAAAGTTCAATGTAAGCAGAGATATCGTCTTTTAAAAACCAGGAAGTGAAAACGCCTACAAAAACGACTCGATTGGGACTACAACGGGTTATGGTACGTCACTAACCCGCACATTTGCATCAACCACTCCCTTCGGAATATGCAGGAAAGGGCATGCGCATATTTCTGCAGCATGTCGAGTGAGTTGTGTTCACGCAGCTGTCAGGTCTTCTGTGTTCGAGCTTCCCACGGATGTTACTTCGTCAACAATGGATACAATTTATGTTTGATAATATTCCTGAAAGTGACGATCGTAATCTAGCTCTCTGTGCTGCGCATTTTACGGAAGACAGCTTCCAGAATCTCCACGAGTTCAATGCAGCAAGAAACTGTTAATAAAACATGAAGCAGATCCAACTTTAAAACCAGAGGCAGCAGTTGTTGGACCACAACCTGTAAGTAGGCTAAGACTCAATCATTTTAAATGTATTTGCATGTATAATTCCAGATGTAACGTTAGCCTGTGTTTTCTTTATTTATTTTTCCAAATGCCAGCGCTGGCTTTATAGCCACTAGGCTACTAGTTATGCTAGTATTTTGTGTCTACGACAAACGTGTACAAACATTATGGACCTGAATTTTGTATAAGTACTAATGTTGTAAATGTATTTTTCATGTGTATATGCTTTATGACGTTATTTTCGATTTGATCAAGAACGTAAACTTGCCAACGCTGTTTGTGCTTAACATTAGTAGCCAGTCGCTATCGTTGCCAGTCAGATGCTATTGTGTAAAACAAACGTGTATATGGTTAAAAAATGTGGCAAATTATCATTCAGAAACGTTTAGTAAGAGCCGTGTGTGGTGTGGTTCTGTTTGATTCGCTTCATCGCGGCTTTCTCGGTCTGATTCTGCCTCACTGATACTGCAGTCTCGACATCATTATTTACATCTGGACCGGAGCTGGCGTTTCCCCGTAAGGTAATAGGCGTTAACCTTCCGGACAACGTGAGCGACAGTTTAGCCAATCACAACACACCCGCCCAAACGAACCAATCTGAGCCCATGACGTGTTTCTGAGGGAGTGTTTTCATAAAATCAGGAAGTAAACCGCTCGTTCAGGGGACAGGGGAGAGCGCGGCTTACAATAAAGGTGAAGTTTATGAAAAATAAGACTTTTTACAAAAGAAAAACCACGAATACATGTTATATTGCACCCCATACACACAATCATGCAAAGAAAAAAAGCAGTCTACCCCCCCTTTAAAGATAATTCCATTGCTAATTACAGCATTGCGGTGGCATTGATATGCATGTAAAAACGAGCATTCCAACATGAATTGAAGCAATATTTTGCACTCACTTGTCTCAGACTCTCTAAAAGTATACTGGCTGCTCGATGAGCTTCCGAGATAGAACTCGTCACTTCCTGCTTCCTTTGCCTCCTTGGCAACAGGCTCCTTCCATGCATCAATCTCTGCCTCACAAGAGTCTGGCAGGGTTAGGATGTCAGAGTTCTCACTGGAGGAGCAAAGAATCACATGTTCTTCCCCACCCACATTATCTCCGGCCTGCAAGAAAACATAAATGCCCGTTCTTTAAGCTGGCTTAGTAACACATGCCAAGAGGTAATTTTTGGATTTAATCACACCTTTTGGGTGGGTACCTCCTCCGTTGTTGTCTCCTCTCTTAGTGTGAGGTCTAAAGAAGTCTCTACCAAACTTTCCTCAACCCGCTCGTCTGAAAACCCAACATTGAAAGTAATTTATTTACTGTGTACTTATATCTGCCAACTGACTGCCTGAGCCATGGTTGCCATAACGCGTTGCTGTGGGTTGCGTCTTGCTTTGGACATTCTGACACTGCTTTCTAACCTTAAATACTTTTTCAATTATTCTGCTTATTGTACATATAAAATACAAGAAGTTTATATCAGTAGTCCCATATTTATAATTGTGACCACACACAATATTGTCATAATAAACATACATATATATAGGCCTATAAATATAACTACTGATAGATCCTTATTTTTTACATTTGAACCTCTGCCCCTAAGAAACTCTCTGCATGGCCCTGTATATATTGGATTGTTTTTAATAACTTTAATGTACTTAAATTTACTAACTAAATTGCACCAAGCATTAGGAAACTGCAAGTATCAGACTGAATACTGCAAGTACTCAGTCTCTCGGCAGATACTCAATATTCAATGACTCTGCTCTGAGGCACCAAAAACTTGATCGGGACATACCTAATAAATAGTTTTGTGTTTATTCATTTTGAATGACACAAAGGATGACATCCTCACCATCAGGTATGTCCGGAGCACAACTAACTGCTCTATCCTCACACTCTCCAGTGTTATCCGGCCCCAGCGTCTCAATGTCCGAACCCTGTAACACACACACACACCAAGGTTATCAATGTGGCTTACGTTAAAAGGGTTAAACTCTTAAAAATAAAGTTGAGCATTTAGTAAAAAAATTTTTAAAAAGCCTCTGCACTGGCTTCTAAAAGAGGAAAATAAAAGACAGCAGCAGTGATATTAGTGAAAAATACGTTTGCATTTGTAATTAAATTTACATAAAATAATTACACATAAAATGTAATTTGTATACATGTACATAATTTGCATTTACAAAATTTGTATATATATAGCTATACGTGTATAACTTTATAAACTGAATAACAAAGAAATGTCCAAAATGAATATTGTTAAGTTTCACTCAATATATATATATATATATATATATATATATATATATATATATATATATATGCTCACCAAGGCAGAAATTATTGGATAAAAATACAAAAAAACAGTAATACTGTGAAATATTATTACAATTTAAAACAGCCGTTTTCTATGTGAATATATAGTGAAGTGTAGTTTATACCTGTGATGACAGCTGAATTTTCGACATCATTACTGTTGCTGATTACACATCAGTTTTCAGTGTCACATGATCCTTCAGAAATCATTCTAACATGCTGATTTTATGCTCAAAAAACATAAATTATTATTTTCAATGTTGAAAACAGTCGTGTACCATTTTTTTCCCAAAAAATTCTATGATGAATAGAAAGTTCAAAAGAACAAACATTTATTTAAAATATAATCTTTTCTAACATTATAAATGTCTTTACTGTAACTTTTGATCAATTTAACTCATCCTTGATGAATAAAAAATATTTTCTAATTTCTTTCCCCCAAAAATAAAAAAATAAATTCCCCAAACTTTTGAATGGTAGTGATTAAGGTTACAAAAGCTTTCCATTTCAGATCAATTCTGTTCTTTTGAACTTTCAATTCATCAAAGAATCCTGAAATAAAAATGTAAAAAACTGTTTTCAACATAGATAATAATCATAAATGTTTCTTGAGCATCATATTATAATAATTTCTGTAGGATCATTTGACACTGAAGACTGGAGTAATGATGCTGTAAATTCAGCTTTCATCGCAGGAATAAATTACACTTCACTATATAATCACATAGAAAACCGCTGTTTTAAATTGTAATAATATTTCACAATATTATTGTTGTTTTGGTATTTTTATCAAATAATTGCAGCCTTGGTGAGCAAAAGAGACTTCTTTTAAAAACAAAAAAAAATCTTACCATTCTAAAACTTTTGACCGGTAGTGTGTGTGGGTATATATATATCTCAACCCAAAATCAAGAGTAGCTATCATCAATAAGAAAATGTGGAAATGAAAATAATGCCACAATAAAAGTAACAATAATAAATAATAATAATGTTCCTAAAATAGGCTAATTATTCCTTATGCAAAAAATAATTTAATATTTCTATCTTTAGATTTTGGAGCAAAATATGACCTGTATAAGTTCTTGACAGGCTTTGTTTAATTTACCAAGTGGAGGATCATAAAAGGATAACTCCCCAAAAGCATTTACAGTGCAGGTCAGAATTATTTGCCCCCTTGGTAAATACGATCAAAGATAGCTGTAAAAAATAAATCTGCATTGTTAAAGCTACAATACGTAATTTTTTTCACTGCTAGGAGTTGCTAACCTCTTACAATAACAAAGGCGTATAATGGCGCATAATGAGGCATAAGAGGAATTATGGAACTTGTCGTCATGCTTACAGATCTAATAATGTTTATGGATGAGTGAATACATTTATGTTTTTTTAATATTACCGTGGTATGAAGCAGGGCGCGATTGCTAATGAGACACAGACAAGTCCTGCGGATATAAAGGAATGAGGACATTCCATTCTACCGAACTACCCTCAAGTACTGAATTAATACTCACACTGGTCAGTTTATGTAACAAATTAAGATTGTGAGGTAACGTAGCACTGTTTCACTTGGTCTACTACACTATCACACTAAACTGCACTTCAGTGCGTTGAAAGTTATAATGTTATTATATGTGTTATTGGCTGTATGAGACAAGCAGTAAGCTAGATCAACATTAGAGTAACAAACAGATTCTAATATTTCATCATGTTGAGCTACGTATATAACATTGATTAGTTTTATGTACATTTGCTCACCTGTCTAATAAAGCGCATGCAAGAGCGGCGTCTGTGTCAAGTCGAAGTTAGTCGCGGACGTGGAGCTCTCTGCATATTAAAAACACCACGCCGATATTGATCTTTGTTTTAGTTCTCCTTTTGTCCCAAAGTCTGCTTGCCATGGTCCATAATGTTTGAACGAAAAAACAACAGCAAGCTGCTTGACGTTACGCAGTTGTCCACGTCTGTCGCCATGGTTACTATGGCAGTACAAGCAGAAACCCGGAATAACGCGGATATTACGTCACTGACAGGCGACACTGACCAGGGACGAGCAAGGGGGTAATCCATCAGCTGGAAGTTGAAGCCTCGCGGGAGCCACCAGAGTAGCAGACCATCACCTGCTGTTAGCATTCCATTAACTCCCATTCATTTTGGCGTTACTTTGACAGCGAATAACTTTACATCTGAGGCGTCCAAAGACTTAATATTTCAACAATGTTTTTGGGGAATTAGGTGATTCAGATTTGTCTTGGCACAGCTACTAGAAGATTTACAACTGTCAGACTGTCATCACGCTCAGTTTGAGCCTGCGCAGTCGCTCAGACATCAGGCAGGAAGTGCAATAATCGGACTTCAGTCTTCTCCGTTGAAATCAATGGGGACGCAGTGTCCATTTCTTTTACTATGGGGACGAGACATTATTTAAAATTGGAATTTCTCTGAAATTAAAAATCTTTGGGAACTTTTGGGATATTGTAAGTACACACCTGCAGGAAATAGATCACACTGTGCAAGTGATTTTTGGATATTTTATTACATAAATCTTACATATTGTAAGAAAAAAAAAATAAAGGGGGCAAATAATTGTTCCCCCCACTTCAATAAAAGGGTAGATTTGAGCATTTTTTTTAAATAAAATATCAAAAGGATAAACAATGCAGATTTATTTTTTTACAGCCATCTTTGATCATATTTACCAAGGGGGCAAATAATTCTGACCAGCACTGTATACCTAATGGGAAGCGAATAGCAATAAAACATTAATCACCTCATTACTAATGACTGTCCATCCACAGGACGACTCCGTGTCACTGGAGCTTTCAGACATCTCTCAACCAGCTAGAAAACAAGTGCAAACACACAGCTTATGTTGTTGTCCTCTGTAATGACGTCTACCTGAATGCTCATTTACGGGATAGAAATGTCAGGTTGACCCTGCCACTGGTAAATAATTATTCTGCAATTTGCAGAAGCCATACAAATAGAGATCTACATAAACAAAGAATTGCAGACACAAATAAAGAAGCTTTTTTCATTATATATCTGACAGTAAACTGAATTCTGATGTATTGGTTTGACTTCATGCAAAATGTTTTTTTAATTAGAACAACATGCAGGTTGAGGGTGAGTAAATAATGTGAGGATTTATTTCGGATTGAACTATGTATTTAAAAACCACAGATCTGAGTCAAAACTATCATCTGATTGTTTCATTGGTTTGTTTCTCAGAAAAAGCCGACAAAAATAGCACAGTCTGGTTTGTTAACCATCCAAAAAAGCAGAACAGTGTCATTGCACATGTATGACATCATCCAAACAAAAATGCGAGGTGCAAAAAAAAAAAAAGCATCTAGTCCATGATATTTAGGTGCTTTTTTGTATTACAGATCAGGGGTTTTCAAACTGGTGTCGAGAACCACAAGGGAGTACAAAGTGGTTGAACATTCAGAGAAAACCAGTAAATAAAAAAAAATTAAAAATCAAAGATTAATAAACATAAGGTTACATTATTTATCTAGCCAAATTTTGATTGAAATTGTGAACATTTGTATTCAAATAAATCAAATGTGATTTAAATAAATAATAAATCTAACAGTACAGTACTGTAGTGAGTAAAAGAAATAGCGATTATGTAACGTAACAGAAAATAAATATTTTTCCAATAATATTAACAAATATTTAAAATGTTAATTTTTCAAAGTATTAATAGGGTCTTTAAGAAAATAGAGAAATTATTTAGAGAAATATTATATGCAAGAAAATATAAGCTGTCTTTTAAGTTGTAGGATAGAGTTGCCTCATACTTGTGCTCCGTGGCATCTAAAAGATTGAATTTGAAACCCCCTTCCCCTGTTAGAGATTGATAGGAAGTAAATGGGTGGTGCATGATGAAGAAAACTGTTGTTGGATTCTGTGAAGTATGACAATGGTCGTATAAAGCCGTACAAAATAGATAAATATGACAACAGTTAGAGGGTTATGTCAGAGTGCATCTTATTTCAGAGCAATTCAGATAAATAAAATCGAGACTGATATAATCTAAAGTTAGACTTGCAATATATATGCATTTAAAAACGACCAAAACGACCGATTTGTCTCACTAAGTTAACGTTACGTGAATTGAACTTCTGTAGTTTGGAGATAAGCAGATACAATGACTAACACTAGCTCAAATTTACAAAATATGAATGAGTCTCTTTAATCTGTAAGTCCTGGACTACTGCTATAGCTTTATGGTGACTTTAAACTGCATTGGGTGTCTTATTAGCTGTCCTTACCGGTTTTAAAGGTAAAATGCAGCGGTAGAAGGGAAGAAGGCAAATGTCCTCTGTGCAAATCTAGCATTAAACGTCACGCCTCTCTAACCTAGCCAAAGCATCAACATCAGACAACACGAACAACAACATTGTGGCGGCTGCCGAGAGGAAGATGGATGGGAGTTGTAGTTTTAAAAAAACCATCATCTCATTGGTGCCTTAACGTTACAGAACTCTAAAAAACAACATTTCCCATGACTCCCCTCTAGAGGCAGCACAGACTCTGGCACAGGGCTAACGTGTCACGTGAGTGTTTTTTTAAGCGTTTCTGTTTGCGTGGTTGCTGATTAGCTTAATCCAATTTATATTGATTCCGGAGTTTAAATTTAATTTCAGGAAAAAACTAGTTAATCGTGGGATGAAATGTTAGTTTTTACGCCTTTTTTTAATGCTTTATTTAAACATTCAGTTTACAGATTAAAACAACACAACAACATAATAGCACAAAACAGAAGTTAGACAACGATAAACAGGAACAGGAAAATAAAAAATAAAATAAAAAAATAAAAAGAGGGCAATACATAGATGAAAATAAATCTAAACATTTAATAAAGTAAAGAGTTTGTAGGACTTACAAATTGTACATGTTTTGAGTGCTTTTGGTTTAAGAGAGGAAGAAATTGTAGTGAAGTAATGTTTTATCTCATGCAAGAACACCAGAAAAATTGGTTTACAATTTGAAAACTTACACTTGTGAATATAAAATCTACACAAGAAAATAAGTAGATTTATAATAAAGCAGGCATTTGAATCAGCTTAAAAAAAAAACAAAAATAACGGTTTTGGGATTCATGGAGAAATTCTTCAAGATATTGCTTGAGATAAACCCACTAACATCTCTCCAAAGTTGCCGAGTAAAGTTGCAAGACCAAAATAAGTGAAGAACAGTTTCAGTGTCATTCTGACAGAAAGAGCCATTTGTGTCAAAATCAGATCTAATTTTTTTCTTAAGGAAATTTTTAACTGGGTAAATATTATGAGTTAATTTAAAGGATATTTCTTTGATTTTGTTTGTGAGGAGAAACCTATGTAGAATGGACCATATTTTTTGCCAATTTAAATGATCAAAAAGTCCATTCCAATATGACATTGCAGGAGGGACAGAAATAATGTTCTCAAGAAATAGAGCTCTTGCTTTATAATTTCTTCCTTTTTTCCAGTGAAACATATCTCACCAATAGGAGTATTGACAGGTTCAGGCAAAGATAATGAACTCAAAGAGACAGTTGCTGTGTCCGAAATCTCCACTCAAAACCCTACTCCCTACCCCCTATATATGGGGGAGAGAGCAGAGCACTATATATAGTGAGCTCACCAGCATAATAGAACAACACTTTCGGACACTACTCGATCGTCTCTCGGCGCCGTTGATTACATCATCTGTCACCTGGTGCCGAGCCGGCTCTGGGCTAAATATATTTTTTAAAATAAATACATTACATTATATTGAGCTTATTTCTCCAAAATTTGAAAACTAAAAGTGATTTCTGGCCGTTTTTGCTATAATGCGCTACTCCACACATTATTATAACTTATTTTTACGATCAGCGCAATGCATGATGGTATGTAGGGCTTAGGTTAGTGACCATCGGTTGTACACTACTTTTCAAAACGCATTCTGGGATACATTGAGTGGACTATATAGGGTATAATAATCATCACTATACATTCGGACAGCACTACAAAATGGCGAGCTCACTATATAGTCCACTATATGGTGAGTAATGGGTGATTTCGGACACAGCAAGTATTATTTTTGAAAAGCATGAGTATGCCAGATGGAACAGCATCCATTAACTGTGGCAAACTCTTCGGGAGTTACAGGTATATTATATTCTGAAAGAAACTCTGCATACCTAAAAAGCAGACCTTCATTATTAAAGAGTTGTCTAACATGAAATATTCCATTACTGAACCAGTGATTATAGAACAAAGACTTATTCTTAATTAAATATTCCTATTGTTCCATATGTAACAACGATGAGGAGAAAAAATATGTTTGTAAATGAGAGTCCATGCTAAAAGAACTTGTTGGTGAAAGTTAGATACTGTAGCTTGACAGGGAGTTTATACACATCATAATTACACATTAAAGCAAACTTTGCACCCCCAAGTTGCGAGAAGGCAAGCTGAGGGAAAATATTCCAAATAGAGTTGGGGTTTTTAAGGAATCGATTCAGCCAATTTATTTTAATTGTGTTATTTAGTAAACTAAAATCAATTAAATTCAGGCCACCCTTATTTTGAGAAGTATCACTGATTTTTTTTAATAATGATTTGTTTTTCCATAAAAATTTAACTAAAATTCCATCGATAATTTTACAGGTGTGATTATCAATGTACAGTGATTGAGTGGTATAAGTCAGGCGAGACAGACCCTCTGCTTTAACAAGCAAACCTCTGCCTTTCAAAGAAAGGTACAGTGGCCGAGAGAGCTCACCGCGCTTCAACCTGATGAAGACGAATGCAAATGCAAAAAAACGTGTGCAACTATAAAAACGCGTGCAAATCCAAAAAAAACATCCGCAAATTAAGAAAAACATCTTCATCAGTTCCACAACACACGTGTGCTCCAAATACTCACAACACAACCAAATACAGAAACGCGCTGCAAACGTTCACAACACCACCAAATACAGAAACGCGCTGCAAATAACACGGTCCACAACGGAAATGTTTCCGGGGAACCAAATAAGTGACGGACCCAAAATGCGTTAAACTTGATTTCTTGTTGCTTACTACTTATTTCATTTAACTTGATTTCTTGTCTACAGAGACCACGTTTTTTTACAGTGTGTTTAGGGGACAGGCAGCTAGCCGATAGTGAGGAGACGTTTGCTGTATGTGACAAAAAATGTTTTGGCCCCACATCGCTTAGAGAACAGTAACAATAGCCACCACTCTGACAGCCTGGTGGAAATTTCACCAAATCACAAATTCTACATTAGCCCCATCCAGTGTTGCCAACTTTTCAGTAAGGAAAGTAGCTATTGGCTGTCTTAAAAGTAGCTAGAAGGCGCTAGATGACGTCATCATCTAATTTGCATAACTGACCGTGGATATGAGGGACGTTGTAGAGAGGAGGAGTAACCGTAGTCAGAAGACAAGGCATCATGCCTCAGACTAAAAGGCTTCAGTTATTGGACAAATTGTCATCGCGCCTCAGACTGAAAAGCTTCAGGTCTCAGGAAAAACAATGTCAGGTCTCGTACAATTAGGCATCAGACAAAACAGCCTCAGACAAAAAGGCATCAGGCAAAACAACCTCAGACTAAAAGGCATCAGACAAAACAGCCTCAGACAAAAAGGCATCAGGCAAAACAGCCTCAGACTAAAAGGCATCAGACTTAAAGGCATCAGGCGAAACGGACTCAGATGGAGTTTGGAGTTTCGCATTGCCCCGCCCCTTGTGACATCACGTGTACACGCGGTTCATAGCTCGAAAGAACCAAAGACAGCTTTACTACACAATAGTTTGAACAAATATGTCATCTAACATTTTAAACGTGCAAATTAAACTCGCAAAATGCATGTTCTCTTCTGCATACAACGAAATAAGTGTGACATTTAATTAGAGCAGGGATTCCCAAACTGTGGTACGCGCACCCCCAGGGGTACGCGAGCTGCCACCAGGGGGTGCGTGAAAGGAAAAATGTAATGGCTGTCTGTTTTTTTTAAGTGGTATTTTTTCCATACCAAAAAAAAACAAAAACAAACAAACAAGAACTGTAAACATTTCCTTTGTAATCGCTTATATTTTTAATAAAAATATATAATTTATGAGTTTTTGATAGAACGTAGAAGATAGCTGCTGTCTTCTACACACTGCTCTGCACTGCAGCCGCTATATATATACACGTTATCAACTACTAAATTCAAACGTGCTTTCGCGTGTTGGCTGGCACTGAGCCAGTGCTGTCATACATCACAACTATTGAGTGTTTTCAACCACATAATGTTTATTTTAAATTTCAGACATTTAAATACACAGGCCTAGAGCATATATATATATATATATATATATATATATATATATATCACTAAGAATTTTTCTAATGTTGTTTTAGATTTCAGATAAATGATGTTCTTTTGAAAGATTCTTTTGTTCTTTTGCTGTTCTCTCTTCAAAGAATTTTGAAAAAAAATTGTACACAACTGTTTTCAACACTGATAATCATAATGAGTGTTTCTTGAGCATCAAATCATCATATTAGAGTGATTTCTGAAGGATCATGTGACACTGAAGCCTGGATTAATGATGCTGAACATTCAGCTTTAATCACAGGCATAATGTCACGGCTCTGGTTGTGTAGAGTGGAGTGAGGACTCAAATGCAGAGTAAATTTGAAGCTTTAAATTAAGTGAAACATAAATCAAACAAACCAAACAAAAGAAATCCAGGTCTCAAAACTAAATCCAAAGACATGACGTGGCAGGCACAGAAATGCACAGAACTACACACAACATAACCATACCATTAACAACGAACGAGCACAGGACAGCAAACACAGGGAGGCTAAATAGGCAGGCAACAATGAGGTAAACGAGGATAACAGGTGGGACAATTAAGCCAATGATCAGTTAACAAGGGGAGGGATCAAACAACGACAAGAGCACGTGGCTCAACATAACAAAACTCACGTGCATAACAAAGACAGGACAGACATGTGACACATAAATTACACTTTAGGCCTACTGTATATTCACATACTGCCCTACAAAGGCAAAGCGCAGTAACTACACATTTGGTCAAAAATGAGTACTTGTAATGGGCTTTATGACATGTGTTCTGTCTTGTGAAAAAATATCTGGGTTGTAGGAAACTTTTCTTTCCTTGTAGAAAAGTTAGCAACTGAGGAGACCAGGAGACTTTTGAGGTATCTTTCACGCAGAAGTTCTTTATTGCGTCGCTGTAGTCATCTCAAAGATAGTCTGATTTAAAAGAACCTTACATTCTGATTTATACATTTCAAGAGGGTGGGATTACACAGGGGTGGAGACATTGAAACAAAACAAATGGTAATGCATGTGACCCTGGAACTCCAACTTCCAAGGCAAATGGTGTCAGACATTAACATACAGTAGCAGCTGTTCTAACATCAAACAGGCATTTTCACACGGTGAGACGAGAAACAGGAAAAGCATGGCTTTCTCGTGTGGTCAAAGGACAGTCAGGAGGGTCACACTGGGAATTCCTACTGTTTTCAGACTTTCTTGATTTAAAACATTAAATTAACCATGTTAATAAAATTTGTAATCTCACATTTCCCCCTCTTGAGAATAATAAAAATTCTCACATTAAGCACTCTTGTAACTTTTGCTAGTTACAGGCACATAAGATCATGTTCTGTGTTTGCTTTTTTTTTCTATTATTGCATGCTGACACAGAAAACAAAACATGCAATTAGGGTCCGTGAAGCTCTTACGGAAGAATCAACTTCAGTCATCTGGTGTAAGTTTTTGCTGAAAGATCAAGACTATCTGGTTGGAACATCATGTTTGTGCACAAGTGATTCAATGCAGCCATCTTTGGTTGTGGCCTGCAACATTTCCAGCAAAAACAAGGTTTCTGGAGTCTTCAATTTGTATGATGTCCAGGATGGTTTGTAGGACGACAATCTTGATCATTTTTAATGGATGACTGAAGGCTCCGTAAGTCTTTTCTCTGCGTTGTGTTTTTTTTTTTCTTCTTTACTTCGGTGATAGTTGGCTCAGCAGTGGGTCTCGTTGTTCTCTGGAAGTAGTGTCTTCATACGCAGGTGAAGACATCTGTGCGTATGGGTCTCGGGACAGCCATCAAGTGGTACCTAACAGGAAGACAAAAGACAGGAGAGCAGTATTTCTTCAAAGACAAGGGTTGTATCCTGCTGAGTAAACACTGAGTCTGCTATTGTTCTCTCTTTCCCTATTATTTAATTCTCGACACCTAAAGAAACACAGTGAGGTGAGGAATTGACTAAATGGATGGGGGAAAGCCTATGAGGGAGTCTTCACCGAAAGGGTTGGCCCCCAAAGCCTGTTGCATTTGGTTCTTCCCTTGTCTCCTCACTGTTTTCGTGTCCTATCATGTCCCTGTCATTGGGCAGAACTTTGCAGAACACTTTGCAATGAGACAGAACACTTTTCATTGTGACACATGATACCAAGTTTCTTTTCTTCCTTGACACAATACCTGTCGATCAACATCCCTTGATGGGGCACATGCCATATAGGCTCAAATGGCTTGACCTGTCCTGTGACATGTGTACTTTCATCTATCTATGTAACTCTATCATGAGTTATTTTTCCTTCATCCTCTAACAAAACATCAGTCATTGTAGACATTATACGTGCGAATGGGTGAGGGTAGTTAAACCAATTTCCCCAATGGGAAAAGGTGACAAAATTGACTTTTGCTTGATTCATTAGTGCTACACTGCATGTGGGCATTTTGCATACAGTCTGACCTAACATTATTATTGATGAAAGGCCTGTACTGTAGAATTACATTTAAGGCTGTGAGTTTACTTAACCAGTCCCCCATGGAAAAGCTGAGATAGTCACTTTCCTTTTGTTCTGTTAAACAAACATAAGTCTTTCATCTCTGTTGTAAATTTCTGGGGAAATTAAGCACTCACAGTCCAAATGGTTAACACGTCAACAAGCTGCCCAAGTTTACTGGCGTGGAGAATGGCTGCTTCAGAGTAGCAAGAAAGCTGAGAAAAAGTTGGCCAAAAAGGTTGACTTCTCTAAAGTTCTTTCTGCTTTTTCTACACTCTCTGCTCCAATGTCCCGGCTGACCACAGTAATAACACCTGCCCTCTCTCTTAGGACATTTACGTTTCTGTGGGTTTTCTGTGCTGACCTTAAAAGAGGCTGCTGCAATTTTTAGTCTTGCCTTTACATCATAGTCTCTTTCCCAAGCAGTTAACCTGTCTAGGTTACTTCTTAAGGTTCCAGCTTGCCATGTCATTTCTAAGAAAGGCAATGCATTCTTTTGTTCTGACAACAGCCCATCAAACCACGTGCGAAGTAATGCACCATTGTCATTTAACACTTTCTCTGAAGTGTCAGCTATTCCACTGTATGCAGCTGCTGTCTGACAGAACCTTTCTGTGTACTCAGTCACACTTTCATCCTTCTTTTGCATACACCTAGTAATCTTTGACCAGTCCACTTTTGGTCCAACGATTTCCTTTAAGATTTTCAAAACACCTTCTCTCAATTCATCTTTTCTGGCATGTTGCAGTTCAGAAGTAACAGCAGACTCAAAACTGTTGAATTCAGATTCAGTTAGAATTTGAGACATTAACTGTGTGACTTCTTTTAACGACATGTCGTAGAGACGCATTTTACTGATCAAAGCTCTTCTAAATTCAGAGAACTGTGTGCGTGCTGGGGGTAAGCCCTGGGACAGTCGCTCAATGTCTTTAGGTCCAAGCGTTGTTGCAACAGTTTGGATTTGAACAACAGAAGCACTGGAAGGAACACTTTCTGACTGTTCAATTCCCTGCAGTCTTTTTCTAGCAGCACATGCCTTCACTGAATTTACATGCTTATCAGTTACTGATGGAATGTTTAAATCTGTTTCAAACAACGCTTGTAAGTCAGGATAAGTTTCATCTGACTGTTGGTCTTCAGGGTTACATTTGGTTAAAGCCTGGTTATGGCCCACCTTTGTCTTGAAACAGGACAATTGAGTCTGCAACTGTTTGTTCTGTTCATTTAACTTAGCAATACACCTAGCTTGTTCTTGTGCAATGGATAAACTGTATTCTTTGTAACAACAGATAATGGCTTTCACATTGTTCTTGCGAATACTTGCCCCTAGCACCTTTTTACAATCTTCAATAGACCATACTTTTTCTGGGTGAATGCCAAATTTCTTTGTCAAATTCAATCTGACTGACTGAGTCACTATGGAGTCAATGTGTTCTCCTAACAATGACTTAAATTCGCTATCTGACCACAATGGAGTGGCAAGGCCACTTTTCTCAGTTGTAGGAATCAACCTAGCATTTTTCCTAACCATTTTGTGATATTCTTTACCACACACAAAACCTAAACTTTCTCTGATCAAACAGAGGCTACACTTGTTTACACAGATCGACTATTGTTAAACCTTCTTTGGTAGACCAAAAAGATATCCACAATATTACTAGCACTTTATGCTAATCTTCCCTGCTTGTACAGAGGATCAAACTTTCATCTCTAAAGTAACTTTTTAGAGGGTAACACCACAAAATAACAAAAAACAAACAACACATACTATTAGCATGTTAGGCTAATCTTCCCTGAAAGAAAATGGAAAGGATATTTCACCTTCCTAACTTTTAGAGGATGACCAAAATAACTAGCACAAAAATGCTAATCCTTCTCTGTGAACAGAGGTTATCACCAAATATTAACACGTAATGTTAATCTTCCCTAAATTTAGAGGATACCTTCTCTAGCAACGTAGAGGCACTATTTCATTAAACAAAATCTTCCCTGACTTATTCAGAGGATCCCAAAATATTAACATGTAATGTCAATCTTCCCTGCCTGACAACAGAGGATACCTTTCATCTTTAAAAGACACTTTTAAAGGATAACTTTAGTTAATCAAACACTATAGCTGTCTGATAACTCTTTCTCTGACGGCGCAGAGGCTTAAATTTGTACTGGTCTTCAGCGGTTCTTTTGATAGAGTGAAAACTCACCGAATCGTTGTTGCGATGAAAAGATTCAGTCTGGACTTCAGTCAGAAAAGTTCTTTTTGTTGAGATCTTGTTCTGGAACTCAGTCCGCTTTGAGATCTTGTTCTGCTTGAAGTTTTCAAGATTCAGTTGAGATTCTCTGTTGAAATCTTTTGTTGCTTGAAGTTTCAGTTCTGGATTCAGGTAAGATTCTTTGTTGAAATCTTTTGTTGCTTGAAGTTTCAGTTCTGGATTCAGATAAGATTCTTTGTTGAAATCTTTTGTTGCAGTTCAGATTCTCTGTTGAAATCTTTTGTTGCTTGAAGTTTCAGTTCTGGATTCAAGTAAGATTCTTTGTTAAAATCTTTTGTTGCAGTTCTTGATTCAGGTAAGATTGCTCTATCCGGGTCACGGCACCAAATTGTAGGAAACTTTTCTTTCCTTGTAGAAAAGTTAGCAACTGAGGAGACCAGGAGACTTTTGAGGTATCTTTCACGCAGAAGTTCTTTATTGCGTCGCTGTAGTCATCTCAAAGATAGTCTGATTTAAAAGAACCTTACATTCTGATTTATACATTTCAAGAGGGTGGGATTACACAGGGGTGGAGACATTGAAACAAAACAAATGGTAATGCATGTGACCCTGGAACTCCAACTTCCAAGGCAAATGGTGTCAGACATTAACATACAGTAGCAGCTGTTCTAACATCAAACAGGCATTTTCACACGGTGAGACGAGAAACAGGAAAAGCATGGCTTTCTCGTGTGGTCAAAGGACAGTCAGGAGGGTCACACTGGGAATTCCTACTGTTTTCAGACTTTCTTGATTTAAAACATTAAATTAACCATGTTAATAAAATTTGTAATCTCACAGGGTTCAAGTATGTCCCATTTCGGAGATACATTACCACTAATCTACCCATAACATGTTTGACTGGCTGGTATAAAAAACTTCAAAGACCTTTTTCCCCCGTTTCTTTCTTTGCGTATAGGCCTAGTTACTGCACTTAGCCTTTGTAGGGCAGCATAGAAAACAGATGATTTACATTGGCATAATATTTCACAATATTACTGTTTTTTATCAAATAAATGCAGCCTTTGTGAGCAGAAGATACTTTTAAAAACATTTTAAAAATCTTAGTCTTAGGCTATAGGCCTATCGTTCATAAATGTTTTAATTAAATGTTACACTTATTTCATTTTATGCAGAAGAGAACATGCATTTCGCGAGTTTTATTTGCACGTTTAAAATGTTAGATGACATAATATGTGCAAACTATTGTAAAGTAAAGCGTTCTTTGGTTCCTTCGAGCTATGAACCGCGTGTACACGTGACGTCACAAGGGGCGGCGCAATGCGAACCTCCAAACTCCATCTGAGTCCGTTTTGCCTGATGCCTTTATGTCTGATGCCTTTTAGTCTGAGGCTATTTTGCCTGATGCCTTTTTGTCTGATGCCTAATTGTACGTAACCTGACACCTAACATTGTTTTTCCTGAGACCTGAAGCTTTTCAGTCTGAGGCGCGATGCCGTTTTGTCCAATAACTGAAGCCTTTTAGTCTGAGGCATGATGCCTTATCTTCATATGTCTGAGGTCTGAGGATGTCCTAAATTGTACACCGTACAGGGCAGGCAAGGCAGGCGAGAAGTGGTTTCAACGGTACAGCATCTCTTTCCCAAGTTGAGACACTCTCGCACTGTACTCCCTCTTTTAATGCACTTTAGACATTGCACATACTGTAACACACACACACACACACACAAAAAAAAAATAAATTGGAGAAGATAGGGACTGAAGAGATGTGGGGGAAGGTTATCACATGTTATCATATATTATCTTATTATATCATCTTTTATTTTATGCAGGGTTGACAGTGGCAATTGGTACATAGGAGAAAGGATAAATCAACTAATACAATGTTAGCAATATGGTGGTAGTGGGGAGTGGTGGTGGTGATGGTAATGACAATGGCAATAAATAATAAATGGTTACTTTGTTTACGCATACACACACACATACCCACATTCACACCCACTCACATACACACTTAGATCAAACACTTAAATCACTCTATGTCACTTCTGCAATACAAGATTGCTCACTACTGCACTATGTTGGTTTGTATGTATGTTTGACTGTTTAAAAAAAAAAAAGTTACTGCATATTCACACACAGTCTCTTCACGTTGTGTCTTCATGCCTTTCAAATCAAGCAAGTCTAGGAAAATAAACTAGAGAAACAGAGCTCCTGTGGGAGCAGAGGAGATATCACTGCTGTGGCAGTGTAGAAAATTAGCCAGAGAAAGAGAGTTTCAGCGGGAGCAGAGGAGACATCACTGCTGGGGCAGTGTAGAAAATTAGCCAGAGAAACAGAGAAAGCAAGAGCTGTATGCTGAACATATCACCAGTGTACAAAATAACATTTGCTATGAACAAGCAATGGTAACACTAGGGTAGTTTCTTCTGGTAAGCACATAATCCTTAAATCGTGCCGGTTGTCTGACAATGCGTCCAGCTCTTGTGCGTTCCGGATGTCGCAACTTCCTTTCTGCATCTTGAGGAGGCTCAATTGGAGCCGGTTTTGACACAGAGTCACTACACAAGTCATTGCCTGAGTCCTGCTTGATTGACCTGTCAGACCTGAGGTGGCGTCTATTCCTGCAGTAGATTGTGCCCGATGATGTGACAACGTCATATGAGCGGGGCTCATCTCGGATACTGACAACTGTAGCTGGTTTCCAAGTGTTCTTGATTCTCATATATACTCTCTGTCCCCCCTTGAAGGCAGAAAGTCCTGGCCAGTAGAAACATGATCTGGCATGTGCTAGAGACCGCTGTATTCCCTGGTGTGCCACATGAAGTCGTTTCAGCACTTCTGGTCGCAGTGCACGAGGGATGATGATGCGATCATCTTTCATGAGTTGCTCATCCTCTATGCTGATAGTGTGTCTGACCGGCCAGTAAGCTTGGGCAGCCAGTGGGACATTTTTCTTTCGGTCCGGCCATCCTTGCTCATGTAGCTGCCGTATCAGGAGCAACTCAGGATCTGACTGTGTGACTTGTTGTGTCATGTGCATGCTATTACCACAAAGTGATTCTCCAGTCACTGCATAGATGACTTTCTCTTCGCTCAAGTCTAAACTCTCTGTTGCATCAGACTGAATGTATGCCCTGGACAGCGCGTCTGCGATGTGCATCTGGTTGCCTGGAGTGTAAACAATGTTAACGTCATACCTTTGTAGCTGGAGAAGCATCCTTTGAAGGCGCGCTGGTGCTGCACCTACGGGTTTGGAGAATATCGCCTCAAGTGGTTTGTGATCTGACTGAACTCTAATGGGCACACCGTAAACATGCTTGTGGAACTTTCGCAGAGCAAACACTATGGCCAGTAGATCTTTTTCTATCTGGGCATAGTTCTTTTCAGCAGAGGATTGTGCCCTTGAAGCATGCAATTGGGTGGCCTTTCTGCATTAGAGCCGGATTGTGGATCAGTGGATTCATTAACTTCTGACACCATGCTGTGGTCTTTGTTAATCTTTGGTTAACATTAACGACACATACGTACACGAGTGAGTTAGCCTGTTGAACACTTTACTAGCGAACTTAGAATCAACAACAAAAACCCCGGGTCATACCAACTACACAAACTGCATAGGGGTGTTCTGGTCGGAACCATTCACTGCATATACTACAAGTGGTGCTGTTGGTTTAATTGTTTTTCTCTGTAATTTGGATTTGAACGTAGGGGAGGGGTGTGTGTGTGGGGGGGGGTACTCTTTTTTCTTTACTTGCGCTTGGCCTTCATAGTAACATATTACAAATTGTCTTTGTTTAACTTTAGCATTTGTTACAATAAGGATTTAATTACAAGTAAGACTGATGGCTCCTTAGGCCTATGCTTAGGCCATGTTCCTTTTTTATTTATTTTGTGTCTATAGCGTTTGTTATGATGATGATGATTAAATTTATTCATCCTTGCGGAAAATTGTTCTGCACCCACAGTACGTCTGATACATTTATACAATGACAATTTTACATGACAAAATACAACATCCCCCCCCCCAACCACCCCCCTCCCTCATCCCCACCGCACCCCTACACAAACACAGCATCAGGACGGAAGACTCAAAGAAACCTAATTAAAGTGCTATTAGTGCTATTAAAGTGCTAAATAGTTCTATGTAAAGTGCTATGTAAAGTGCAGTCTACAGGTAACTTCTTGTTCATCAAAGTTATGCTAGTTGGGATAAATGATTTACTGGCTCGATTCGTCTGGAAATAAGGTAACCTAAACCTTCTCCCTGATGGCAACACCTCGTATGCCCGGTGTAAGGGATGTGACTTATCTTTACTAATAGCTATACCTTTCTTCAACACTCTTCTTTCACAGGTCATAGCCATATTGTCTAATTTGTGCCCCGCAATCTTACTGGCCAGGTTAACTATCTTGGTCAATCTGTTTTTGTTGGTCACTGACAAAGAGAAATACCATGCAACCCAACAGAAAAGTAGCATGCTCTCCACAGATGAGTGATAAAAAAGTAACATCATATCTCTGTCCACCCTAAACTGTCTCAGTCTCCGCATAAAGTACAGTCTCTGCAGCCCTTTTTTATAGATGGTGTCGGTATTACTATTCCACTGTAACTTATTATCTATTATTGTGCCTAAGTACTTGTGCTCTGCAACAATAGCCACATCCTCTCCATTTATAACCAAGCACTGGTGTGGCTGGCTCCCAGTTCTACAGTCTATTATAATTTCCTTTGTTTTCTTTATGTTTAGAAAAAGACAGCTGGACCTGCACCAGTCTGCGAATGAATTCACCCAGGCCCTATAATTGGTCTCATCACAATTCTGTATTAACCCCACTATTGCAGTGTCGTCTGCAAATTTTATTGTGAGATGCTCAGATGTATTACTTCTACACTCATTGGTGTAGAGAGTGAACAATACTGGTGAGAGGACACTGCCTTGTGGGGATCCTGTGTTGGTCATAATCTGAGAGGACACAACTCCATTTACCCTGACACACTGTGTTCTCTCCGTCAGAAAGGACTCAACCCACCTGATTATATTAGGATTTACCCCTAACTGCCCCAGCCTCTCCATCATAATGTGAGGCCTGATGGTATTAAAGGCAGAGGAAAAATCTATAAAGAGAACCCGGGCATATCGTTTGGGCTTATCCAGATGGCAATAGATATTATGGAGCATATACAGAAGTGCATCATCCGTACTACGCTTATTCGTATAGGCAAACTGTAAAGGGTCGATATTACATTGCACATCATTTAGAATATGTCTCAGAACAATTTTTTCTAGGCTCTTCATCACTATTGATGTAAGGGCAACAGGACGATAATCATTTAAATCAGCTGGTCTTGCTACCTTGGGTACTGGTACAATGAGTGAGGACTTCCAGGCTTTAGGAATGTAGTGTGTATCTAATGACTCTTGAAAAAGCTGGCAGAAGATTAAGCTAAGTTGTTCACTACACTTCTGCAGAACCCTTCCACTTATTTGGTCAGGGCCTTGAGCTTTTTTAGAATCAATTTTGTTAAAAACTCTACGTACCCCGTGTGCTGTAATAGTCGGTGGGGTACCAAACTGTAACTGCTGTCTAATGGTATCACGCTCCAAGAGAAAGTCTGATGTTTCGAATCGTGCATAAAAATCATTCATCTGCAAATGCTTGATCATCTCCATTTGTATCTATGTGCCTATTCTTCTCTGCCTTCCCTATCATTGTATACATTACTTACCATACGTTTCAGGTTATTCCCCCTCATTCTCGCCTCAATCTGCAGTTTATATTTCTGTTTACAACTAGTTGTTATCTGTCTAATCTCCTTCTGAATTACTTTCCTTTTTAGCCTGTCCCCCTGTTCAAAAGCTACTCTTTTCCTTTGCAGTGCGACTTTTAATTCTTTATTTACCCAAGGTTTGTCGTTTGGAAAAACTCTAAAGTTTTTTCTGGCATTATACAGTTCACACAGAAAAGAATATAATCAGTCACCACTGAAGTCAACTCTTCCAGGTTCTTACAAGTGTTCGTGAAAATGTCCCACACAGTACAGTCAAAAGAGCCTCTAAGGCGTTCAACAGACTCATCAGTCCACTGTTTGACTGTCTTTATCTCGGGTTTGCTGGTTTTGAGCTTTTGTTTATACTGCGGGACGAGCTGAATTGCATTGTGATCTGAGTCTCCAAGGGGCGGTTTTGCATAGCCCTTATAAGCGTCTTTAATGTTCCCAAAGCATAGATCGAGTGTCTTTTCCCTCCTTGTCGGGCACTTGACATATTGATAATAATTGGGCAACACACTTTTAATTGAGCATCCATTGAAATCTCCGAGAACAAACTTCGGCGCATCAGGTGCCATGTCTTCTAATTTAGCCATTGTGTCGTATATCCTATTTGCCGCGACCTTAATATTAGCGCGGGGATGAATATATACCACAGTGACAAACACCTGACCAAATTCCCTAGGTAGATAGTAAGGTCTTACCGAGAGCGACAATAGCTCAATGTCCTCTGAGCAATGAGAGTCTCTGACGGTGTAATTTCCACACCATCTCTCATTAATATAAATACATACTCCCCCACCCATGCTTTTGCCGGTTACCTGTGCATCACGGTCCAGTCTAATCGGGTCTCTAAACCCTGTGATCCTGAGTGTTGAGTTATCAGTCGTGTCTTTAAGCCATGTTTCCGTAAAGCACAGCAGACAACTTTCCCGATACTCTGAGAGGTACCTCACAGCGTTCCATAGCTCCGTAAGCTGCTTCACCAAGGAGCAGGTGTTAGCCAGAATGACCGTAGGTAGAGGTGGCTTGCACCCCCGTGGAAAATGGACCAGAAAAGCCCAGGCATATATTCCACCACCGGCACTGAAAAATGAGTCTGTGAATGAGATAGTGGAAGAAGGACTCATCTCAACATCCAGGCAAGAAGAATGTTTGGCACTCTACCAACATGCCTACTCAGAGGAAGTCGACTGTGTGTTTCCAATTTTATGGGTGGAACACAGTCTCTCAGATAGATACATCTTCTTCTCAGTGTACACTGCTGAGAAGGGCAACTGGTGTAGGTTTGGAAGGACAATTTCAACGTTCGATACCAAATCAGGGAAATGGCACTGCAAGTGTATAGGATTAAAAAACAGAATCAGCTGTTTACATAGATAGTTGTCTATGTGGTGGCTGTTCCAAGAGCATCCACACCTGGCCAAAAATGCAGTGGATACCTCAAACAAGGATATTGAAGATATTGAGGAGATGGTCAGCTGAAATCTGGGTATGCATCATCATCCCAGAGGATTTTCCACTTGATTTAACTAAGACAGCCCGTTCCAGAGAAATTAGAGCCTGCAGAGACAAATTGTCCTTACTGTCCAGCGCCATGTACTCCTGAACTGAACAATGTTTTTGTCATAACAACACGTAAGCAACGGTCTATGGGATGTTTTCACACAACAAAGGTAGGGCATTCTTTATAATTTTTACACTTAAGGCACTGTAAAAAGGGCCACGAAGTCGATCCAAATCGCGGGGTACGATTTGTGGTGAAGGTTTCAAGCGTGTTCCGTCTTTTCCATGGCAAAGTAATGTTAATTAAATGCAACACATTTAATCTTATGTATTAACTCGTTTCATCTGACTCCATAAAATGAAAAGGGTTTATCAATGATATCTGCGCATCATTTAATATGTTAATGCTTGACTATTCCTTTTAACTCTAATGAAAATAAAGTCAAAGTCTGTTAGAATAGCCAAATGTAACAATTTATTATGTCAGGTAAATGTATCATTGGAATTCCACAAGATAATCAATGCAAATCATCAAATGTTTCAAAGAACAAAGAACTTTACCCAACATATTACATGAGCTGAGAAGACAACATCATGGGCTGATCTGAATACAGAATGGCAGCCATGAGCTCTCGCTGCATCTCTCTTTATAATCAGACCTCCTTTGATATGCAAGTTTCCAGTGGAAATTTACTGTATTCTCCCCCCATGCTTACTGGGGGAAGGAGCTTAGAACAGTGGAAATTAGCATTTACACCTTGGAGTCCCTAGAGAGCACATTCCTTTGTGTAACAGTTATTCCTAAACTTCTTAAAACCTTATTATCTTTTCTTTTATTACTTTGGGAATGAGACATTATTACCAGTCACCCTGAGACCATCAAAATGACTCCAAACACTCCTAAAAGATTATCACATTCACATTAAAGACCATATTCTTGTGAGTTTTCAGTGTCATTGACTGAAAGAGAGGGAGAGAGGGATGTAGTTCAGAGGGAAGGGGGTAGGGTGTCGAATGTTAATTTACAAGCAATGCCATTTGTCTTCAGAGGGCATTGGTCAGAACCAGTTTTCCAGTCTTACAGCACTTACACTCACCTAAAGGATTATTAGGAACACATGTTCAATTTCTCATTAATGCAATTATCTAATCAACCAATTCATTTAGGGGTGTGGTCCTGGTCAAACTCCAAACTGAATGTCAGAATGGGAAAGAAAGGTGATTTAAGCAATTTTGAGCGTGGCATGGTTGTTGGTGCCAGACAGGCCGGTCTGATTATTTCACAATCTGCTCAGTCACTGGGATTTTCATGCAAACCATTTCTAGGGTTTACAAAGAATGGTGTGAAAAGAGAAACGTCCTGTGGGCCAAATGCCTTGTTGATGCTAGAGGTCAGAGGAGAATGGGCCGACTGATTCAAGCTGATAGAAGAGCAACTTTGACTTAAATAACTACTCGTTACAACCGAGGTATGCAGGAAAGCATTTGTGAAGCCACAACACACACAACCTTGGGGCGGATGGGTTACAACAGCAGACTCCACCGGGTACCACTCATCTCCAATACAAATAGGAAAAAGAGGTTACAATTTGCAAGAGCTCACCAAAATTGGACAGTTGAAGACTGGAAAAATGTTGCCTGGTCGGATGAGTCTCGATTTCTGTTGAGACATTCAGATGGTAGAGTCAGAATTTGGCATAAACAGAATGAGAACATGGATCCATCATGCCTTGTTACCACTGTGCAGGCTGGTGGTGGTGGTGTAATGGTGTGGGGGATGTTTTCTTGGCACATTTTAGGCCCCTTAGTGTCTATTAGGCATCGTTTAAATGCCACGGCCTACCTGAGCATTGATTCTGAAGGCGAAAGGGGGTCAAACACAATATTAGAATGGTGTTTCTAATAATCCTTTAGGTGAGTGTATATAAATTGTGCAAATATAAAAAGTGAAATGTCAGTAAATGTGTTGATGTGTTTTCATGTAGGTATTTCAGTCTATGGAAAGGAGTGCCCAATTTGCAAAAACATAATTGGCTTTCAGGATTACAATTCTGGATCTCACAACTACAATAACAAGATCTTTCTGTCTATACCATTATATTCTCTTCTGACAACCGGTCTTTCGGTGAGTTCGTCCAATTGGATTGTTACAACTGTGGGACATTTTTTACTAAATTAAGCACATACAAATATATTAACAACATATGTTTTATTATTCTTTGCAGAATCATATTGCTGTTGGATGGATGTTGCGCACAATAAAGTTACATTCTGGGACTAAAGTGCCACACAACTCCACAAGGAAGGCTTTCTATCACTTCTGTGCTCTCAAAAAGTATTCCTACAACTATTTTTGTTACCGCTGTGGAAACCACCCATCTGTCGTCATTGCTGACTCGAACTGGAAAGTAGCTTTTGAATTGCCAGATGAGAGTTGATTTAAAATGTATTTCAAAACTTCTAGCATAATTTATCCACATTCACAAGCTCATTGTCACTTTCCTTTTTTCAGAACTACAAGTCCATTTCCTAAAACGTCCGGAGAAACACATTATCACACCCCAGGACACGGAAGTTAACGTGGCAGCAAGATGGGATAACCTGGAGAAGGAAATTATAGCCACTGGATTCTGTGATGGTAAGCATAATATGTTAATAAATTAGGTGCTCTGTAAATTTTGCAACATTATTAATCTTATTTCTCTTCATATGAATTTATACTAATTGTGCTTAAGTTCAATTTCTGTATAATTCTTTAAGTTAAAATTCTGTATTGTTTCACAATATAGTGGAAGCCATGCATTTTTATTGTAATTCATGACAGCATGAACCTTACAAATGTCATTCTTAGGCCCCGTTTACACGAGAACGCTCGCGGGTGAAAACGTAAAAATATTTTTACGGATGTGCCTAAAACCACCCTCCAGAGTGGAAATCTTAAAAACGCTCCACCGCCGCGTTCCCGTGTGAACTGTAAAAACGCAAAAGTCTGCTTGAAGGTTGTACGCAAACGCGTGGACTTGGTGTTGTTGTAGTATGCACTCCTAGCCGCATGAAGTGCATACTACATTGAATTTCATACACTTTTGCGTCTCCGTTTGCACGCGGATTTCACACACAAAACGCTCGTCTAAACGCAGAATAAAAAAGATGACGCAACGTTTTTTCACAAACGTGCGTTTTCTCTTCAGAATCGTTTCCGTGTAAACATAGCCTTAGATGCATCTGGCAATCCATTTCAAACCCCATTGTCATACTCTGGATTTGCTCCATGAATGGGGCAACATACACGCACCAGTGATACCCTACCGAAAACAGAAGTTTTCAAAGGGCTATCCTACAGTGACAGGGCCAGGAGCAGTCGTGTTGCAAAGGACATCGATGAGGACCAGATTTTACAATTTCTTGATGCAAAATTGGTAAAGTACATTGTATATGATTTACATTAACATTAGCATGCAACACATCGTTAAATATATCGCTAAAAGAAGCACACATTGGCTTTTGGGTCAGGGGATCTCTGGATAATCCGTAATTCGTTTGTAATTATAAAACGAAAATATCGTTTTTTGTTTCAAATAGAAAAACCAAATAACTGTTTTTGGTGTCAGAATCAAAAAACGAAAAACCAATTAAAAACTGCCCGTTTTTCGTTTTTTGGCAATCATTTTATCGTTATTCCTTTTTGAACAAAGAATGAAGCGAGTCTTTGAACTTCTTCTTCTTCGGTAAATTTTATTTGGCAGCTTGCAATCATTGTGCATTACCGCCGTCTACTGGACTGAGGAGTGATCACATTGGGATGTCATAAATAAAAATAAATAAATACCTTTACCATCCCAGAGGATCAAAGCCCAGGTTTCAGCTGACGCTGCGTGTTCAGCTCCTTCAGCTTCCCCCTGAACTCCTCAACCTCCAGGAGAAAAAAAAAAACAAAAAAAAAACTAAATTCTACTTGCTAGTTGGGTCTCTTTAAGGAAAGTTATAACCGCCTTAACTGTGGACTGTGTGCTGGTTATACTCAATAAACTTTCCATTGTTAAATCTTTCTTTACCGCTCTCTTCATTTTTTCCCTTTCTCTAGTATATTGTATACAATCTAAAAGTATGTGTTTTACATTTTCTGTACCACAATTTGTGCATACTCCAGTCTGATGTTTCCCTATAATATGTAATCCACTATTTAAACTTGTATGTCCCATCCTCAATCTGGTAAACCATGTTTCCTCCTGCCTTTCCAAACCACTGATTTTACTATCTGTAACCTTTTTGTGTATATTATATAAATGTCTGCCTTTTCTCTCCTTACTTTGAACTTCTGTCAATTCGTTTTTCATTTATAAACCAAAAACGGACTAAAACTAAATAAATTTAGTAAATGAGTCATCTACGTGTACTATAAGTCTTTCAATTACATTCAGTGGGAACATTTATAACATATGTCTACAAGCATGGTATTGATTGGTTAAAAATGTGTACACCAGAGATATGCAGACAGCATGTAAAACTATTTCATTTGTGTTTCTCTTCCCATTATGGCATGTCTAGTGTTTCTCTCTGGATGGAAAAGGATAATGTAGCACTTTGGAGCAAATATGGCCACCAGTAATCCAAAACTGGAAGCTAAAATGGCAAATATCTCAACAGCCACTGCATATTTCCCTGGAGAGCTCACATATGCTGGAACAAATGCAATCCACACAGCACAGAAGATCAACATACTAAAAGTAATGAACTTTGCTTCATTAAAATTATCTGGAAGATTTCTCGCCAGGAAGGCTAGCAGGAAACTTACTGCTGCCAATAGTCCAATGTATCCCAGCAGAAGAGAAAAACCAGCCACTGAGCCAATAGCACATTCATATACTATTTTAGAGCGGTTGTACTGGTTGTTTTTATGAGGTGTTGGAGATGCAGTTGATAGCCAGACTGCACATATCACAATCTGGAGGGCTGTTAGGACTAGAACTGTGCATCTTTGTTGAACCGCTCCAAACGATTTCATCGCACTTTTACCTTCTGGTCGAGATGACTTGAACACAGCTATTACCACCATAGTCTTGACCAGGATGCTGGAGATACACAGGACAAAGCTTATGCCAAACACAGCATGTCTTAACTGACATGTCCACAGCTGCGGTTGACCAATGAACAGTAGCACACACAGGAAACACAGTTTGAGTGACAACAGCAGCAGAAAGCTGAGCTCTGAATTGTTGGCACGTACTATGGGAGTGTTATGGTGAAGAGCAAAGATGACCATCACAAGAGCGCAGAAGCAGGTGCCAAGCAGAGATGCAGTGGTCAAAGAGATACCCAGAGGTTCTTTATAGGATAGAAACTCTACATCTTTAGGGACACACTGATCTTTATCTGTATTGGACCAGAACTCATCTGGACACATTGTGCACTCAATAGCATCTGTGATGAAGAAAAAGAGAGAAGGCAAGAATTTAGAATGAAATTGGGATATTTTCACAAATAACAGTCAAATACTGTTTGCCAACAGTAAACTACTCAATAGATTAAACACTTGATGTATTAGAAATCTCTCCATCTCCACATGGCAGGCAGTCAAAACAGCAGACAGGAAGGCCCTTCCTTGTGGCTCGTCTGGTTCCTGGGGGGCAGCTCTCACTGCACACAGACAGTGGGGGCTGCAACAGACATCATCGTTCATGTTTATCTCTTTTACATAATAAGTGTTGCCTTTCCGTTCATGTATTTGTTTTATCACAGCATTGACTATCATTAGGACTATATAAATGCAAAAATTATGACATTAACATGCAATGTTAGTTACCTTTTTTGTCTCAAAGTTCCAGTAAATTGCTTTTTCATCCAGTGTGAACACCATCCCTGTTGCCGCCCCTTCGTTTACTACACCAACCGTATAGATACCTATTGACCCATCAGAGGTCGGCTGCCAGTTTAACACATCATAGATAGCCAGAGCATCTCCATTCTTATCAAATGACACTTGATCCCCAAAGCCTGTGGTGAAGTTCACTTTCTGTATATAGTGAACCAGCTGTACAGTTTGTAGACAGAACAGGTGTTATGTGTTTATGTGAAATTTGAATTAATGTAGAGCACATATTTTACTTTTCCACATTTAGCTGGTCTATATGCCTGGTGGGAATCTGCACTATACCCATGGGTCTTACCTGCCAGGGTTTCAGGTTCATTATGTTGGCACATCTGTTCCCACTGAATGGTCCTCTACCCTCATCACACTGCATCAAGTCATGAAGCGCATGTGCCAGGGCATAAACTGCCTTATAGACATTATACGCTGCCCTCAAACCTGAAACATCAGTGTATGGTGTGTCTGTGGTGTTCAGATCTTCCTGTCCTGTACACACCTTTTTGACTTCCTCTACATCTTTATCCCCTGTTTTAAAACTGCAGCCAAACATGTTCTCCCAGAAGATCCTCAACATATTATTTCTTGGATCATTGCTGGGACAAAGACGGAGCAGAAAGTCACGAAGCCCCTGAATTTTTCCACGCCTAACGGCAATGCCCAGTGTGCCCCTGAGGAAGGGCATGAAACGTCGAGTGTGGTACACAGGCGAGGTGGCCCAAGCTTCACTTGCAATCCACTGCGTTCCTGTTATGTTCTGAAACACAACCTCATCCATCAAAGGCAACAGAAAGGATGAAGTGGAAAAAACAACCACCACTCTAGCTGTAGAAGCCTGAATCACCCCTGTTATACGTTGAATGTCTCTGTGGTTGTTATCATGTGGAAGGATTTCAGAAAAAGCAATACAATGTCCAAACACCTGCATTTCCTGCTGAAAGGACTGAGCAGCATAGATGCCATAGTCATCATCACTGTAGACAAGACCGACCCAGGTCCATCCAAAATGCTTCAAGATCTGAACCATAGCCCGCACCTGAAAGGCATCACTGGGTATTGTTCTGAAGAAAGAGGGGTACTTTTTCCTGTCACTCAAACAAGAGCAGGTGGCGTAGTAGCTAACCTAATTAGTGGAGGGAATAGAGAAGACATGAGCCAGAAAAATAGATTGACAAACAAAACATGATTAGTGCTTTTATCTTTGTTTAAATACACAAACAGATGATAAGTTCTGAGATGAGAAGAAACATAATATTTACATACGCCTGAAAGCCAAGTGCAAATTTTAATTAAACTTAATGGTGCAAACATATGCATACAGTGTACTTTTACTTTTTTTCATTACATCTTACTATAGGTACTCGAAACAGTCCCAGAACGTTGGAAATCGCAATGGAGGGAGTTGAACTTGGATCCCCCACAATCCCAATCACAGGAGGGGGGCCAGTGCAGTTTAGGTTGGAGAAGGACTCCTCTATCCCACTAGCCAGGGATATGGCAGCCCGGAACGCCATTCCTAGTCTCACACAGTTGTCATAAAGATGGTAACCAAGAGTGATGTTAGGCAGCAGGTTTGGATTTGTATTGATCTCATTTATTGCAAAAGCCATAGTCTGTGCTTGTTGGAAGCTTTCCATATCAAATCTTGGAAAAACAAATGTTAAATGTTGACATTTAGTGATACTAAAAGATAATAATAATACAAATTAATAGAACCATTAATACATCTCAAATACACCTGAGTTCAAACATCATTTGCGGACTTGTCAAAAACACAGTAGTTTCAATTCAGTTTTTTTTTGTCAAGGCAGCTTTACTGCTGTTGAATTAAATGTGATTCATATTTGTTCTTATAATTTATTTATTTTAAAAATATGCCTCTATCCTCTTTTATAGCTATGCATCAGTCTGGCTCCAGACTCACTTTTCACAGTATGGTGGCTCTGGTTCCGTTTTGAAATTCAGATCTGGGAACACTGTGAAAAAATGAACCTGAAACAGGCCTCCAAGTATAACATCTCCATCCTGGTACATTCCATTCAATTTGAAGCGTCCCTGGAGCTGACAGGTACCTGATCTGACAATTGATGCTACAGAGATATCATTAAATGACAGGTATAAAGAAACATACAGTGTGATCAACATCTCTTACCCTTCTTCATCCACTCAGCTAACTCATTTATGAAGAAGGCTGTGGATGAAGGGGTGTTACTTTAAAAGAGCGGGTGGTGCCATCCATGGCAATCACGACGTCACCATCTGATCTCATCATGGATTTTCTTTTCTAAACAAGGTTGTGAAACTACAGCTTTAATAAACAAATTTGTATGAAGGTGTGAATTGAGGTTGTTTGAATTTAACCCTCTGGGGCCTGACATGCTTTCTGGGTCCTGGAGGTGTTTTCATTACTTGTGACATTTTCATGGCTAAAATATTATTACACTGTATTCAGCACAAACTCTGCTACAATAATATGTCAGCAGCATGTATGTAAAATGTTTTGAGATAATGATGTTTATGCATGGTTTGTGAAAAAAAAAAATATTGCCACTGAAATATGGTCATAAAACCCATACTGATTATTTCAGTAACAATACTTTTGAAAATTGTATCACATAGCCTAGAGTATTTGCTCCAAAACTATGTGAAAATTTCCCGGACTACTCATTCAGATAATCCAATAAAGTCTTTTAAAATTTGCATGACGTGTTTTGGGTAAGACAGCTTTATGCGGGAGGCGTTAAACACCCATTAATATTACTGCTTTTCACACCTGAGAAAGACAAAGACCCTCTCCTAATGGCCCTATTAGGTGCTATGGGGCCATAAGGAGCCTTGCACAAAAAATGAGATTTAAAAAAGAATGGCTTTTAAATTGTTTGGATTTATTTACAACACAACATAATCCAAAAATACACAACAAAGGACAAATCTAAACACATGGGCTTGAACAGTCACACTTTGTGCCATTCCTGAAACATAGTACATACCTGTCATTTCCCAGGTGTTTGATTTTTCACTTTACCATGTTCATGTACAGAGTCTCCTGTTAATGTTGAAGTTAGCAGTACTCATCAGTGGCATCAGGTCCCTATAAAAAATAAACACGTGAACATGCAGATATCAAGAGAAACTATAGGCCTGCACGATTTTGGGAATACATTTTTTATTTTTCTGGTTACAATTATTAAATATATATGAACACCAAGTTTGTCGTGCATTGTTATAGCCTAAGTATGGGCTGCATAAAATAATAACAAATAAATAGCAGTCAGCCTATATATCATTAAAAAGGAACACTTTAGTAACACTACACTAGACAAAAACACGTTTCCATTCATTATGAAATGGAGAAAACCTATGCCTATAATGTTTAGCATGTTTTGCTTTTCAAACCAACAGCGTGTGCAGAGGACATTTACTGAACCAATCCAAATCCGCTCCAAACTATGAAACATTATTGTACCTACGTTTCAGCAGATATCCTCAAACATACATGTCTAAACATTATAACATTCACCATTGAAGAATAACTAAGCCTTCTTTATATCATGCTGTGTTTAAAGAGCACCTATCATGGATTTTTGAAAATGACTGTTCATGTAGTGTGGAATATAGCTGTAAGGGAATGAAAATATCCTGCAAAGATTTATATCAGAAAGTGCACCGTATATAAAGTTATTGTCTTTCAAAAGTGAGAGTCGACTCTGAGTCTATGAAATGAATTGTTTTTGAAACGAGTCATTAGCTGTCACATCGTGACGTAGACAGGTCATTGGCCGCTCCCAACAACTGCGCGTGCATACATAAGTGTAAACTTGAAGTGACATCTAGAACACATTCAAATACTTCAGCTGAATCACATAATGTCGAGAAGACGCTGTGTTCTACATTGCGACAGTTCAGCCACTTGTTTCCATTGTCCAGGGACGAGCATGTGAAGAATCAGTGGTCAGAGTTCATATTTGCAACACCCGAACATTGTGTTATCATCATTTTAATGACGAATCATTCAAAATTCAAAAACCTAAATGAATTCAAATGTAGATTCGCAATTTGTTCATGAAGGAGGGCTCGGTATCCAGTGTATATGGATGAGGCTCGTCCTCCTCCGAATCACAATCTGTAAATAATATTAATAATGTTTGCTGTTATGTTTTCTGTAGCATGCACAATATAGTTACATTGTGTTGTGTGTGTTGTGTACACTCTGCGCAGCTTCTAAGTGGGGTAAAGTTAGTTTTGTTTTTGATATTCACCAGACATTCACTGAAAAATGGCAATTACCTGCTTAACGACTTAGCCAAATGACTTCGCTCTATATAATAAGCACTGCCCTTCAAAAGCCCCCGCAATATGAGTTTCGCCGGGAAAGCTTGCTCTTGATGGAGACGTGAGTAAGGGACCGTGTGGAAAGTGCACTTTTTCTGACACATTTGTTCAAACACTATATACAATTTTCAACACTTGACAAGCTATAATCCTGGTTATGGGCTTTCCGTTGCCGACAGTCTCTGCCTACGGTTTACCAATTACAACTAACTGGGTCATTTGACCAATCGCCGCAGATTCGTGTCACTCAAAGGAGGTGTTTGGGAAAATGAATCGTCGAACGAATCATTTGGGAGTCGTTGAGCAAATCAGTTAAAAATAAATGCATATTATATGACAAATTAAGTGTTTTTTTTATCCTTGCATGCATGTTAAACTGTTTTTGGGAACTCCTAAAACAAAAATAGGAAAAAAATGCAATGGAATATGTGGGATATTTATGCAATGAAATTGCAGAACTTGCAAAAATTGCGTGAATTTGCAAAAACTGGTTTGATGAAAAAGAGAAAAAAAGTGATTCCTCCAACACCTTGTTCTCACTAGGCTACTATCTTAATGTTATTACTTCCTTTCATAAGCAAGCATACTACATCATAGAAAGTGCTGGGAATATTTAATTTTTCATCTTGTTTTATTTCAGACTGTAATGAGTGTAAATAAGGTGTTGCTCATTAAGAGCTGCATGCTCCCTGTTGAACTGTCTGCAGTGTTATATTATATGTGCGCCTCGAACACCCCATGTGTGCGGCTAATTTCTGTTTGATGCTACTTCTTTTGTTCTTATTTTGTTTATTAAGTAACGATGTGACGGTAGAACGTGTGACAGACAGTTATACGAGTTCGAGTTGTGAGATGTCAACCGCCTCCGTGTGTCACGAACACACACAGGGGACAGACATCCAAACGCAGAACACAACCAGACACTGTGAAACCGTGAGTCTGTCTGGAGTCACTTCTGTGAGCTATCCCGTCGCGTAATTGCGTCACTTCGTAACGTTCTGATGGAAACAGGGGGAAATGGCTGCTCTTTTGTGAAGCAAACATAACTTTCTGCGAAGATATGTGACTTTTTTGCAACGAAAATGCGAGGATTATGAAATCATGCAAACCCTGCATATTTTCCACGGAAATCAGCAATTTATGCGGCGAAAGTGCGGCGTATTTGAAAATATGCGGCCCCCGCAAGTCCTATGCGGACTTTGGCTGATTTTGCATTGAATTCAGCGATCGCATAATCACGTTTTTCTGGAGGGACTGTAGTGTAATTATTTCATTTATGCTTAAATATTTATTTTCAGCACTGAACTTTTTTTTTTTGTTCTACCTCATGTTTTTAATATTTGTTAAAAATTGTTTATCTACTTGTTCTTGTTCTACCGCACGTTTTTACTATTTGTTAAATGTTGCTTTTTTAAGTTAAATAAATGTTACTTTCATTAAATTGAGACCTGTAACATTTGTTAACATCATATAATTTTTATGATGTAAATTGAGGGAGCAAAATGTATCGGCTATAAAGATCAGCTCAAGAAAATCGGCAGCCCGTATCAGTCATCGGCTAAGGCTGATGGGGAAAAAATCGATATCAGTATCGGCACTAAAAAAATCCGTATCGGTCGATCCCTAAATAAAATGCAGTAGTGACGCATCTCAATGGGTTGTATGTACGAAAAAATGTTTTGTCAACTTTACCAGAATTTATTTTATTCATTCAACTGTATTGTTACTTTATTGTTACTTGTAGAAACTACTTAACACACTTGCGTGGAACCACGCACGTTTTTTATATAAGTCTAACAAATCATTATTTTTTGAGTGTAGGAATTTAATTAGGGAGCTCTCTAATTGTAATTATTACTAGTCATAATTGGATTAGAGAGCTCTCTAGTTGTAATTTTTACTAGACACAATTCATTTGTAGAGCTCTCTAAATATTGTTAATAGTAAGAATTGAATTAGAGAGCTCTAAAATTAAAAATGAATGGAAGTCAGTGGAGACATGACTAGTAAGAAATCATTTGTAGAGCTCTCTAATTGTAATTGTTACTAGTAATAATTGAAATAGAGAGCTCTCTAATTGTATTTTTACTAAGAATTGAATTAGCTATATTTCCATATTTAGCAGCATCCCTCCTCCACTCAGGGTTTCATCAACTAGTCGACTGTCACAGCCACTAGTTGGCGCTGTCGGCCCTAATCGACTAGTTGGAAACAAAATGGTGTTAGGCGTAATGGTGATAGGTACCTATGTGTCCAAAATGGTCCAAACAATAATGCTGAGAGTGACATGATCCGACCTGGGGGCTATTAGTGGTGGGAAGTTCGGATCATTTTACTGACTCGGATCTTTGAGTCTCGTTCAGTAAAATGAACGAATCTTTTATTGAGTCATTTCGTTCATATCGGTCATTTCATCATTAAATAATTAAAATGTCATGTTGAATATCCCAAAACATCTAGTACTTAATCAAGTACGAAAATCTTGATTACATTTGTAAAAATAACATAAATGACTATAGGGTAATGCAGCCAAGGCCAAATTATAAGCAACTGAAATAACTGTATTAATTAGTTGCTGGGTCTCAAGTTCAGGCTATTGCAGTCTGACTGTTATAGTTCACCTCACCTCCTGATCCGAGACGTTCTTTCCTTTGCAACTTCATTTATCAGGTTTGTTCTCCTCCTCTCATGTCTCGACTCGAGACGTTAGCTGTTGACTCGTCAGTGTCTAACTCTGATCTGTGCTGTTTGCTGGGCCGTGCCGTCGCGATATAACAAGACCGGAAAGAGTAAAGATTAGTTCATCTCTCGAGTCTTAGTTCGGGTTCGGACGGGTCTGAGTATTTCGTTCTTCCTGTCAGTCCCATTAAGTCTATGCTGTCAGTACCGGAAAGGGGAATGATTAGTTCATTTGAGTCTTCGGGTTTGAGTCCTTCGCTCTTTTCTCACGTGGCCACTGGTCTCTCGCATCAAATACAACATTAGATTCGTATTATTGACTGAGTCTGAATGTATATTGTGTTATATAGGCATGGAAATACAAAATATGTTCAATAAACACTATAAACAAAAGTTCCATTATTCATTATTCCTCATTATTGTCCTTGTCCGTCTCTTTTCTATATTATGCATCTTTGGTGTGTTTTATTATACATTGATCGACTACTATTATATTATACATCATCTACGTGCTTGTTTGTAAAAAGTTTGTGAATTAGTCTATTCAATACGGTGCAATTTACGTGACTAAAGAACGAAGGACTCAAACCCGAAGACTCAAATGAACTAATCATCGCTCTTTCCGGTGGTCTGACAGCATAGACTTAATGGTACTGACAGGAAGAACGACAGACTCGGACCCGAACTCGAGAGATGAACTAATCATTTCTCTTTCCGGTACTGACAGCATTGACTCTATGGGACTGACAGGAAGAACGAAAGACTCAAACTCGCCCCGAACCCGAACTAGAGACTCGAGAGATGAACTAATCATTTCTGTTTCCAGTACAGATTCAGAATCCATAATGCGCATGCGCGGGTAACACAACATGAACGAATCACTCCCTGGACAACTCGGTAGTCCCGAGTTCAAAATGAACGAATCGTTCATGAACGACACATCACTAGGGGCTATTTGCTCTTTCAAGGATATGGTGAGGAAAGTAAACTCGTAAAACGCTTCAAACTGGAGTCTGACATAGATTCAGTCTATGTCAGACAATAACGGCATGCATGTTAGATCCACGGTTTAAGCACCTGAAGTTTCTCCCGGAAAATATCAGAGCGGATGCCCTGGTGCACCTGGAGAGGATGAGGAACAGTCTGGGCGGCATATATTGCCTATAATAATAATAATAATATTTTTTTATTATTAACTGTTGGCAAACTAAAGGTGTTCGTGGAATTTGAAAATTGTTCTTTTTACCTGGGTGTGCTTGCTTGTGCAAGCAAAGGCAGCTGGAAAATGTATTAAACGAGTAGAATACTTTCCAAGCCATTACATATAGTACTATAATTTCAGACATTTGTGATATAAAAAAACCCCAAAAAAACCCATAAGATTATCTTTTAAAATCGATTGAACACGGAGCAGTTTTTCCTGTGAGTGAGACTGGAAAATCCGTAGTGGATGGAAGCGGAGTGATAACAGAACGCTCAGAGTGCAGAGTGGAAGTGCTTTAACTCCAGTCCTGGCTTTGCGTCCGCGCCGTTAGGAGCACAACATCTGTCTCGCATGCATGCATGGTTTAGATTAGAGGATATTTTTACTAATTTGTGGTAAAACTAGACAATCACGAGTGGCTCAACTGGTGGATCTATAGATAAACTCGTCTTTCAGGTATTTTACTGACCGGCCTGACATTTTAGCGTGAGAAATCGGGGGTGTGGCATGAGAGTGTGAGAATTGTCTCAATTGCGTGAGTCTCGCGCCCAATGCGTGAGAGTTTGCAGCCCTGCATTCAGTTGACTATGAGTAACATTGCACCTACATCTGTGAGAGTGTGAGAATTGTCTCAATTGCGTGAGTCTCGCGCTCAATGCATGAGAGTTGGCAGCCCTGCATTCAGTTGACTATGAATAACATTGCACCTACATCTCTACTAACTCTCACAAGAGTAGACTGGTAGGGTTAGGGTTAGAATAAGTTGAATTGTAGTTGCTTATAGTCAGTAGATTGTAGATATACAATGTAGATATACAGTAGATATAGAAGTTACGTACTTATAGTCAGTAGAAAATAATGTTAGAAATCAAACCATCCTTTTCATCTCAATGATTGCATTACATTTACAGGAACTAGTTTCTCAGCAGCGGCGGAATTTTCTTCACTCTGGTTAGTAGTAATGTTACTGCGTGACATTAATGTAACGGCATGACAGTCGGGACATCTAGCTAGCTTAGTAATAATTGTTGAGGTAAACGAAGGCAATGTAGTGATTCGGTGTGCATTTCACAATTACAAGAACAAATCTAATAAATGTAAATTGTAAAAAAAGTTTTGGTAACACTTTATTTTGATAGTCCACTTTAGACATTCAACTAACTATAAGTAACTTTGCCACTACATGTCAACTAACTATCATTAGAGTATTAGTAGACTGTCTGCTTAATATCTGCTAACACTTTATTTTGTTGGTCCCCCAACAGACATTCAACTGACTATAAGTAACTTATCAACTACAAGTCAACTTGTTCTCCTAACCTGAACCCTAACACCTAACCCTAACCTAACAGTCTACTGACAGTCTACTACAGCCCACTAATACTCTACTGACAGTTAGTTGACATGTAGTTGAAAAGTTACTTATAGTTAGTAGAACGTCTAAAGTGACTATCGAAATAAAGTGTAACCAAAGTTTTCACAAATTTCCTTTTGAAGATCCAGAAAGGATTCAACTTTGGATTATTTCTGCGGGCTTGAACAAGGAGACACCGGCAGAGACTCTAAAAAAAAAACAAGGATTACAGTGACTATTTTAGACCATACTGCTTTAAAGAACCATTTAATCGAAAAGGTCACAGGTTTATGACAAGAAATGCAGTTCCAGCCGTCTTTCCAGATGCACCAACAGCTACAGATGTACAGGTAATATATTTTAGGCTACTCTAGCTACTGTATCTAATGAAGCTAGTTCTTTCATAACTGATCGACAACAAAGTCCTTTCAGGAAAGTCATGCCACTCGCAGCCATCTTGGCAACGCCTCCGGGCAGCTATTTCGGACTTAACAAGACCAGGCTCTTATCTAAATGAATGGGCAGAGAGTCAGAACTGCACTTTCACTGGTCACCGGGAAATAAAAACTGCATGTATAGAAACAGCAGTAAAATATGATAAAAATCGCTGAAAAAGTTTGATGACTTTGCCCCAAAATAAGGTTTAAAACACTGTTTTCCCACGGGTTATACTTTTACTGCGCATGCGCAAGGGTTCTATCGTTCCGCGCGTGCGCGCTGCACAGTTTGAAACACAGTATGTGCGCACGCTCTTGCTCGGTCGCTCTAGATTCCGAGATATTTTAACTAATTTGCGGGCATCAACGAGCCTCTATCAATCTGCGGGAGACACCCGGAACTTCTGGGAGACTTGGGATGTCTGATATTTACACAACGCACACATACACTGCATATCAAATCTGCCGCCTTTTCAAACAGTAACGTATTTAAATGTTTCCCAGCTTGACCGTTAAAAGCAGATGATTGGCTGTCCAGCGGGAGGGGCGGGGCATTTGCATACAACCGCCATCTTTGGTGTTATGGGTTTTCCCCATACATTTGTATTAAGGATTGAGGAAGTGACATGTCTCTATATAAATAGTCTCTGTCGACAATGACAACGTTAGTGGATAATACGTAACAGTTCAATGCATTGTGTAGAGTGACAGTGTAACTAAGAGTATAGTGTAACTAAGTGTATACCGTAAAACTTCAAATAATAGCCGAGTTCCAAATAGACGCCTATCTCTTTTACACGCATGGTGTGTCTGATAGAGGCCGGGTCTGTTTTTTAGTCGGGTTGTATTAAATCTAATAAAACCCGTCAAATCATTTGCTCTTTTCTTGCAATGCAATAAAAGGGTAGTTTGATTTTTAACATTATTCTCTCAACAGACACTTACATCGATAGTCTGGCGTTATAATTGATTTGCTTTTGGTGTACTGTGGAGTGGATAAAACTGTTTTTAATGGCATGCTAAAAGTTACCGTTGACTCTAGCCTAGCACCTGCGAACTATGCAACTGGGACGACTGGATGAAATTTTTTAAAAACTGTCTCCACTGATAAATAACACTAAAGCTCACTTGGAAATGAGGCCCGATGTCCAAAATTACGAACCACCCCTTTAAGCAGACGGTCTACTGACACTCAAATGAGAGTTAGTTGACATGTAGTTGCAAAGTTACTTATACGTAGTCAACAGCAGTGGTTAAAGTGGGATTTGGTAGGTGTAGGGAACCCTCAAATTTTGTGTAGGTGTAACTGGGGAAAAATGACTCACCATGGGACAACATATTGAGTATTGTGGTATAACAATACTTTTTGGGTATTTACAGAAGTGCATTAAAATAAGAGATATTTAGGGGTATTCGGGGGCATGCTCCACCGAGAAAAGTTTGATTTAAATGTGTGCAATTTAAGACTTTTGAAGGCCAAAAAAGGATAATAAATAGCTTTAAAACCATGCCAGTGGGCATTAGATTATTTTTTCAATATTTGCTCCTCCCATCTACATCTTTCTTTTTCTCCCAGTCTCGTTAACCTTGTTAACCTATTAACCTCGTTAACCTAGTCTTTTCGTCTGTGTTAGTGAAGATAGTAAACTTAAATAATAATTATATGTTTTATGAATCATTATCTTAAACAATGTATTTTACTCATGACTACCAGGTAAGTATTGTCAATAGGAACCTTCTACAAGCTTTGGAATATGAAAAGTAATTTTAAATAATACAAATTATAGCTACGTTTAACGCAGTTGGTGGAATTGGCAGACGTTCCCTCATCATGCGCTGTGGAAACGCGCCAAAGCATTCTGTGTTAGAAATATCTAGCATTAATTCATGTAGGTGATTTTGAACGAATATTTATTGTTGATTTACAATGGTTACATAATGTTAAAACAAATCATGCTATTGATCTCTTTGTGAGACCCCACAGAACAGTGGCTAGGGAAAACAAATGTCAGGCGAATATATTGAACCTAAAACTTTAGCGCGCTCAACCACCGTGAGTGCATTTCACGCATTTGCAATCGCTCGCATTCAGCGGGAGGAAGGCAGATTGGTCGGCCGGCCCATATTGGGACCAGCGAGATTCGTTGAGATTAATAAATTTATTTAATCTATTTATTTAATCTATCTATCTATCTATTTATTTAATCTATTTATTTGTTAATTTATCTGAGGTGCCGGAATGCAGTTCAGGACCGTTCTGGCCCACTTTAACCCCTGGTTAACAGGATGTTCAAAAGGGACCATCAAAATAAATCGCTACCCTAATGTCTAAACAGTTTACCATGTTTAAGTCGCTTTGGCTAAAAATGTAGGCCTAAGGCCATCCTTCAATTCATATATATGTATATGAATTGACATCCATCCAAAGAAATGACCTCTGATTTCCTTCCATGCCCACCACAGTGATGCATTTCTTTTTTCTTTTAGTAACATTGGAAGCTAGACTTAAAGCAGCTTTGTAACACTGCACCATTCTCCTTCCATTTTGCATTTCTATGGCAACACTGGTGTCACCATGATTTTGCCAACTAAGACATGTTCCTTATTCAACATATTTTGTTGATCCAAGAAAAACATTCCTGTCCAAAAATTTTGTCCTAACCCCATCCCTACCCCTAGCCTGGTTCAACCAGACTCTAGTACATTTCATTGTACATAGGGGCCGTTTCTCAATACCAAGTACGCAGACTTCGGACTTGCGTCCTTGGTAGTTCAGACTTGCCAAGTTCGACTCCGGAGAACGAACTCCCGAGGACGAGAGGACGCAAGTCCGGTTCTTCTGCAAATGGAACAGAGCGTACTTGATCGCGTCACTCAGCAGCACGCTCTACTCCGGTTATCTCTTTATATAGCCTATTTTAGGCAACAATAAAACGAAATTTGCTACAACTCTGCATCTTTTCGTAAACAATAAAACGAAATATGTTTTAAAACACCACTCTGCCTATTTTCATTAACAAAAAATAAAAAAATAAAAAAAAATATTAGCTTAATGGCCATGGGCAACGCGATTCTCTTCACTGCATAGGCTATATTTATAACAAAATGAACATGATCTTTTTGTTTTCGTTTTAAAAATATGAAACATTGATTTTTATTGACATTTATCAAACAGAGACAGGGTTATGTCATTTTATTTTATTGCTCATATAGTAAAGATAATATAGAAAAGTTAAATAGCCATAAAGTTATGAAACCTCAAAAACTTTTCTTTTTTTTTTGCCATGGAACAAACTTTAGTTCAATGAGACCAAAGATAGACTTATACAAGACGAATTATTATACGTCAAGGTTTATCCACTAGACTGCCGGCGGCAAACGTCAGAAGCACTAGCCGAGGATAAGCTGTTTCAGTCGGGGTTGATCTCGCTGAGTGTCCGCTGAAGGCTTGGATGTCAGAACTCCGAAAATGTCGGATGCATTTTTCAAATAGGCGCTGTCTTTATAAATAAACTACAGATTTGTGATTTAAACAACCACATTCTCGCCTGAAACACTTTTAAAATTACATTTTATGACTCAATAACAGTAGTATTTTGATATTTCGCGGATTTTCTCCGCTCCCATTGACGCTTGCTGGTTGGTGCGAGGTGCATTCTGGGTTACCTACCTGGCTATCTCAAGAGGCTCTGCACTACTTCCTGAACTTCAGCCAGCTCCTTGTTTCCTGTATACCATTATTGGACAATTTGATTAATTCAGGTGTGCTTGACCTCAGTAGTCACGGCAACAATAATCAAACACACCTGAATTAATCAATGTGTCCAATAATGCCAGACAGGAAACAAGAAGCTGGCTGAAGTTCAGGAAGTAGTGGAGCTGTGCATAGAGCCTAGTCCACACAAGTCACCTCTCGATGCATCCTCGGTAAACGGGGCGGATCAAGAACACATCCGGGGATTTGAAGTGGACTTGGCTAGATGTGAACTTTGAATTGGAACAGTACTTGGGCAGCGACTGATGACGTTTCACAAGTCCACAAGAACACAAGTACAGACAAGTACGCATATTGAGAAACGGCCTGAGTCTGGCCCCTGGTCTGGCCCCGCTCCGTTGAGAAACGTTTCCTTCCTTGTAGGCGGGTTCACTATTAAAGTTCAAAACTATTGGATCTGCCCAGAGTCACTCACGATCTGCCATAGCCAATCGCTAACGTGTGGTCGTGAGTGACGTATGTCATGCGCCGAAACGGCTGGAAACAACAAGTCCGAACTCCGAATGATGATCAGAGGATTAAGTTTACAATAGGATTTCAGTCAACGAGAGCTGCAGGTTTTGTTAATCTAGGAACAATTATTAATTAGAAATGTATATTTGACACGAAGGACAGTGATTATTCAGTCAACGGTCAAAGCTGTGTCTAATCATTACAAATACGCCGCTGTGGTTGTTTTCTGATCTGCCGCAAATGCTGTAAGCTACAGTGAATGATCAGTCTGTCTCTATCTGCAGATGTGTAATAAACAGCAATTTTTCATATTATGTCTTATTGTTTCTTAATTACCTTAATTATGGTCTTCAAAGTATGTGTTTGTACATTTTTATATGGCATTTAGTATTTTTTTTTAATTAAAACAAATTAACCATTGCCATCTAAAACTGAAAATCAAATATAGTCTCCAAAGTATGGGTTTTCACATTTTTATTTATGACAATTATTTAAAAAAAAAATCACAACCATTTGTATGATTTACAACGTGTAAAACTGACACACCAACCTCCTGCACGAGTACACAAAGGGGCTCAAAATGTTCACCACAAGAATCAGTAAATTTACTGTTGGGAATATGAGCGACTGACATGACTCCTGAGCGGATCTTCAACAATAGTTTAGCAGCCAGGACTCGGGGCTTCCGAACACCGCGAACACCAGGCTAAAGTCCAAAATGTCACGGTCATTGTGCACGCAGAGCTGCCCAGCACAAACTTCCAACCTTTCTGCCTCCTTCACGTGGTCCTCCGTTGTGCAACAAGAGGTGAGACGATAATAATCCGGCTTTAAATTCTGTATATTCGGCAGTTTCTTTTCCAACAACGGACCAAATAGCTTTTCTCACGTCTTTCTCCGCTGCCATTACTGAACTCAAACTGACGCGCTACATCAACGTCATCGTTCTCAGCCACTCCCTCTATTCGCTGATTGGTCCTACAAAAAATTGATTTCTGGAAACCTAAGGATATGGAACGATCCCAGACGTAGTACTGAAGGGAAAATGAAATTGAGCGGAAGTGCGTAGGAGGGCGCAGCCAGGCTAGGGATGGGGTGGGTTTAGTTCTCGAATTGTATTGGTGCTTTTTGTTTTGTATTCTTGTGTCTCTTGACTTCAAAAAAGAAAAACTCAATAAACAGTTGTTAACAAAAAAAATGTCTGAAACCTAAAATAAACAGTGTGGTTGAAAACACTCAATAGTTGTGATATATGATAGCACTGAGTGCATCTGTCTCAGTGCCAGCCAACGCGCGAGAGCAAGTTTGAATTTAGCAGTTGATGATGTGATGCACTGACCATTCTAATCACAACGGTGTGATCGTACGCTCCAGGGACCAGCCAAGACTGAGCACACCGGTGTGATCGTATGCGTGAAAGGGTTAAAGAATAATCTACAAATTCTGAAGCAGCAAACTTTAAGAAAAATTGTTTATGTCACTGCCAATACTTTAGGCCCAAGCTGTATGTAAAAGTCAAAGTGCAGTTAAAACAAGACTGCTTTCGTCCCGAAAACTTGCATGCCAAACAGAAAGATTTATACACATTTCACAAGTTTGCACTTATGCCTGTTTCAGATTACATGATTTTAGCCCATTTTTTTTATCACTTATTTTTTATTTTTAGCCCAATTTTGTCACGATCTGTTTGACGTAGGGTGTCGTGGGGATTCGTAAATGACAACGAGCGTCGGGACGCAAGATTAGATTGTATCATCTTGTACAGTGTGTCATAGTGGGCGACAACCTACGTCTCGTCTGCGATGCTTCACGACAGCACGACAAAAAGACTAGCATGTTTAATTTTTTAATTGTCGTCCACGGCGGTTCCGTCACATGTATGAGGTTGACCAATAGGAGCACAGAACCTTTTCTGTACACAACTTTCAAAAATGGCAAAACGACGAGAGAGAGAGAGACAATGGTGCTAACATTAAAACTAAAAGTAAAAATATATAAGAAAACAATATTTTAACTCAAATTCTCTCTGGAGGATTGACAACCCATACAATCCGCTTCGAGCAATCTCGAGCGTGTCCATTGTTGGGTTTTCTTTCTTCTTTTTTTTTTTTTTTTTTCTGAACACACCGCTTCATCCATTGTTTTTTTACGTTCATTTCCTGAATGTCACTCGCGACTAGTTTCGGCTTCTCGATGACATCACGCGCGCCGTTAAAGACGGCATGTGATGACTGGTCAGGAAGCAATGTGCAGTCTGAGATGTGTCTTGTCCATGACACGACAAGATTTTAGGAGTCAAAATCGGACACAGGGACTATCGTAACAGACAAAGAAAATCGTGTAATCTGGACAAGGCATTACATGTAATCAGATATAGTACAAAATAAGCATATAAGTGAGCTGTCCGAAGAAAGGGCTTCCAAGCTCATAATTTGACTCGAACTACAGCACCCCCCCCCCCCCCCCCTCCCCAGTCCCTGGATCAGGTAGGAATAGTTGAGAGTGAGAAGTTGAGGGGAGGAGGGATGCTGGGAAAACTGTTGTAGAACAGAGGTAAGTTGGCTCTAATTATATGCCTCTTATCGTGTTGATATTCTGAACGTGCTCCTCTTGAACTTTATTAATAAAATATCATTTCTTTTGTGATTCTCTTCCCATGATGGCTTTTTTAGTGTTTCTCTCTGGATGTAAAATGATGATGTAGCACTTTGGGGCAAATATGGCCACCAATAATCCAAAACTAGAAGCTAAAATGGCAAATATCTCCACAGCTACTGCATATTTCCCAGGAGAGCTCACATATGCTGGAACAAATGCAATCCACACAGCACAGAAGATCAACATGCTGAAAGTGATGAACTTTGCTTCATTAAAATTGTCGGGAAGATTTCTCGCCAGGAAGGCTAACAGGAAACTTATTGCTGCCAATAGTCCAATGTATCCCAGCAGAAGAGAAAAACCAGCCACTGAGCCAATAGCACATTCATATACTATTTTAGAGCGGATATACTGGTTGTTTTTATGAGGTGTTGGAGAGGCAGTTGATAGCCAGACTGCACATATCACAACCTGGAGGGCTGTCAGGACCAGAACTGTGCATCTTTGTTGAACCGCTCCAAACCATTTCATTGCTCCTTTGCCCTCTGGCCGAGATGACTTGAACACAGCTATAACCACCATAGTCTTGACCAGGATGCTGGAGATACACAGGACAAAGCTTATGCCAAACACAGCATGTCTTAATTGACATGTCCACAGCTGCGGTTGACCAATGAACAGTAGCACACACAGGAAACTCAGTTTGAGTGACAACAGCAGCAGAAAGCTGAGCTCTGAATTGTTGGCGCGTACTATGGGAGTGTTACGGTGATTAGCGAAGATGACCATCACAAGAGCGCAGAAGCAGGTGCCAAGCAGAGATGCAGTGGTCAGAGAGATGCCCAGAGGTTCCTCATAAGACAAAAACTCAACTTCTTTAGGGACACACTGATCCTTAGCTGTATTGGACCAGAACTCATCTGGACATACTGTGCACTCATTTGCATCTGTGATTAAGAAAATAGAAGGTGAGGGTTTTTAGAGTAACTTACTTTTAAATTATATATAAACAAATTGCCAAATATAATCATCTCACCTGTTGTATTAGAAATCTCTCCATCTCCACATGGCAGGCAGTCAAAACAGCAGACAGGAAAGCCCTTCCTTGTGGCTCGTCTGGTTCCTGGGGGGCAGCTCTCACTGCAAACAGACCTTGGGGGCTGAAAGTGACATAATCTGTTGTTAGTCATGTGTTTGTCTATCATCTCTTTTACAGAATGACAAGCTTGGCCTTTCCATTACTTCATTCTTACTTGTCTTTTCAAAGCTTTGACTATTTTTAGGTGTTTTTTAAAAGGGGTGACATTAACATGCAATGCTAGTTACCTTTTTTGGTTCAAAGTTCCAATATAATACATCTTCATCTAGTTGGAGCACTATCCCTGTTGCTGCTCCTTCATTTACCACACCAACAGCTTTGACCCTTATTGACCCATCAAAGCTTGGCTGCCAGTTCAGGACATCATATATGGCCAGAGCATCTCCTTTCTTATCAAATGACACATGATCCCCAAAGTCAGTTGTGTAATTCACTTCCTGGAGGTAGTGAACCAGCTGCACAATTTGTAGACAGAACAGGTGTTATATGTTTATTTATTTTTTTTTTAGTAATATAGCACATATATTTTGCTTTTCCACATCAGCTCTTTTATATTCCTGGAGAGAATCTGCACTATACCTATACATCTTACCTGCCAAGGTTTCAGGTTTGTTTTGTCAGCACATCTGTTCCCACTGAATGGTCCTCTACCCTCCTCACACTGCATTAGATCATGAAGCGCATGTGCCAGGGCATAAACTGCCTTATACACGTTATAAGTGGCCCTCAGCTCTGAAACATCAGTGTATGGTGTGTATGTTGTTCTCAGATCCTCCTGTCCTGTACAAATCTTTTCCACTTGATCTCCATCTCTCTCTTTACTCCCAGTTTCAAAACTGCACCCGAACATTTTCTCCCAGAAGATCCTCAACATATTATTTTTTGGATCATTGCTGGGATGGAGACGTAGCAGAAATTCATGAAGTCCCTGGATCTCTCCACGCCTGATGGCGATCCCCAGAGTGCCTTTTAGAAAGGGTAGTAAACGTGGAGCGTGGTGTACAAGAGAGGTGGCCCAAGCTTCACTCGCAATCCACTGTCTGCCTGTTACGTTCTGCAACACTAATTCATCCAACAAAGGTATCAAAAAGGATGGAGTGGAAAAAACTACCACCACTCTAGCTGTAGAAGCCTGAATCACTGTTGTTATATGCTGAATATCTCTGAGGTTGTTATCATGGGGAAGGATTTCAGAAAAAGCAATACAGCCACCAAACAGCTGCATTTCCTGCTGAAAGAACTGAGCAGCATAGATGCCATAGTCATCATCACTGTAGACAAGACCAACCCAGGTCCATCCAAAAAAATTTAAAATCTGAACCATAGCCTGCACCTGGAAGGCATCACTGGGAATAGTTCTGAAGAAAGAGGGATACTTTTTCCTGTCACTCAAACAGGAGCAGGTGGCGTAGTGACTAACCTAATTAGAGAAAAAGAGAAGAGAAGACAGAAAAATAGTAACAATTAAAAAATATCAGTACTTATGAAACATTTTTGTCATACAAAAGCAGACAAGAAATTGAAAGAACAAGAAAATTTAAGATTGAAATTTTTTTTATTCAATCTTACTAAAGGTAATCGAAACAGCCCAGTGATACTGGAAATTGCAATGGAAGCAGTTGAACTTGAATCCCCCACGATTCCAATCACTGGTGGTGGGCCAATGCAGTTTAGATTTGAGAGGAACTCCTCTGTCCCACTAACCAGGGATATGGCAGCCCGGAACGCCATTCCTAGCATCACACAGTTGTCATAAAGATGGTAACCAAGAGTGATGTTAGGCAGCAGGTTCGGATTCTTATTGATCTCATCTATTGCAAAAGCCATGGTCTGTGCCTGCTGGAAGCTTTCCATATCAAATCTATGAAAAGCAAGAGAATGTTGATATTTAACTATTCTGGAAGGGTATTAGCAGTACAAATAAATAAATTATCAAATGCACAATGGCAGTTAAAATTGAATTCAAGATGTTTTGTATAAATAAATAAATATTGAGGTATATTTTTCTAGTTTTAATAAATTGTTCTCTTTTTTCCAGCCTTGTATTGCTGTCCTTATCCACTCCAGACTCACTGCTCACAGTAAGGTGGTTCTGGCTCTGTTCTGAAGCTCAGCTCCGGGAAAACTGTGAGGAAGTCAACCTCGAACAGGCCACCAAATATAACATCTCCATCCTTGAACATTCCATTCAACCTGAAGTGTCCTTGAAGCTGACAGGTTCCTGATCTGAGTACTGAAGATGACAAAATAAAGTTAAAGGACAGAGACAGGCAGATGTACAGAGTCAAACTCATCTCTATTTCTGAGCCATTCAACCACTCGGCTCACTAAATTATGATGAAGCTGTGGGTGTTGCTTTAAAAGAGCAGGCGATGTTAAATGGGTGTCTCTGGGAATCAGGATATTACCCTCCTATCACCGTTTTTTTGTTTGTTTGTTTGTTTGTTTGTTTGTTTGTTTGTTTGTTTGTTCTTATATATTATAGAACCAGTTCAACCAGGGGTGGGGCAGGAGCAATAAATCAGTACTGATGGAATAATGAATACTTTATGCATTCACAGGTATTTGCTGCTCAGCAAGGTTATGAATTATTATTTAGAGATGCTGAGGTAACAAAAAAGTGTTTTATAGCTTAGGAATATAATATCAATTATATCATACTTTTCCATGTTTCCTTGACGTTGTTTTTCCTTAGAATGTCCTCTAGATGCCGGTCTTGCATATGAATTTTGCTTGGGAAAAAAAAGTAAAAAAGAAAAAGTAATAAGACTGCCTCAACAAAATCATTCAGTGACAAAAGCTAATACTTATAGGTATAAAGAATTTATCAAACTGTTTGATTTGCATATGCATATTTTACTGTGTCTACTATTTATTAACTAGTAAAGAACAATATCTTAAGTCATCTAACATGTTTTAACAATAATTTTAAATATTATTAAACACGTCTGTGGAATATGATTCTGAATGAGCCAGAACAGATTGTTTCTGCACAATCACATCCATCAGAGAATGTTATATATATATATATATATAGCTGATATATATATAGCTGATATATAAACAGGTGTTACACATGATATGTCCCATTTAGAAAACAAATGACAAAGTATTCTAATAGTGACTGATACAATTACCAATTCCTTTCTTTGTTCTCATGGTATAGATGTAAATAAATCTAACCATAGTGACAGTGACTTAATGGGCTTTATGCCCAGCTGCACTACTTCCTGAACTTCAGCCAGCTCCTTGTTTCCTGTCTGCCATTATTGGGCAAAATTGATTAATTCAGGTGTGTCTGATTATTGTTGCCATGACTGCTGAGGCCAAGCACACCTGAATTAATCAATTTGACCAATAATGGCAGAAAGGAAACAAGGAGCTGGCTGAAATTCAGGAAGTAGTGAAGCTGTGCATAAAGCCAATTAAATTAAATTAACTTAAATTAACTGAAGTTAATTTTACACAAATTTTGGCTAAAAATAATAGTTATTAAAAAAAATTGTTAACCCTCTATGGTACACAATATGATATCAGTGAGAAAAAATATTTGTTATGTTTTTCCTGCTTAAAATTGAACACTATAACAATATCAATAAACATTATCATTATTTTAAATGTATTTATTAATTAAAAGTTTGTTGCCTCAAGGCAACATTGTACCACAATGGACAAATTGAAACATTTGACATTTACATGAAGAAAAAATAATAGATTTATTAAAAACATCAATTGATTTAACTAAACACTCGAACAAACATATTTATCAAGTCTTAAATGAATTACAAATTTCATATTTAATAAAAAGTAACATTTATTATCCAGCTGTTGCCCTCAGGCAACATTGTACCATCATGGAAAGCAAGTACTACAAACCATCATATCAAATTATCATATATAACATACAATATATTACAATAGGTGTTGTTTCAGGGTAAAACATTAACAATCACCATAACCTTATCCTAATATAAAGGCCAGGCCTCAACAACAGCAAGATCAAACATGGGGAAGACCTCACAGGCCGACCTAATGACCCATGTGAGGTCAGGGGGGCCTGACTCTTTTCCCGAATCATGTAGGAAGGACACCAAAAATATATTTCCGATCGACAAATGCCTTGATTGCAGTTCTCTGTTTGTCTATTAAAATGAATGCGCTGTCGATTTATTTTACAAAAGACGCGACAGCGGAATCTATACATCTCAATACATCTCATCCTCCAGCTGCACTCATCTTTGACAAGAGCTCTTTGACGACGTGAGGATTACGTTACTGAAGACCACCTGTCAATCATCGTTTAAAGCCCTCCCTGGCAATTTGATTGGCCCGATGATTTCTGAACCGATCATAATTTCTCCTCAATGGATTGAGTCCAGACCGAACTTCCCGTCCAAAAAATGTTGTGGGTGGAGTTCGGGCTGGCATCCAGGCTAGTATGTTACAGCTCTCATATAAGAAGCTGCACTATTGGAAGTTCTATCTCAACCGGTTCGCCCCTTGTGCTCTCCCCTGGTGCTTATGCATTATCAGATAACGGCCTGCTATGCCGGCCGCCTTATGGTCTTATGCATTATACTATAACGGCCGCTACGCTGCCGCCTATTATTCCCCTTCCACTGTAAGATCCCCCCGGTTCCCTCCCGGGGATGCTTAGTGGTTACTGAGCGCGCATGTAGAAGATTTAATTATTTAGAAAACAAGTAATTTAGCTATATGAGAATCCACATTTAGTTCCTGAATCTTTGGGTCTGACATTTAGTTGCCCAGTGCTGAAACAACAGAGTACTATTTCAGTATGTCACATGGTACAAGGTATTTTTAAAACTATCTATAGGGTGTCTGTCCTTCTATGGTAGAGAATGTATGTATATAACTCTGAGCAAATAACATTCGGGAGCGCACTAGGGCCGTGGGGCCGGAGGGCCAGTGGGCCAGAGCGTTAGAGCAACTATGCTGCAGAAGTTGCTCGGCTTTGTTTGTGAATAAAGTCTAATATTTCTGGTTATTTCAGTTATTTAAAAAAGACAGGAACCACTTCACGCACGGCGTTGATCAGATGTTCCCGTAGCGTAAGCTAGCTTACGCAATACGAGAGAACCTCTCGTAAGAGAATGAATCGATTACCTAACGTAACCTCGGTTCTCTCTAGATGAGGGAACGAGTATTGCGTTCCCGGCCGTGCTTGCGCCACTAGCGTTTTCGCTTCACGCTGAATAAATGGTTCTAACAGCCTCGGGAGAGCATATTTATACACTCAAGCCACGCCCCTTTTGACAGGCTCTGACGTAATGAGCGAGCGCCTGCCGCTCATTGGGCGCGGGTTCAGCGCCGCTCTCCCATAGGCTCGTGCATTCTCTCTGAGCGAACCAATGAGCTGCTAGTTAGCCCGATCATGGTCTGCCTCAGAGGAAATGTGTTGACAATGATTACAAATTATGGAATAATTTTTGGCTTCAACTTCTCAGCAAAGATTAATCTTTCCCGTAGCGTAAGCTAGCTTACACAATACTCGTTCCCTCATCTAGAGAGAACCGAGGTTACGTTAGGTAACCGATTCGTTTTTAAAAATGGGAAACTATGACTTCGAAGGGGTTAAAACACCACCCCCGCAGAAGAAGATCAACACCTACTTCAACATGGCCGGTTTAGCCCCGCCCACCGATTCGCGCATTACACACATAGCTAAGTAGCCTAACATACATGCCTACCTCGTGATGACAAACCAGATCGAGCTATCGAGCAATACAGAATATTGTGCAGTGCCTGGTTGTGGAAGAAGACACTCGCTGCATAAGCTTCCTCTGGATTCCAATAGGACTGCATGGATAAACTTTATTTTTAATGACGTTCCAGCTGATGAGGGTAAAACATCGTCGTCTGTTCGCTTCATTTCAATGAGGATTGTTTTGTAAACAAGACTGGATTTGCAGACAATTAAGAGTAAAGAATGTGCTGTGCCGTCTATATTGGATCTGACAGGAATTGTGCAACACAAGGACTCTTGGTTGAACATGTACGGGCGAATCCGGTTGCCATTTGACAACATTGGACGTTTTCCCCCACAAACACCGTCGGGTGACTTAAACTCATTATAATATGCAAAACTGTTATCCACACAGCAGTGGGCGTTTATTTCCAAGTCTTCAGTGCGACACGCCCATAAAAACCGACCGTTTTCAGGAAGGCTCACAACTTGGGTACAAAATAGCCTATTACTTATTCATTTTGATGTTTTTGAATGCAAAAACCAAACGAAAGTCATAAGTTGACCTCAGACAACAATATAATACAATTTTAAAAGCCAGTTCATGACCCCTTTAATAACATGCAATTGCGACTTTATACCATGCAATTCTGACTTTATATCTCGCAATTCTGTTTCAGTTAGAAACATGAAATCCAGGTTGTATGTGGTTATTAAGTCGTTGACTAGAAGTGATTTATTTTTAAGTGAGCGGATGTTTAAAAGTGCTAACTTGATAGTCTTACTTTTTGTCCCCACGGCAGTCTTGGTTTGGCGTGGAATAGACACCAGATTAGATCGGTTTGCTGTGTGGCTGTTGATGACCTTAGTTTTTCTATCATGTAATTGAACAGCAAAAGAGCAAGATTCAGGCACACTGGGTTCCGGCTTAATCTGTAAACATTTGATAAAGTTATTGTTTTCATAGCGGGTACCCCCCTCATTTCAATTAGATCTGGTATCAGTTGTTTTTGGTACACCTCGAGCCGATGGGGGAGGGTGTGGGCCTTGGCGCTGTGGCAGAGGCCGAAGAGCTCTCCGAGGAGGAGGAGGGGGAGGGGGAGCTGGGCCCGCAGGCTTTGGTGGTTGTGGGGCCTGCCGTTTTTTGGTTGGTATCTGGGGGCTTGCAGCAAAAGAGTGGGATAGTTTGGTTCCAGCAGACACCAGTTGTTCCATTTTCTCTGAGAAGCACAGAAGTGGAGATGCTGGAGAGATGGATAACGTGTCAGGAGAGAGGGCCTGTTGCTCTGGTGTTATCGGAGGCTGTAAAATGCTGTCTTGGTTTCCCTCGCTGTTTTCCAGAAAGTCGTCCTTGGGTGCTGAATCTTGGAGCAGTTTTGATAAGTCACAGTCTGTCTGTGGTGAGCTCTGTGGGCAGGGCTCTGCTGAGATTGTATCCGTGAGCAGAGGTTGTTGTGGCTGAGTGGTGTTATCAATGTTCTTGTGTGATGTCTCAGCAAGTCCATTGAGGTGCTGAAGTGAAGTCCTGTGGTCATTCAAACTGTATCCAGATGTGTGTGTGCCATTCAGGTTGAATGGATTTGCACACACTGCAGAAGGATGATGGAGGGAGAAGTAGATATTGTCCTTTAGCACTCTTGAACCAAGTTTGTTTGGGTGAAGGCCATCCCGTTGAAACAGTTGCCTCTGACTCCAGAAAAGATTGAAGTTGTCAATGAAGTTGACTCCTTTTATGTTGCAGGTTTTTTGCAGCCATGTGTTGAGCCCAAGCAGCCGTGAAAACCTGTTTGTTCCTCTTGCTGGGAGTGGTCCACTGATGAATGTTTCAATTTTCAGTCTTTTAAGTGTTTCAAAAAGTTCATTGAAATCCTTCTTAAGGAGTTCCGACTGCTCTTTATGAATATCATTTTTCCCCACATGAATGAGGAGTCGATTTGCAGTCTTATATCTCACCAGAATGTTCTGAAGTTCCCTGTTTACATCAGAAGTTGTTGCTTGTGGAAGGCAGCATGTAGTTGTGTCCCTGCTACTGATGTTTCTGATTATGGAGTCGCCCACTATCAGAGTCCTGTGCTCTGAGCTGAGTGCCGCTGTCTGCTCGACCTTGAGCGCCGGTTACCATCAGTGTTAGCTACAGGCTGACTCAGTCTGTGTTCAATCATATTTGTCAAATTCAGGGATTCCTCATTCATTAATACTTCAAATCTGTTCTCAAGATGTATAGGCGGTGGTAGGAGACCAGTATTTGCAATCCTTGTCAGATTCGTATTTGGGGTAGATGATGCTACTGCTGAATTATGTGGTACTCGTGATCTGATGTCTCGAGTGCCTTTAGGTCTCGCTCCCTGTTTGTGCCATCGATTTGTAAGTCGATCGGCTTGTTTCTCTACAGTCAGTATAGCCTGTTGAGGAGCACTAGATTCATCGGACTCACCGGCTGTGTGCTGAGGGCGTCCATGACGAAGATCTGTTGTGCGTTCCGTCTGGTTTGTCATTCCCGCATTTAACTTTGTTTCAAGAACTGCAATCCTTTGTAAAAGTCTGTGGCAGTTCGAGCAGCAAGTTGATTCCCGAAGAGGCATTTTCTTATCCTTAAGAATGTAGGGAGTTGTGTTTTCTCTTCCCCAGAATGTAAGCAGTGAGAGGCTGGTTGAATAAAAATGTGAAGTACTTTTAAGTAATCCAAGCGTTTGATCACTGTGCTGATTTGCTGAGGTTAAAATTAGGTGAAAAAGAGATAAAATATATAAAAAATATAAAAGCGATAGAGCAAAGCGCGGAGCAGTAAGCAAGAGCGTCCGAACGGTAGCTGAGCAGGAAGTCCTCGCAATTGCGACTTTATATCACGCAATTCTGACTTTATATCTCGCAATTCTGACTTTACTATGGCGGAATCAAGCTTCCATACTATTGTGATGTTGAGAGAGGTGTGAGATAGAAAAATAAAGCACATTTATTAGAATGATTTTAGCATGTGTGATTTTTTTTCGCAGGCACAGGTCGGATAATGAGCCAAATATTAACGGGTCTGGGCTACGGATTTAATTTTAATATTATCACGGGTGACGGTTCAGATCTGGTGCCGAACTTTGCGTGTACGGGTGGGGGCGTATCTCCAAAAATGCACCGAGCGGGTGACGGTTCAGATCTGGTGCCGAACTTTGCGGGTACGGGTGGGGGCGTATCTCCAAAAATGCACCGAGCAGGATCCTATCTGTTGTTTAGAAAGTAGTAGTCAAAGTGAATTGCTTGACTGTCATCTAGAGGAATTCTGAAAAAAAAAAACACTTAAGTAAAATCATGGATAACAAAATGTATTGATTCTTATCAATTAGTTATAAAACCAATTCTTTCAATCGGCTCAACATCTTTAAATAAGCCTTTATGCAATCTCTCTGAGCAACTTCCATCTCTCTTCCATCATTGCTGTTTTCTTGCCTTGCCTTTGTTAGGAGGGGTTGAGAGTGTGACGTTCTGATTTCCTGGGACACCTGATTTCCATGCACCAAGCATGCTAATTTCAAGCAACACCCAACACAACTTTCATCATAAATTAGTGTGTCAAGTGTCTGAGTGGATCAGAAAGAAAGATGTGGATCACTCTGTATATTTCTCTTTACCTGTCTTTTAACTGTATCTCTGCAGTTTCCATCATCAGATCAGGTACCTGTCAGCTCCAGGGACGCTTCAAATTGAATGGGATGTACCAGGATGGAGATGTTATTCTTGGAGGCCTGTTTCATGTTCACTTTTTCACAGTGTTCCCAGATCTGAACTTTAGAATGGAACCAGAAAGACCATACTGTGAAAAGTGAGTCAGACTGACTACATAACTGTAAAAGTATAGAAAGAAAGATTTAACATATGATTCATCATACTTAGATTAATGAGAAGAAAAGTAAGTAATAGTGAAACAAGAAATAAAAATATTGTGTTCACCATACCCTCTTTTTCCAAATATGTGCAAATGATGTGTTGACAGCAGTAATGCAGCCTTGGCCAAAAATCTGTATTGAGAATGCTATATATCTAACCAGGTGTTCATAATTGGAAGTATCCTGAGCCATGTATGAACTTTCATGTATTTACTATGTATTAATACTTGTATTAATTTGAATCGTGGTTATTGATATCTTTAATAATTTCAATGTATTATTTTTTTCTTAGATTTAATATGGAAGGCTTTCAGCATGCACAGACCATGGCTTTTGCAATAGATGAGATTAATAAGAATCCCAAGCTACTGCCTAACATCACTCTTGGTTACCATCTTTATGACAACTGTGTGATGCTAGGAATGGCATTCCGGGCTGCCATATCCCTGGCTAGTGGGACAGATGAGTCCTTCTCCAGCGTAAACTGCACTGGCCCTCCTCCGGTGGTTGGGATTGTGGGGGATGCAAGTTCAACTCCTTCCATTGCGATTTCTAGTGTCCTGGGGCTGTTTCGAGTACCAATAGTAAGATGGGATTACAAAAAATAAAAATATTTTTCAGCATTGATAACACATTGATATTTAGCATTGTTGCAGAACTTTTCAGTTTGTTTGTTTGTTTGTTTGTTTTTTTTGTCATCTTGTAGCCTTACAGAATTTTCTTTCTCGCTTATATGCATAATATATATAAAAAATCTAAATTACTATTTTTTTTTTCTGATCATCACTATTTTTCTGTCTCATGCTCTAAACATCTCCCCTAATTAGGTTAGTCACTACGCCACCTGCTCCTGTTTGAGTGACAGGAAAAAGTACCCCTCTTTCTTCAGAACAATCCCCAGTGATACCTTCCAGGTGCGGGCTATGGTTCAGATCTTGAGGCATTTTGGATGGACCTGGGTTGGTCTACTCTACAGTAATGATGACTATGGCATCAATGCTGCTCAGTCCTTTCAACAGGAAATACATCTGTTTGGACATTGTATCGCTTTTTCTGAAATCCTGCCCAGTGATCACAACCCCAGAGATATTCAGCGTATTATGCGAGTGATTCAGGCCAGTACAGCAAGAGTGGTGGTTGTTTTTGCTCTTTCATCCTTTCTGATACCTTTGATGGACGAGGTGGTGTTGCAGAACACGACAGGCAGGCAGTGGATTGCCAGTGAAGCTTGGGCTACCTCTCTTGAATACCACACTCCACGTTTCCTGCCCTTCCTGGCAGGCACACTGGGCATTGCTATCAGACGTGGAGAGATTCAGGGGCTTCATGACTATCTGCTACGTCTCCGTCCCAGCAATGATCCAAGAAATAATATGTTGAGGATCTTCTGGGAGAACATGTTTGAGTGCAGTTTTGAAACTAAACAGACAGATGGAGAGCAAGTGAAAAAGGTGTGTACAGGACAGGAGGATCTAAACACCACGGACACATCATACACTGATGTTTCAGGATTGAGGGCATCTTATAATGTCTATAAAGCAGTTTATGCCCTGGCACATGCGCTTCATGAAATGATGCAGTGTAAGGAATGGAAAGGACCATTCAGTGGGAACAGATGTGCCGATATAATTAACCTGAAACCCTGGCAGGTAAGGACCATAGGTATAGTGCAGATTCTCTAGGCACATAGAGTTGGTGGAAAGTGTGTACTCTACATTAATTCAATTTCAAGATAAACATAAAACCTGTCCTGTCTACAAACGGCACAGCTGGTTCACTACCTCCAAAAAGCAAACTTCACCACAGGCTTTGGGGATCATGTGTCATTTGATAAGAATGGTGATGCTCTAGCCATTTATGATGTGTTAAACTGGCACCCAAGCTCTGATGGATCAATAACAATCCACAAGATCGGTGTAGTAAACGAAGGGGCAGCAACAGGGATGGTGCTTACACTGGATGAGGAAGCAATTTACTGGAACTTTGAGACAAAAAAAGTAACTAACATAGCATGTTAAAGTCATCCTTTTTGCAGATATGTAGTCTGAATACTAGTCAAAGCAATAAGATGTGTCATTATATAAAAGAGATGACAAACACATGATTACTAACAGGTTGTGTCTCCTTCAGCCCCCACGGTCTGTGTGCAGCGAGAGCTGCTCCCCAGGCACCAGACGAACAACAAGGAAGGGCTTTCCTGTCTGCTGTTTTGACTGCCTGCCATGTGGAGATGGAGAGATTTCTAATGCAACAGGTAAATCATATAATATAACGTGAAAGGGAAATTTTCTCTTTTTGATTGTTTTATTTAAATTTTTTGTTTTTATGGCAGATGCTATTGAGTGCACAGCATGTCCAGATGACTTCTGGTCCAATACAGATAATGATCAGTGTGTCCCCAAAGAAGTTGAGTTTCTGTCCTATGAGGAACCTCTTGGCATCTCTTTGACCACTGCTTCCTTGCTAGGCACCTGTTTCTGTGCTCTTGTGATAGTAATTTTCGCTCATCACCATAACACTCCCATAGTACGCGCCAACAATTCAGAGCTCAGCTTCCTGCTGCTGTTGTCACTCAAACTGTGTTTCCTGTGTGTTCTGCTATTCATTGGCCGTCCAGAGCAGTGGACATGTCAGTTAAGACATGTTGTGTTTGGCATAAGCTTTGTCCTGTGCGTCTCCAGCATCCTGGTCAAGACTATGGTGGTAATAGCTGTGTTCAAGTCATCTCGGCCAGAAGGCAGAGGAGCAATAAAATGGTTTGGAGCGGTTCAACAAAGATGCACAGTTCTGATCCTAACAGCCCTCCAGGTTGTGATATGTGCAGTCTGGCTATCAACTGCCTCTCCGACACCTCATAAAAACAACCAGTACAACCGCTCTAGAATAGTCTATGAGTGTGCTATTGGCTCAGTGGCTGGTTTTTCTCTTCTGCTGGGATACATTGGACTACTTGCAGCAGTAAGTTTCCTGTTAGCCTTCCTAGCGAGAAATCTTCCAGATAATTTTAATGAGGCAAAGTTCATCACTTTCAGTATGCTGATCTTCTGTGCTGTGTGGATTGCGTTCGTTCCAGCATATGTGAGCTCACCAGGAAAATATGCAGTAGCTGTGGAGATATTTGCCATTTTAGCTTCCAGTTTTGGATTACTGATAGCCATATTTGCTCCAAAGTGCTACATTATCCTATTGCATCCAGAGAGAAACACAAAAAATTCCATAATGGGAAGAGAGACACAAAATAAATAGTTTTCCATTACAGTGATATAGAAATGTAAGCTCTTACTTTTACAACTTATTGTTTTAACTGTAATTTCATCCATATGAACATTTCTTTGCTTTATTTGTCATATTGCCTTTTATATATTGTGTCTGCTTCAGAGGTTTACCCCCCTTTACATGTTCAATCTTATCAAATTGTTTTATTTAATAATAATGAAAATAATGTTTGCCAGAAGAGCTTGATTATAGAAAGTCAATTTGACAGCTTGAATCAAAAAGTTTCTGACATGGGTCATTTCATTTATTTGTGTCCTTTCCTATGAGAAATGTATCCTACCGTGGTCCAGTAGTGCATAACACAATGAAAATAAAGCTGCAAGCAGTGATGACAGGCCCAAGCCGGTGGCACCGCCACCCCATGCCTTTAGGCTAACTGTGCACGACTGGCAATATTAATGTAAAAAACACGAAAAATGTAAAAGAACCACACTAAAGTTGTCTGAATAAGCCGTATTTACTAAAGCACCTGGTGCCACTACGACCATTAACCCCAACAGCCACATCCTTGAGCTTGTTTAAATTTAGATGGATTTCATGTCATTGAATCTCATAGGTTTAAATTAATGCCTTTTGCATGAGGACAGTTTTTATCTCAAGGTCTTTTTTTATATTTGTGCACGTGTGTGTAATAAAATCATTTAATTCAGTTAGAGAACGGACACCACAATTAAAACTTGAGCTGAACGAGAGTTACAGCAAAGATCTGAAACAGTAGTCCAATTTCATTAAACATGAGTGAAGAGCTGACTGAAAAGATGATGACGGAATATTTTGAGTGAAAGAGCTTATGAGCTCTTTTTTGTTGTTGTGTTTTCTATTAAGTATAATAGGCTATTGAACTCAAAATTCAATTAAAAAAAAATTGTGCTAATTTTAAAGTGAAACTAAAAAATGCATGGCTATTCGGCGAGGAGTGAGCAGAACAGAGTGAATGTTTTTTAGTTCATTCCTTCTCCTATATGAATTAATCAAAAAAGTGCGCTCTGCTCCATACCATTGTCAATGTCCGTGCGAGTATTTTACTTTCACTTTTATATTAGCGATTTAAAGGCCTCTGCTGGTGTAACACATTAACTGGTGGGTCACATACATAGTATATTAATAAATACAATAGGTAGCTGATTTTGAACACAAGAGTGCAGTATAGCTCTATGTATACCTTTATTTTTATTTTATTTTATTTGACCAAATAATACTATTACTATTTTTAAACTTGTAAACAATCCTTAAATTAAAAAAATAATCCCACACTATAGCAAAATCAATTGAGATAAATAACCCTTTAGGCGCCAGAGGTTTTTTCCTAAAATGTTCGATTTTGACATCTTAATTTCTAAAGGCTATATCTTAAAAGTGATAAAAGATAGAGACTTTCTGTGGTAACACTTTTACAATAACAGTATACAAACATGAACACATGTCAAGTTTCTTTCAGTTCATTCGTGACAATATTAATTTCGATTCACATTAAAAGTCCCTCAATGCAATAGCAATGCGATCAATATTCCTTCGTTAGAGTTCTTCTTCTCCAGTGTGTAACGTAAACGGTTCATTATACCACAAGAGGCATTGTGCGTTCAAGTTCATTTCAGTGTGTATGTGAGTATTTATGTGCATGTACGCATGTGTGCATGCAGCAAGAAATTCCTTGCTCGAATAGTTCATAGTCCATTTTGCGAGTGTAAAGATCAGTATATAAGTCAGATCCTACAAGGTAAAGTAAACATTATACATTGGACACCTTTTGAATATTTCTTTGTGTCAACAGCTCTCCCCAACATCCAAGATCCCCTAGGGGCAGTAGGGTCTGCAATAGGCTCTATGCACAACTTACTTCCGCATTCTGTAAAACAGGTCACATCTCTTCCAGATCAGGTCTTTTGTATGTGCATGATGAAATTTTTTGCGGTTTTACTCAAGATAACTTAACCCTCAGGTGCTCTTTGGTCATTTCTGACCAAAAAATTTTCTGTTTTGAACTTCTAAAAACCACAGCTTCATCGGAATGTTATGAAACTTGATGACTTTTATGGCATTATGTGTGTGAATGCAAAAAAAAAAATTGAGGTCATGATCCAAGCACGCTAATTCGTCGTAAAAAAAAATAGTCACACTTGTGGTCTTCGGTCAAAAATGACCAACCCATAGGAAATAAATGGGAAATTGCCAAAAAAAAAAATCTTTGAATTTTTGTACATGCAATCTACAAATCGGCCACGATTTTTAAAAAAGTACACCGCAGGAAAGGGGTGACACTCTACAACATCTAGAGTGCAAAACAGACAATTACAAACCGTTCTTGTCAAAACAGACAAACCGTTCTTGTCTGTCAGTCATATAATGGAGATTTATGGGGTCCACCCTGGGTTCACCTCAAAGAGCATGCACAGAGAAGTCCAAATTTAACATGATTTAATGACTCGTAAATGTAAGTACACAATGATGGCCTAAGACAAGAAATAGTGGGTTTGTGAGAGAAAACGAACAGTATTTATATCGTTTTTACCTCTTGTAATCACAGTAACGTCCAAGTACTCTGAGGGCGAGGGCGCTTCTATCTGCGCAAGTGCGCCGGAAGCCCCGGAAGTGATCACTCGCACGTGTACGTCACTCATTGTTTGCTCAGAGATTTCAGAAGTGTTATCCTTCACTGTGAAGATTTAAACATATTTAGATATACAGGAAATTGCAATGGAAGACGATTTCGATATATCAACAGACACCGTTGATTTTTTCTCAACCGCGCAAGAGATGACTTCTGGCGATATAAATACTGTTCGTTTTCTCACACAAACCACTCGTTTAGTGTCTTAGGCCATCAATGTGTCCTTACATTTACGAGTCATTAAATCATGTTTAATGTGGACTTCTCTGTGCATGCTCTTTGAGGTAAACCCAGGGTGGACCCCATAAATCTCCATTATATGACTGACAGACAAGAACGGTTTGACCTAAAAATATCAAAATTGAAAATACTGTGAAAGCAAAGACACCTGCATCTTGGATGCCCTTGAAGTAAGCTAATACATATCAAAAAATAATTTCAAAGTGAACTATCCCTTTAAGGAATCTGATGATCAGGTTGTGCTTCACCAATGACTTACCTTCTACTGCATCTATTGCAGCGACATGCAATTTGAGGGTGGAGGGAGACACCCTTCGCTCCAACCCATCTTGCAGGAAGGAAAGCAAGACTCTGATCGGGCACGTTTGGGTGTCCTCTTGATGGGAGGAACACCACTTGACGAATAGGTTCCACTTCAACGCATAGAGGTGCCTCGTAGAGGGGGCTCTAGTGGAAGTGATGGTGTCTTGACGTTACTTTGGCACTTAACGAAGGCGGTCACATTTTTCTCTCCCTCTCCCTTCTGTGACCTTCCCTGCTTTTCTTCTCTCGTCACGTCTAGTCTTCTGTTTTGTACTTTGAGAGACTCTCTCAGCTGTCTCAGCTGAGAGCTGTCCAAAGCCTCACAAGGCTGCCCATCATGATTGAAGCAGTGGGCAGAGCTGTCAGCACTGAGACTGTGTCTATGAACTGGAATATGGATAACATCATGGAGAAGCTCACAGCTTTGCAGAAGGATTTGGATCGTTTCGGAGACCAGAGACAATGAGAATTAGCCGTGTAAATTGAATGTGGCTTTTCGCTCCAAGACCAAACAATCTCAATCTCAAAAATTTACCACAAGGTAGTTGTTTGGGTCCTCTTTTGTTTTCAGTCTTTATTAATGATTTGCCCTTAATATTCAAAAAAGCATCAATGACAATGTTTGCAGATGACTCAACTGTTTACTATGCTTCAGACTCATGTGACAAACTTAATCATGTTCTGTCTACAGAATTGGATGCAGTGTACAAATGGGTTAGTAGAAACAAATTAGCCTTAAACTTATCCAAAACTAAAAGTATGATCATTGGATCAAAACAAAAAATAAGGCTTGGATCGGAATTAAAGTTACATATTGCAGGGCAAAGAATAGAACAAGTAGAAAAAGCTAAACTGTTGGGCCTGGTTATTGATAATAATCTTTCTTGGACAGAACACATCAACACTATTGTTAACCGAATGGGATGTGGCATTGCAGTAACAAAAAAATGTTGTAATTATGTGAATCAGAAAACTCTAAAAACAGTCACAGAGTCACTAATATTATGTCACTTGTCATACTGCATTGAGGTGTGGTCCTCTGCATCTAAAAAGGATTTGACAAAAATTCAGGTAGTGCAAAATAAAGCGGCAAGACTTGTTCTGGGCTGCTCAATTAAAACAAGTAGAGACCAGATGTATTCTACTCTTTCATGGCTCACTTTAGACCAAAGAATAACAGTTACTTTAAGCACTATGATATACAAAACATTAACAATAAAAATGCCTTTTTATCTATTTAATCAATTAGTGTATTGTAACTCAGTGCACAATCATAACACAAGAAAGGCAAATAACGGTCACATAATGACCCCCTATCCAAAAACGAATTTTATGAAGAAAACCGTCCTGTATAGAGCGAGTGTCATCTGGAATAACATTCCCATTGAAGTTCGTCAGATCTGTAATAAGCTGTCATTTAGAAGAAGTCTAAGGTGCTATGTGTTGAAGTAGGTTTATATATATATATATATATATATATATATATTGATAATGATAATTGTAAATGTATTTTTCATCTTTTTATGAATTGAATTTAGAAGATTGTATGTATGTACGTGTGTATGTGTTTATGCATGTATGTATTTATATATATATAGATGAAATGTGTATATGATAATTGTGATGATTGAAATGTTGTTGTGTTAATGCAGATTTTTAGAATGGACCCCAGGAAGACTAGCTGATCATACTGACTTTCAGCTAATGGGATCCTTAAAATAAACAAATAAACAAATCTTATTCGTTTACGGCTGCCCTAAACCAGCACTGGCCTTGGCCAAGGCCGCTGTTGGAACAACAACTCCCTCGGAAGAGCACTGCCGTGAGCCACTCTTGCGTTCCTTCCCCGACTGCCCAGGACATCTGGTGATTCTTGACTTTGTCTGGGATATGATCAAGGTTTTCTCCATGGTAACTTGATGTGTATCGCTATGACAATCCTGCGGACTTGAGGCACCTAGATAATGATGCCAGGCATAGTGACTCTCCAGGCCTACACATACATGAACTCTTACTAGGGTTGGGTACCGAAACTCGGTTCCAATAGGGAACCGGTTCTGACATAAACAGTAGTAACCAGACCGAATAAGAATGCGAACTTCGGTGCCTGTTTTCGATTCCTGAGTCTATGGCATGAGGCGCACACAAGCAGTTTCTCGCTGTCTCCCTCTCCGACGTGCGCGCATTATACAGTTTATTGAAGCACTGTCTGATCTGTCTTGCACGCGCCCTCTTGCTTGCTCGCTCCAAATTCCGGGAGATTTGAACTAATTTGCGATCATCCGGAGTTATCAATATGCGAGTGACTCCCGGAAAGTCTGCTGATAGCGAGGAGATTAAACACACGTGAAATGTACACGTGAAATGTTTCGCCGCATTTCACGTGTGAAATTACGCGTCAGAATAGCGATTGTCTATGGATATAGAAGAATCACCATTCGCGCCGTGTTGACGCTCACGTCGTCATATTATATTGGCGCACGCATCATCTGCTCCAGAGTTCTCTGCCGAAAAAGGAAGCTTGTCAGCAGCGTGGGATATTTCGCAGCGAACGCAGCGTTTCGTTCCCTATTCAGAGAACATGGGTTGCACAGAGACGTTCTCTTTCATATGTTTACTCAATGCTGCGTATAAGACGCAATGGGAACGAAATATCAAACTGGCTAAGAGCTTTAACTAGTAAATGACAAGATAACTTACATGACTAGTTAAAGCAGACAAAACATAGCCATGCCCATGTTGAACCTGTAGCCATGTTGATACTATATTACCCTGGTAGTAATCTCTATTAATCTCCAGTATAATTACATTGTTTAATATGATATTGTTTTATTTGACATTATGTAAATATGAGCTTTTATTTTATATTGGTTTATTTATTAATAGCCTACCATATGTTACTTGTATTTATATTATAAGTTAATATTGTGTCCAGTTTGGCCCTGTAAATAGAGGGGTATTATTATTTTTTTTGACAAAGTGGTTTAATTTTCTTAAGTACCGTTTCAAGAACCGTTTAGGCACCGGAACCGTTTAAAAAATACCGAGTAGGTACTGGTATCGGATAAAACCCAACCGATACCCAACCCTAACTCTTGCACATACACACAGATATGCAATCACATGACCAACACCCCATCCCCCGCCTTTGCCGTTTTATATCCTCCAGTCTGACAGGCGGATCTGTGACCAGCGCAGAGAATGGCTGCAGGACCGCATGGCTGCCTGCCTGTGCTGGGCTACCTCCATCACCCACTCCCCAACCCTGTTGCAAGTTTTGTTCATGTTGTAGAATGTACTGATTGTGCTAATGTTGATTAGGTGGGTTTTTTTCCTGTTCCCACACTGCACTCCTTACAGGAGCATAGTCTGGGGGTTGCCTTTTTCTCCTCATGTCTCATTGAAAATGCGCTTCTGCGTGAACATTTTCTGGTGTGCAAACTGAATTGCATAGCCAAACCGATTGGTGCGGATAAGAAGCGAGAAGCATTTCGGTGACAATGTAGCCACCGAATGCAGGGTCTAGGCGTGGAGCTCACCACCAACCTGCTTCCACTGGGGGGCAGACGGCAGGGGAGACCCGTGGGCTTCCCGCTGCGGGCTGCCCCGTGGCGAGGGGAGGGGGAGAGACGAGGCACGAGGCCCTGCCTCCTCGTGAGCTGCTCTCTACTCCTCTGGGCCCAGCCACCGACAGGAGTGACGCAACTGAGGAAGCGTCGCTGCTATCTGCAGACTGGGAAGAGGAAACATTAAACACGAAACGAACACTAGAAGTTTAAAAAATGGAGCACGTGTAAAATTGACTTGGAGGGAGAGAGAGAGGGAGAGACAGGGTTAAATTCACTTAGTGAAAAACACGACAACCTCATCTTAATGCTTCTTAGAAGCACCAAAAGAAAGTATAATTGCAAAGCATATTTGGTCTGTGTGTGTCGCAAGCTCCTTGCGTAGCCTGGTCGGATGGAGGTGCTTTCCTGTGCGCGCGGGTCACGTGGAGCGTGGCCACGGCGTTCAGTCCTTTACTCCACGGGTGCGGGGCGTCACGTGGCATTCTGTGGCATGCGGCGCGAGTGTTTGATGAGTTGACGTTCCCCTAGGAAATAGTTTGTCAAAGTCCTGGGAGGCGAACTTAGTAGTAAGCTTAAATAAGAAAAGATCTTTAGATGAACAAAAGAAAGGATCCAGGGTCGGATCTGACCGGATCCCAGTGACTCACGACAGTTACATATTGAAGAAGCGCTGGAAAGTTCAGAAGAGTGATAGGCAGAGCCAGCACGCTGCCTTTATCCCTTGGGACAAAGCCAAGATCTTCCTATGGGCTACAGCCTATCATGAGAGTGGGGGAGTTGCACGCAGGAGTTTTCATTTATGGTCCTTTGTTCTCTAAAGGGATGCACGTGGGCATGTGTGGGAGGGGTACAGTTTAATGTAGATCTTCAATGATGGTAAAACATTAAAAATACACTTTACGTTATATCTCTGTGCATATTCAGATAGCCCGTTCCATGAGCATTTCAGAGGTGTCAAAAACATCAAATGAAAGTCAAAGGAAAAATACAGAGGTATTTAAAATGCATAAAGAAGGTATTTCTAATGTCTATTTATGCCGCGACCAAACAAAGTTATTTCACTGTGACATGGGGAGAAAACACACATACATTTACAAAATATATGTAATGGTTTTTATGTCCTTAAACCACAGAAATGTTCGTCTCTTTGTTCAGAGACATTCTGTGACATTCCAATGAGTTATAAAGTCTTGTACCAGGAGCATCCCTCGTGTGTGTGGGGGAGGGGCTCTTTTGTGTGTGTGTGTGTGTGTGTGTGTGTGTGTGTGTGTGTGTGTGTGTGTGTGTGTGTTTGTTGTTCAGAAGCAGTCCCATCTAGCCACGCTGCAGCTGGAGAAGGCCTCGTTTACACTGCATGGTTCAAGTGACCCAAATCCGATTTTTTCCTCTCATGTGGCACAGATCAGATATGACTAATGAACGTGTAAGCAGGAAAAAACCGCATGGATTCCGATTTTCTCAGATCGGATACAGGCCTCATTCATATGTGGTAATATATCGGATATGAATCGGATATGTGCATTTGCGTGTGCCATGTAAGCAGACAAATCGGATATTCCCCAGTAAATGCGAGTCTTGCGTCATTAAAGCGTCATTAAAAACTGCGCGAGCCGCGCGATGGAAGAAAGGATACACACAGTGGAGCAATGCGGAGGTTTCATGTCTTTTTTGAGTTTTTGTGGCCAAGAGTGCAGGCAAAAATGCAGGGTTGTTACAGAAATAAATCCGTATTTGAAGACAATTCACGACATACGAGGCTCCGTATTAAGTGCTCGTGGCTACAGTGCCTCTCCTCTTTTTTCTCCGCCGTACGAGACCAATATTTTGATGACTTATTGAAATATTGTGGAAAGAAAACAAAGGATAATTTTATTCGCATCTGCATCCGTTGAATTTCGTGCTGTTTTGCTTAATTTCCCGGGTCAGAACGTCTGCATTTGGTCGTTTCAGAAGTATAGTGTAAATGCAAAAATCGGATGTGGGTCACTTTTAAAAGATGATGTAAGCACGTCGTCAAAAAAATCGGATGTGGTCAGAAAATCGGATTTGGGCATCAAGACCTGCAGTGTAATTCATTACGCACAGTCCTCAGAGTATGCAGGGCGGAGGTGGCGTCTCCACATGCCAAGATAATATCTTAGCTTGTTTTGTTATATTTTATTTTTAAATTTAGTTACATTTTAACGTTTATATATTTACAGTAGGGATAATTGGTCATGGAACAATAGCCGTCATTTCATCATCGGTTAAATATAGACCCGAAATTGTCCAGCTATGAGTAACCCACTTAGCCAAAATAACCTTGAATTTGGTAAGATGATGTTTTTGCCAAAATCGTGAGATGTATGATATTCCATCATGTAGTCAAAGTAAACGTGATTACAAGTGTTTGGCTTAAATTCTTTACTAATTTCATTCCTTTCATTCCTTTGTTCTTTAAGTGTTGACTAGTCTATTTTTGGGCTATGGTTTAGACGTCTATAAAATTTTCACTGACAGACCAAATTTTGCCTTGTTTTAGCCTAGACATCTTGGCTGTGTTTGAATGGCTATTAGACGTCTTTTAAATGCAAAATTGTTTGCTGGGTGTGTATGTGTACAAACCACGAGACCAAGTCAAATTTCACTTTGTGGGCAGTATAGTGTATTTCAGTCATTCACCTGACTTAAAATGCATGCATTTTGAATGCCATTTGCTCATGTAATAGTAATATACATCTTTGTAGTATTTTGAATGATATGATTGATTCTAAGACCAAAAGACCATTTTCATCTTTCTTTCAAACACTCGCTAGATTGGAAATCCAACAAGGTGGCCATATGCAACTAGCCCAATATCATGTAAGAAACTTTTAACTTATATCTATAATCAAGCTTCCTTGACAAACTGTCTTTTCTCCTTATTTTATATTTCATTTTAAATAAAACAATTTGACAGAAATAAACATATGGGTGTTCACCTGCAAAGGAGGCAAAAAGTCTGTATGACAAATAAATTAATCAACAGTGCTATTTTAAATCAAACAGATGGATGATAATGATGATGATGTGACATATGTTTACAGAGGTAAACCCCACAATTATAAAGTAGTGTCAAATCTGAATCCACAATTTAAAAAAAACTATTTGTTTTCTATTTCTCTCCCCATGATGGCAGTTTTAGTGTTTCTTTCTGGATGTAAAAGGATGATGAAGCACTTTGGGGCAAATATGGACACCAGTAATCCAAAACTGGAAGCTAAAATGGCAAATATCTCCACAGCCACTGCATATTTCCCTGGTGAGCTCACATATGCTGGAACAAACGCAATCCACACAGCACAGAAGATTAGCATGCTAAAAGTTATGAACTTTGCTTCATTAAAATTGTCGGGAAGATTTCTCGCCAGGAAGGCTAACAGGAAACTTACTGCTGCCAATAGTCCAATGTATCCCAGCAGCATAGAAAAACCAGCCACTGAGCCAATAGAACATTCATATACTATTTTAGAGCGGATGTACTGGTTGTTTTTATGAGGTGTTGGAGAGGCAGTTGATAGCCAGACTGCACATATCACAATCTGGAGGGCTGTTAGGATCAGAACTGTGCATCTTTGTTGAACTGCTCCAAACCATTTCATCGCTCCTTTGCTTTCTGGTCGAGATGACTTGAACACAGCTATTACAACCATAGTCTTGACCAGGATGCTGGAGATGCACAGGACAAAGCTAATGCCAAAAACAGCATGTCTTAACTGACATGTCCACAACTGCGGCCGGCCAATGAACAGTAGCACACACAGGAAACACATTTTCAATGACATCAGCAGCAGGAAGCTGAGCTCTGAATTGTTGGCGCGTACTATGGGAGTGTTTCGGTGATGAGCAAATATGACCATCACAAGAGCGCAGATGCAGGTGCCAAGCAAAGATGCAGTGGTCAGAGAGATACCCAGAGGATCATCAAATGACAGAAACTCAACTTCTTTGGGGACACACTGATCCTTATCTTGATTGGACCAGAACTCATCTGGGCACACTATGCACTCAAAAGCATCTGTAAAAGAGAAAAAGAGTGAAGGTGCAAACTGAAGAGGAAATAACTTTCAAATTATTTTTAAAATTTTGCCAACACTAATCTACTCACCTGTTTTATTAGAAATCTCTCCATCTCCGCATGGCAGGCAGTCAAAACAGCAGACAGGAAGACCCTTCCTCCTGGCTTGTCTGGTGCCTGGTGGGCAGCTCTCACTGCACACAGACCTTGGGGGCTGAAAGAGACATCATTTTCCAGTCTTTCCATTTAATTATTCAATTGTTTTAGCATAGCTTTGACTAGTATTCCGACTACTTATGCAATATGTTAAATAGCAAGATGCACTAATGTAGGTCTATAGTTTCTGTGTGTGCATTTGTTATATGTATATTGGGCATTAATGCAGCCTCAAGTCTATTTCCTGTATGTATGTGATGTATTAATGTAGCTCAGAGCCCAAGACAAATTTCCTGAAAAAGGACAATAAAGTTTACAAACAAACAAAGAAGATGACAATAACATGTAATGTTTATTACTTTTTTTGTCTCAAAGTTCCAATATATTGAATCCTCATCAAGTGTGAGCACCATCTCTGTTGCCACTCCTTTATTTACTACACCAACAGTGTAAATACTTATTGATCCATCAGTGCTCGGTTGCCAGTTTAGAACATCATAGATAGGCAGAGCATCTCCATTCTTATCAAATGACACATGATCCCCAAAGCCTGTGGTGAAGTTCACTTTTTGTAGATAGTGAACCAACTTTACAGTTTGTAGACAGAGCAAGTGTTGAATTAATATACAGACATATTAAAATAACATATTTTAACTTTCCACCTTCAGCCTTTCTATATGCCTGAAGAGAATCTGCACTTTACCTTTGGTTCTTACCTGCCAGGGTTTCAGGTTGATTATGTCGGCACATCTGTTCCCAATGAATGGTCCTCTACCCTCTTGACACTGCATCAGGTCATGAAGCGCATGTGCCAGGGCATAAACTGCCTTATACACATTATAAGCTGCTCTCAACCCTGAAACATCATTGTATGGTGTGTTTGTGTTGCTCAGATCCTCCTGTCCTGTACACATCTTTTTCACTTGCTCCCCATCTATCACTCTTCCCTCTTTTCCAAAACTACACCTGAACATGTTCTCCCAGAAAATCCTCACTATATTATTTCTTGGATCGTTGCTGGGACGGAGACTTTGCAGAAAGTCATGAAGACCCTCAATCTCTCCACGTCTGATAGCAATGCCCAGTGTTCCCCCCAGGAAGGGCAGGAAACGTGGGGTGTGGTACACAGGCGAGGTGGACCAAGCTTCACTTGCAATCCACTGCTGGTCTGTCATGTTTTGCAACACAATCTCATCCATCAAAGGTATCAGAAAGGATGAAGTGGAAAAAACAACCACCACTCTTGCTGTAGAAGCCTGAATCACCCCTGTTATACGTTGAATGTCTCTGTGGTTGTTATCATGTGGAAGGATTTCAGAAAAAGCAACACAATGTCCAAACACCAGCATTTCCTGCTGAAATGACTGAGCAGCATAGATGCCATAGTCGTCATCACTGTAGACGAGACCAACCCAGGTCCATCCAAAATGCTTCAAGATCTGAACCATAGCCCGCACCTGGAAGGCATCACTGGGGATTGTTCTGAAGAAAGAGGGGTACTTTTTTCTGTCACTCAAACAAGAGCAGGTGGCGTAGTGACTAACCTAATTAGTAAAGAAAAATTGAGAATTTGGAGAAGACAGGAGACAGAGAAATAGAGTGAAGTAGGACTGGGCGATATTGCCATAAAACAACAACATATCTTTGTATTTTTTGTCTAAATGGCGATACACTGTATATCGATATTTTCTAGTCTTTTTTTTTTCTATTTGGAAAAAAAATGTTTTTGTGTTTATTTTATTTTAAAAACCATCCTGCTCAATGTTGTCCAACAAACAATGTTTATATTGAAGGCTATGAAAAATACACAGTTAATGTAGCTATGTAGGCTATGCTACATTATTTGCAAAAAAAAGTGTTAAAACCACATTGCATTCTAACATTGTAACAACAACATTACTAACCAAAATCAAAAGTAATGCCTTTTAAAGCACGTTAAATTCAATAAACTTAAAATGAAAATAAATAAAAACAAAACCACATACTAAATGTTAACAGAACACACATTCACTCATCTAAACCTAATTAGCTTCTTAGTTATATGAAAATAAATTAGTAAATATATTAATATATTAGCCTACATTTGATTACCCCAGTACAATACTGATCATAAAAATCCACTTACTCGCAGGTTTAAAATTCTATATATGGCATATTTAGTGCCATATATATATATATATATATATATATATATATATATATATATATATATATTAGCAGTCTGTTTTGCTCACAAATTGTAACCTAAAACTGCAAAAATATGCACATAGCATATTTTTACTTTTTTTATCCCATCTTACTATTGGTACTCGAAACAGCCCTAGAACGTTGGAAATTGCAATGGAGGGAGTTGAACTTGGATCCCCCACAATCCCAATCACAGGAGGGGGGCCATCGCAGTTAAAACTGGAGAAGGACTCCTCTGTCCCACTAGCCAGAGATATGGCAGCCCGGAATGCCATTCCTAGTCTCACACAGTTGTCATAAAGATGGTAACCAAGAGTGATGTTAGGCAGCAGGTTTGGATTCTTATTGATCTCATTCACTGAAAAAGCCATGGTCTGTGCCTGCTGGAAGATTTCCACATTAAATCTAAGAAGAAAAATTAAGATTAATTATGACATGAAGTGTTATATATAAATGTTATATATATATATATATATATATATATATATATATATATATGAAGAGTTCAGATGCAAAAGCCTTTAAGTGCCATTTGAAATTTTCTTCTAAAATGATCATTTTTATCAAGCTTGTATATTTAAGTTCAGTAATTTCACTTAAATGGCAATTAAGATTACCTATTAATTGTCATTTAAGTGAAATTACTGAACTTAAATATACAAGTTTGAATAAAATGGTCATTTTAGAAGAAAATTTCAAATGGCATTTAGAGGCTTTTGCATCTGAACTCTTCATATATTGTCATTCTGGCCACTGACTCACTTTTCACAGTATGGAGGTTCTGGCTCGGTTCTGAAGCTCAGCTCTGGGAACACTGTGAAAAAGTGAATATGAAACAGGCCTCCAATTATAACATCTCCATCCTGGTACATTCCATTCAATTTGAAGCGTCCCTGGAGCTGACAGGTACCTGATCTGAAAATTGAAGCTGCAGAGATACAGTTAAATGACAGGTAAAGAGAAATATACAGAGTTATCCACATCTCTCCTCTTTCTCTCTCTCTCTCTCTCTCTCTCTCTCTCTCTCTCTCTCTCGCTCTCTTTCTCTCTGACCTCCTCACCCACTCTAGTAAGTCTAGTAAATTTATGATGAAGGTTGTACGGGGTGTAGCTTTAAAAGAGCAGGTGATGCCAACTGGGCATCCCTCAAGAAAAGAAAAAAGGAAAAAGGATGTCAACCTCCCAACATAGACAGCAGTACTGATGAATAAAGGACATTTTTGCATGCACATTGCACAGTGAATTGCTGTTCAGAGAGATTGTCTAAAGACTTTTTAAAAAGATTCTGAGCAGTTAAAAAAGTTGGCTTATACTAAGGGTCAATTTACATCTATTTATTTATTTAAGTTTATTTGAATAGAGACAAGTATGTCACATAAGCTCATGTTCCATACCACAACATTTTAGCCGAGGCTAATTCTCAATGTTAGTTCCTAGTGGGCCTTTACATAAAATACACAATACATAGTTAAAATAAACATGGTAAAACAACATAACACAATATAAATGTAAATGCAGCGGACGATCAGTGGTCACATTTCTGACCTCTGATTAAAAAGTCTTTCAGATTGTTTTTAAAGAGGACACAGTTTGTCTCTCCCTTCAGTTCAGTGGGTAACCAGTTCCAGGCTTTAGTGCCTTGTATAGAGAAAGCTGTTTGTCCAAAAGAAGTGTTACATTTCAGGATCTGACAATTCCCGTTTTGAGCTCCTCTAGTCCTTGAACCCACAGCCCTGAGAGCAACTATGCGCTCACTCAAAACCTGTGGGGCTTGCTGATTTAAACACTTATACATTAGCTTCAACACAGAAAATTTAATAAAATTTTCAAAAGATAAAATATTCAAATTTCTCAAACTAACACAGTGATGCTCAAATGGGCTTCCTATCTAAAATTTTAACCGCTCTGTTATAAATCATTTGAAGTGGCTTAATTGTGTTAACCGTAGCCTGTGACCATGAGCAGATGCAGTAACTCAGATGCGAGAAGATCGTGGCGTGCATAAAAGTGTGAGCAGCATGAAATGGTAGATAGTCTCTGCTATCTACTTATCCATGTTTTGTACTTGCAATTTTTTTGTCTTCTTTTTTTCAGAATCTCCTGTAGATGTCAGTTAAGTATTTAACTGTGGTGACAAAAACAAACTGTGGTGGTACCATGGTATAGTGATGCTATCAAGTAAGGTATGAGGTAGGGCTGTCAATCTTCCTCTATAATACTATACGAATTCCATTCCTTATTTTATGTAATATTCGAATAATATTTGAATATTAAATGCTCAAATTTATCCTACTATTAATATTTACGACATTACACGTAGTATATCAATACACATACGGTTTTGATGAGGGGGGGAAAAAAACTATACGAGTGCAGATTAGAACCCAGAACCTCCGATATGCTTGGCAAAAATGCTTGCCACTGGACCATTACTGCACATAGGCTACACAGAATAGGTGAATCTGTGTATTTATTCACGTTAAAATTCACCACATTGAAAACATATTAGATCTCATTTACGACCAATTAAACACAAAGTACCATAACATTTTTGGTCGGACATTACATCTTTGTAAACATTTTATTTATTTACATCAGTAAGCTACAGGAAATCGTCTTTGAAGACATGACCTTCGCGAAAGAGAAAAAAGAATGAATGCTTCATTGTACCCTTTTGAAAATGCCCTTCCGTCTCTAGCACATTTCAAACCAAACTGACGCCCATGACTGTAGCTAAACGAATTCAATCACAATGCTGAAAAAAGTAAATTCAAATGAAATAAATGTGAAGTAAAAAAAGGCCTCTATTATTCCATCAAATTTAAGTAGGCACACTTCAGTGTGCCCAGGTTTTCTATAATTTAGAAAGGCTATTTCAATAGGTTATACTTGTCTTTTACTTTGTGTTATTTTAATTTGTTGGTAGATGTATTCAATTAAACCAAATGATTATAAAATTAAAACATTTTCAGGGCTTGCAGTTAGGCTACTAAACCATGTTACTGCATTTGTGTTTAATATTCAAAGGATCTGACCTGTCTGAGGCGTCTGCTGAGGGGGAGGATAAAGAGGAGAGGAAAGGAGGTACAGAAATGTTTCTTGTGACATTAATTTAATGTGCATTGAAAGGTTGCCTGTGCTTAATAACAAAATTAAGTAAAGTAAACTGTAGGTCAATTTGTTTTATACCCCTTATTTACTGATTAGATGCCAGTCCTATAATTCATGTCTTTCCCACCCCACCAATCAAAATTTCAAAAAATGGTGAGTTGTTGCTTAGATGACCATGCACATTTTAACCAGATTCAAATTTTAAATGATTTGTGATTGTATTAAACTATGCCTGTCCCCTAAACACACTGTAAAAAAACGCGGTCTCTGTAGACACCACAGGCTCCTCAAACGGCAACAAAAACAATCATGTCTTACCCGGACCACGAAACCTAACAAACAGTGTTCCAGCCAATCATTGGCAAGAAGTATTTGAGGGTGGGTCTGGGGGTTAGTGTGCGTGCACATGAAGGGTGTGTGTGTGTGAAGGAGAGACAAGCGTCAGAGGGAAGTTTGAAAAATGCCCGACACACGACCAAAGAGACGTCGTTCTGAAGAACAAATTAAAAAGAAGAAGGAGTCGAATAAAGAACGTGCGAAGTTCCGAATTTACATCGGTAGCAAAGCTTTTGAACGATGGCGAGAACTCCGGCGGCAGAAGGGCTTCCAGTCCGACGGTTACAATTATTTCAGGAAGCACTGAAGGGAGGGGGAGGAGATGAGATGCGGAGGAGGGAGGGTCTAGCTAGCCTCCGATTTGTTTGAAAATATTGCGAACGTCAACACCCCCAGGATCGCTTAGAGAACCTTTAATCAGATCAAAGAGAGGGTCATTTGTCTCAGACTCCTTAGGCTTGAAACACTGTAACGTTACTCTCCTCCTGCCTTGGCTGTCTGGACAGCTGCGTAAAACTCCCGCAGGGTCTCATTCAGGGGTGCGTTTCCCGAAAGCATGGTTAGCCATATGGTCGCAAGTTACGTCGTTACCAATAGAGTTCAATGGAGCAGAGCAGCAGCGGTGTAATTTTCAAAGCTGAAGTCCATTTCTTTCTGAACAATAAAGTCTCCGAGTGTATTTACTGCCCATTGCGTATTTTTTTATTTTTTTTCATGTCGATCTCATCTTTTTCTTCTTCTATTTGATTCAATTCTCTCGGTGTTATCTCTTTGGGTCGTTTCTCCGTTTTATTTACATTTCATTTTTTCTTTCTTCAGCTGCATACCAGTCGTCAAAGTTGCCATATTCTCCATAAATGTTAAAAGAAATAGCACGAAGTCGCTCATTGTTGTATTAGGCTATAATATCTAACGTTAGATGTTTGTTTTGATAGAGCATGTGACTGTCTGTTGCTATGGTTTCTCACAGCTGTTGTAGGCAGCGCATTTATTTATTAATTTCGAATGGTAAACAGGCAGTTTCACCAGAACTACTTTACTAGGTGTCCTCTATCACTTTTTAACGGACACCCTGCAGCCAATCAGAATCGAGTATTCACCCAGACCATGGTATAGACCTTATGCACCAGAGAAACGTGGGCACCGTCATCTTTAGAAAATTGTCTTTGAACTTCCGGTTCTGTATATTTCTATGGCATCGCTGTTAGCTGGTGAAGTGGATTTACTTATTGTAGAGTTAACAAAAGTTATCATGAGCATTGTAATGTTTATCATAAGCATTCTAAAGCAGATGTCTTAACAAATGTCAAACAGGAATTTTTTTACGAGCAGTTCATTCATACCTATGCAAGATCGCTGTGGAAATACAGACCGGAAGTCAAAAGACAACGAGCGCAACGCTGAAAAGGGGCGGGGCTACATAAGGTCTATAATATCTAACAAGTGTATTGAAGCGGCTCTCTTGCAAAGGCCGGTGCTCAGTTACCGCAATTACAGCATGATCGAAAGCACAGCAGAAAAGATTTCTCATAAACTAACAATAGCGTTATAAACTAGCAATAGTTGTTATCAAATAGTAACAAAAGAGAGTTCGGCAAACAAATGTTCAAAGATTTAATATTTTACAGAAGAATTTACATAACCGAAATGCAACCATTTATAAGTCATACCATTTTAGTGAGTTACCCAACCTTTTTCTTGCTGATTGTGATGTTCCTGAGAATACAGCTATTAGGCAATACATGAAGTCGAAACTGACAGCTGTAGGGCAGCTAACTTTAGCTTTAGCGTCTCCATGAAGCTCCCAGCTAAGCTTCTTTAAGTTGCAATGTAGTGAGGAAAAAATAATTAGCTGACTAATGATAACAAGCATTTTGGCTCAGTGGATGACCATTTTAAAGTTAATGTTAATGCTATTTCCCATCCTTACGAATCCCGCAGCCTGTCACTCCTCCTGTACTAACGTTACTCGGTATATCTAATGACCTCACATTGCCTTGTGTTTCTCACTCTCACTAACTTCAATTGTTCATCAAACGTGACATGAGAAAAGCATTTTGTAATTTTAGGATTTAAATAGTACTTTTTTTTAACTATTCAAATTATATTTGACTTTAAGAATTTGTTCCAACTGCCCTGGTGATGACTTTACTTTTTATTTTTACAATACCAAATCAGCATGCAGGTAATCACTACTGTGATCACAAGATCAAGTTCAAGTTCATTTATTTATATAGCACATTTAAACAGCCGCTTAGACAGACCAAAGTGCTTTACAGAACACACAAATAAGAAAAGTAAAAACAGCAAAAAAAACAAACAAAAAAAAAACAAAAAAAAAACATAAAAGCATATAACACATAAAAAGCAGCAAAGCTCCAAGTAGCCTTGTCAGAGACTCAATTATAACATAATAAAATACTTAAAAAGAGATCAGTATGCTAAAGAGAAAATATAGGTTTTCACCAAAGACTTAAAAATAGACAGGTTGGGGGCCGTTCGAATCTCTAGGGGCAGACGGGGCCCTGCCACTGCAAAAGCATGCTCCCCTCTGCGCTTAAGTCTGACACGAGGGACTACCAGCAGAGCCTGGTCGTGAGATCTTAGGCTTCTGGACGGAGTATAGGGATGAATAAGTTCGGAAAGATAGACTAGGGCTAGGTTATGTAGCGATTTGAAGAAAACAGTAGGATTTTAAAATCTATTCTCTGCCGGACAGGTAGCCAGTGTAAAGATTTAAGAATTGGAGAGATGTGGTCATATTTGCGACAGTTGGAAATAAATCTAGCCGCAGCGTTTTGGACCAACTTAGGACGGGCGATTTGAGAAACTGATAACCCACAATAACGTGAATTGCAATAGTCAAGCCTACACGTGATGAATGCATGAACCGCCATTTCCAGGGTTGTCTGAGTAAGAAAGCCTTTGATTTTAGATAATAAACGAAGTTGGTAGAAGCCGGAGCTGACGACAGCTGATATGTGTTTGTCAAATTTTAGAGACTGGTCAACAAGAACACCTAAATTCCGCACTCCTGTCGACTTAAAGGGGGATAAGCTCCCCAAGTCTGGGCTTAAACACTGAGACCTTTCACTCGGGCTGAAAACAATGACCTCGGTCTTATCATTATTTAGAGAGAGGAAGTTTTGGGCCAGCCATGCCTTCACCTCCTCTAAGCATAGCAGAAGAGAGTTTAATGCTGCAGGGTCATTTTTCTTGAGTGGAATGTAAATTTGGGTGTCGTCCGCATACAAATGAAATGATACACTGTGTTTCCTTAAGATAGTGCCCAATGGTAGCATGTAAAGAGAAAATAGAGAGGGAGCCAGAACGGAGCCCTGTGGAAGACCACAGGTTAGAGGGGCCGTGGAGCTGGAGAAATTACCCATCTTAACTAAAAACTTTCTGTCAGAAAGGTACGACCGAAACCATGATAAGACAGAGGCTTTTAGTCCCACCTCAGTCTCAAGTCTAGCCAACAGGGTAGGATGGTCAACAGTTTCAAAAGCTGCCGAAAGGTCTAAGAGAATTAGAACCACAGAATCACCAGAATCAGTGGAGATAAAAATGGGGATAGAAAAAAATATCTAATTGCATTTTTTTTGACTGATATTGTAAATAATATATATTGCATATAATTGCATATAATTTTTGTATCATTATTCTCATTGTAAAATATTTAAAAGATTTTAAGGAGGAGGAGGATCTGTACCAAACAAAGATTTTCCCTTTACACTGTAGGATACGATTTGTAGGCCAGGATGTCTCCACAGCATCACAATACTTTATTTAGAATGGTATACATATTTTGTCTTTAACAAATATTGTGCCCTCTGTGATTTGGATATTGCACTCATTCATATTGCCATTTTGATAAAAATGTGATTAATTTTGCAGCCCTACTACTGATCATGACTGACATTTTTGCTTAGGCTCATCCAGGTCTGTGGGCCGTCACAGGTCAACTAGTGGTGAGTTTATACATTTCATTGCTAAATATTGCTGGCAAGTCACTAGGACTATTGATCATGACTGACTGAAGTTTCTGTTCTGCGTTGTTTAGGTTCACCCAGGTCTGCAGGCCGTGACAGGTCAACTAGTGGTGAGTTTAACATTTCGTCGCTAAATATTGGCAGTCACTAGGACTATTGATCATGACTGACTGATGTTTCTGCTCTGTGCTGTTTAGGTTCACCCAGGTCTGCGGGCCGTCACAGGTCATCTAGTGGTGAGTTTATACATTTCATCGCTAAATATTGCAGGCAAGTCACTAGGACTGTTGATCATGACTGACTGATGTTTCTGCTCTGCGCTGTTTAGGTATAGGCAGGTCTGCGGGCCGTGGCATGTCAACTAGTTGTGAGTTTAAAATTTCATTGTTAGATTATCAATCAGGATGCAGGCAACTAACACTATTGACTACTGGTCTATTGCTTCACACACTTTTTTCTTTCCTGCTTAGGTCTTTCACATGCAAGGCCCATTTACAATAGGGCTGAGCCAACCACATTCCCCCTGTCAGAAGCGAGTAAGTACAAAAATATTTTCATGTGAAACCCCGACTAATATGTATTACAGGGCTATTCAATAGGAAATGTGGTACCCAACAGTATGCAGACCATAATAAATAACTTTTTTACAGCTATATATAAATATATTGAATTATACAATATCATAGCTATTGGTAAGAATTATTTTATTAATAATTATTATAGGCTTAAATTAAAATATCCTGACAGTGAGACTTGTAGTGACGCTCACTACCACTGTATAAAAAAAATGCCTAAACAGGTAAACAATTATACACACAATGAATATATATTCCTCTACCACCTAATAAATCTAATGCAAAATAAATGACTATAACATAGTATTCAATCATGTAAATATTCCACATTTCTGCCCAAACCATGGTAAATTATTACATTCATGGTAAATGTTTGTAAGGGTGGTGATTATGGCATTTATAGTATTCTAACTTTGTTCATGTTTCTGCTATTTACCTCATCAGTAGTTTTGGGAATGTTAAGGCTGTTTCATCTGATTTAAAACTAGTTAAAATCATTGAGTGATTTGTGGTTTGTAGAGGAGTGTCCGATTGAAACGCTTCTAAATGGATGTCGCAACGCTGTTTAAATAATAGTGTCCAGGACCGGGAGTAAACGCAACTCCTTTAAAGGAGCATTTCACCCGCGGGAACCTTGATCTTCATTGAAAGTGGGTCATATATGTATTCGAAATCAGTCAAAATTTTCGAATTAGGTGCCTTTTTGACCGAGTTATGACAGAAAGTAACTTTATAGCGCATTTGTTTGGAAAACCACATTTCCCACAATGCAACCCGTCTGCCCAACTCCAGAAGCCACTCCCACTAATCCAGAACACCGCCTATGCGTGATCCGCCTACACGAGAATGCATTACGTTAGCTAAAGTTACCACTTGAGTTTGTAAATCATTTGCGATCTTATTCTTCATTTATTCCTTCTTACTATTTAATTTGAAATGGTGAACTATTGCATGGTACCGGGATGTTCACTTCAGTCACCTCGAGGAAAGGTCAAAAAGTAAGTTTTCATGCCCTACCGAAAGATTTGGAGCGATGCAAACAGTGGCTAAGAGCGATGTCTTTACCAGACACGATGGAAAACCTAAAAAACAAGAGGGTTTGCAGTCTACATTTTAAGAAGGAAGACTACGAAGAAAATGTACTTGGAATAAAGAAACCCGTTCTTCTGGATACTGCGATTCCGTCAGTGTTTACCTTTCAAGACGACGATGATCAGCCTGGAACATCTGGCGTTAGCAGTGCCAAACGCATTCGCTTAGAGGTAAGAGACTCGCTCCTATTTCTAATTAACGTTACATTTATACATTCGTCTGTTGTAAAATCGAACATCAAATGTAATTTTGCTGTTTATAAAGTAATTCTGCCGTCTCCCGCATGTTTTCCTTGGCAGTGCTTAATGTGTTTGTGTAAATATAAGTTACTCCACTCGTCAACAGTGAAGAAGTTATGAAACAAATTAGCAATGAAACTTCAACAATGTTTTTGGTATATGTGTTGTTACTGCTGTAAATTAATATTGTTCGACGTACGATGTTTTTCCCAAATCTTATAACGTTTCTGAACGTTTGCTATTTCAGACGGGAACTGATGCTGATTTGTTGTCGTTGTCGTCGTCTGATGATGAACAGTGTCTCATTACCTCAACACCAGCCAAGAAACCTAACCCTATACAAGCAGCAGAGTTTGTAAGTTTGCACATCATATTGTCCATGACGGATTTCTAAAACTTATTGCTTAAATTATCTGAATTTTAAAATTATTTTAATTTTAAAGAATACAATTTTTGTTTTTTAAAGCCAACATGCCCAAGTACACCTGGAGAACTCAATACAAGTGCCAGCAGCATTGAAGTTTTGCCAACGGACGAAAGTTATCAGCTTGAGTCAACCATACCCCCCACATCATCGTCATCTTCAGAGGAAGAAGGCATAAAGGATTGGCGTGAAAAAAAAAAATGATTGTAAATGAATCATGCCTCATGTCACTTTTCAAATTCTGCCAGATGTGTGGGAAACCAATATCATCAAAGGACATCATTGATACTGGGGCACAGAGGAAGGTGAATTGGATTTGTCTTGGGGGCCATTCAGGGACTTGGACATCTTCACCTGATGTTAGAGGAATGCCTGAGGTAAATCTCCTTTCTGCGGCAGCTGTTCTGTTCAAGGGTGGAACATTCACAGAACTTTCAGACTGGTGCACAACAATGGGTGTCCAAATGATTGGACAAACTACTTTTTATGCCATCCAGAGCACATATTTGCACCCTGCTATTGAACACTTGTACAAAGAGAGAAGAAGAGAAATCTTAGCAAGGGTTTATTTGGAACAGGAGGATGGGAAGCGGCCACACTTGGCGGGTGATGGCCGATGTGACTCACCAGGTTTCAATGCGAAGTACTGTCACTACACATTTATGTTAGATGACACAAAGGAGATACTTCACCAAGAACTTGTGCAGGTAAGATAGGTTTAAAAGGAATGCATAATAAAGAAAATAAACATTATGATATGTTGAAAAATGTGATAGCATCAAACTTATCAAACTTCATTCTTTAGTCAACAGAGGCCACTAGCTCTGGAGCCATGGAGCCACTAGGTTTTAGAAGGGGAATGACAGAGCTTTTGGACTTGGGCCTTGACGTGGAGGGGATGACCACGGACCGCTCTTCATCAATAAGAAAGATAATGAAGGAAGAATACCCGAATATTCAACATGAATTTGACATCTGGCACACAGCCAAAGGTATGTGTTTTTTTATTTTCCAATGTTGTAAACAAACACGCACGCAATACTCTATACTTCTCAGTATACATAAACGTGTCACTACTCAAACCCTCCCTGATGTGTGCAGCCTTATATAACTTTTCCAATGTATGTGTTGTATGTGCACAATGCATAAATAATTTGAAATTTTTTTTTTAATTGTATTTATGTTACAATTACGAACACAGGCTTCCGGAATAAAATGCTGATGAAGGGGAAAAAAAAGGACAATGCAATCCTTCTCGCATGGTCCAGGTCAGTGTTGGTTAGAAATCTTTGAAAGTACTTATTTCAATGTCTTTCACAGGTCTGTCGTAAACCACATGTGGTATTCATGTGCCATGAGTAAGGGGAACATTGAGGTAAGCTATTATAAGCAACACAATGTACATCTAAATTTTATATCTTTTAGTGTTGATATTATTTAAAATCTTTTCTGTCTTACAGACACTAAAAAACAGGTGGAAAATCATTACACACCATGTTTGCAATGAACACGAGTGGAGAGATGATGATGGAAAACGGCAACGGTGTGATCATCCTCCTCTTACCATCCTCCTCTTACCACACACAACAAAATTTTAGATCGACAAATCGGCTCATTCAACCGCATACACCTCACGAATGCAAGCCGACAGCTCCCGAACTTTTTAGACATGCTTAAAAATTATCGGGAGGTCGAGAGGTGCTCGGCTCGGCTCGTATCTTCCTCGCACACGATACGAGCCGCGACATGCGAGCATAACCGATTTCCACGCGATTACTCCCGATTGAAAAAAATCATTGGCGAGCTCATAAAACAGCAGAAAATCGCACCGTGTACGCCCGCCTTAAAGCCACAATCTGTACTTTTTCGGCTTTAAAAATAGCAAAAATAACTGTATCTATGTTATATATTTCTATTAGATGTGTACTTACATTATCCCGACAGTTTCAACCAACTTTCAAATACGGAGAAATTTATAGTTTAATTCGAAGACACGGGACGTTTCTTTATTTCCGTTTCGTCGTCCGTCTATGGCGTCATATAACCTTTGACTCCACTATTTTCTCTAACTTCCTTGCGGAACCCGGCGAAACCACCAAACACAAAGGGGAACACTGGACTACCGCCAAGAAAGCATAGAAAATGACGAAGAAAAAAAAGTAAGACGTATTTTTATGCGTGTAAATCACGTGCCCGCTCACGAGCGCTCACTCAGACGAGATGCACTGCCCCCCGGTGCTGCTCGCATATATAGCGCTGCCCGTTCCGGTCGTCTCATTCAAATCAGCCAACTGTTGCTGTTAGCGAGCCGCGCAGGAGAAGTATGACACAGGTAAACATTGGGGTTGCATTTAAAGCTTCTTGACAAGCTAAATCTACAGAGAGATGCCGTATATCCGTATATTTTGTAAAAAACGATCATGTCATGTCATGAGCTGAGCTGGTTGTCATTGACAGCGACAACAACTCCCGCGAGCCCACGCTCTTTCCTGACGTCATCAAAGTACGTCTTTGTTATTATGTGAAATGAGTGACCCCTGGTGGCCAAAAAAAATTACATATTGTCCGTTTAAGTGAATAGCTGGATGAAATCTGGTGACTGACAAAATCATGTTCCCTTTCAAGGGAACCTCGAGCTGCGTTAGAACGTGGTGGGAATGCTCTGTGTGATTGCGTCATGAAGCCTCTGTACAACCAGTCCAATGAGAGAGTAGGACGTCATGTGACATCATAGACCAGGAAACTATACTGCCCTACAAAGGCAAAACGCTGTAACAACATTTGGTCAAAAATGAGTTGGTGTCATTTTTGTGGTATTTGAGACCTCCTTTATTATGTGTATAAATATCGTGATTCAGTTTGATTGTTTTAACGAGAAAATAAAGGGCTATGACAACCGTAACTTCCAAAACCATGTGAGAAACCAAGGCAGAATGCCGTAACAACTGTGACGGCTCTTTGCCTTTGTTCCAGCCATAGACAGTATAGACCTTATGTAGCCCCGCCCCTTTTCAGCATTGCGCTCGTTGTCTTTTGACTTCCGGTCTGTATTTCCACAGCGATCTTGCATAGGTATGAATGAACTTCTCGTAAAAAAATTCCTGGTCGACATTTGTTAAGACATCTGCTTTACAATGCTTATGATAAACATTGCAATGCTCATGATAACTTTTGTGAACTCTACAATAAGTAAATCCACTTCACCAGCGAATTACTCATCTACAGCGATGCCATAGAAATACACAAAACCGGAAGTTCAAAGACAATATTCTTAAGATGACGGCGCCCACGTTTCTCTGGTGCATAAGGTCTATAAGAAATGGACAGAGCGATCTCATTGGAACTCCATTGAGACGATTGAAGCCCGTTTTGGCGATTTTTTACTTTTTAGCACTTCCGTCCCTGAAGCGCAGACTCAAACAGAGCTTGACGACGTAGTAGGGCTGTAGTCAAGACCACCTTTGTCGAGTCCAAGACCAGGACTAGTCGAGTCCAAGTCAAGACCGAGTCCAAAGAGGTTCAAGTCCGAGTCCAAAAAGGTTCGAGTCAAGACCGAGTCCAGGACAGGGGAAAAAAAATCTTCAGGTTCTGAATTTCGTTTTTGCCCAACAAAATTATTAAATTTATCTTGCCTAAATGTTTGCGTTCATTGCATTTTTTACAATGGGGTAATGTTGTTAAGAATTTACACAACACAAGGCTTGATTTAAATTTTTCAATTAAATTGAAAAAAGTTACACAAATAAATACAATAAAGATACAAATAAAGACAAATAAAGAGAAACATTTTTGAATGGGTCTAACACTAGTATTCATAGACAGAAACTGAATAAAGGGTTACACTTTATTTCGATAGTCACTTTAGACATTCTACTAACTATAAGTAACTTTTCAACTACATGTCAACTAACTGTCATTCGAGTATTAGTAGGCTTTAGTAGACTGTCAGTAGACTGTTAGGTTAGGGTTAGGTGTTAAGAGTTCAGGTTAGGAGAACAAGTTGACTTGTAGTTGCTAAGTTAGTTATAGTCAGTAGAATATCTGTTGGGGGACCAACAAAATAAAGTATTAGCAGATATTAAGCAGACAGTCTACTGATTCTCTAATGAAAGTTAGTTGACATGTAGCAGCAAAGTTACTTATAGTTAGTTGAATGTCTAAAGTTGACTATCAAAATAAAGTGTTACCGAATAAAGTAATCAAATGGAAAATAACACTGGATAGTATTTTAGTCCTGAATAAATTAAACACATAGGCTGTTAATCCTGATTCCTTTAACTTAAAGCTCTCTTTTGTTGTTTTGACGACAAAATTAATGACCGACACATATGGTTACTGTCACTTTAAGAGCTAGTTCATGGATTCTCTCTTCATTACTGGCATGCATTTTATGCTTATTAAAGACAAAACCGACTATGTTTAGACCATTATACTCACGAAGACCAAAATTGACACAGTTTTGAATGTTAAAGGCCAGCTGTTCTTAAGGTGGATTTTCTATGAATGTGCGCATCCCAGACAGCGCACGAGGACTGATAGTTTAAAATTGGTAAGATTTAAAAAGACATGCAAATGGTAAGCTTTATTCACGATGCACTACTGGCCCGAATGCAAGTGAATATTCCGTCATGTCCCGACTCCTGAGCGCAAGTGTGTAGTATCAGCAGCGCTTGAGGTGCTTTCCACAACACACGAGAGAAGTGAAGAGAAGACGCGGCACCGTTGAACGCTCACGCTGTTTGTGAAATTGCGTCTGGCAGATAGTTATTAAAAGAATGATTTGATTTTATAATCTGTGGATTACGATTGCGGGAATATCCCACATTATAAATGGGAGACCTGCGGGAATCATTAGAATTGTGCGCAACACCCAGTAACTATAGTAACAGCACGAGAAGACGTCCTCCGTTGTAGTGAGCACTTGGTCGGTTAATTTGGGTATTTTCTCTAAGTTAACGTTACCCTGATAGGCTAGTAATAAATGAACACACATACAAAAATGTTGGACTCGGTCGAGACCAAAAGCCATATTTGGCAAGACCAGTGGCCGAGACCGAGACAAGTCCGAGTCCGAATACCAGCGAGTCCGAGACAAGTCCGAGACCATAGAAAAACGGTCTCGAGTCCGGACTCGAGTACTACAGCCCTGCAACGTAGATATGACGAGAGCAACCCTTCTGTATTCTTGTGGCTGTGGCATGAGAAATCTGAATCATTCCCTTCTGAAACTTGCAGAGGCGGACAGTGTGAATAGGAGCTGTTTATGTGCTAGGAGAATGAGACAATTTTGCTAGGTATTCTGTTTAATTATTTTGTCATTTTGCCTCCACGTTTCCCCAATTACGCCCGAGCTTCTTCTCCTGTCCATACGGTAATCTCTCTACTGTGCGACAAAGAGTCGCGTGGGTATGACGCAGTCGTTAGCCTACTTTCACTAAAACTGCTTCCACGGGGCCATAACATAAGCTACAAGGTAATGGAGCATTTTATACATTGCCATGTTTCCGCCATGTTTAGAAATAAATAAAGGCCAAATGAGGTCTTCAAACGCCTCAGATGTAAAGTTATTCGCTGTCAAAGTGACGCCAAAATGAATGGGAGTCAATGGGAATGCTAATGCAAGTGAAGTTCTGCTACAAGATGGCAGCTCCCATCAGGCTTCAACTTCCGGTCGATGGATTACCCCCTTGGTTCCAGCATGCTGAAGTTGAGTTAAGGTGTTCTGGCTTTGTTTAGCCTGGCATCAAGAGAGATGTTACGGTGCTGCTGTGATGTTACTGTACTCTGGCTTTGTCATACTGTCAAATTGTGCCACTCTTTAACTGTCACCAAACCACGTAACATACACATGATACATCTAGAACATACCACAAAATTTTATTATAAATTCATGATACATTTTCGATTGCATTCTGCTTATTTCAGCTAGTTAGCGAGAATGATACCACCAACTTTGCTGATGAGACAAACTGATAAGTATGCAATCAGAAACAAAGCAAGGTGAACAAGCCATACTTAGATGGCATGCAAGCTAATAAGTTGTCATAAATGTTGTTTTTCGTTCAGGCGATTGGTTCAGATCTGTAAATGTCAGTGACAGCCCGGAACTAGCTAAATTTAATCTGTGTCACGTTAGTTAGCACTAACGTTCATGCCAAAAACAAATTATTAAATGCACAGGCACCCTACCTTTCCATGCCATCCGATATAATCCATGGAAAATACATAATCCATAACAATGCACGTCATCTGCTGTATCCACAACAATCCATATGTGTTTGAGTCATATTTCCTTCTTGCAAGTGTTCATGTCAGATCTAACACAAATCCATAGCACTAATCATCGCTAACGTCCGTACAAAGTAGACTAACCTAAATGGTAAAAGCAGTTCCATCTTTTTTTTCTTTTGACTGTCTATTTTATCTCAGAATTAAAAAGCAGTAATCCAAGTCAAGTTTGTTGACTGTGCATCTTGAGCAGTTCGCCACCACACCACACCCCTTCTCCCCTCCCCTCCCTTTTTTCTCATAGACATGAAAATCGCTATATTAAAGAATGCTTTGTAATAGATCTATGGACAAGCTGCATTTACTTTGTCACTAGATGGACAGCCAAGCTTCCTTACTGACCATACAAGGGCACCTCCATTTTCATATATGCTTTGATTGATCTGAACCAAGTGTTTCCATAATTTGCATACAATTTATGAAGTAGAAATCCTATTCAGAAGTAGAATGAGTTGTTGGTCAGTATTTGATTTGAATTCAACCTCTAATAAACGCATAAAACGAGCATATATGTTTGTTACAGCTGGCAGCCACATCACAAATCAGGAATCCATAAATTTTTAGTTTTTATATATTTTTTAATAAAATTTAATTTTTATTTTTTAAAAGTTATTTTTTTTAACTCTTGGTATGAAAACAAACTGAGCTTTCTAAATTCATAATTTCATGATTTTTTCATGTTTATTGCTTTTTTTAAAACAAAGGCCTAAAGATGCCTAATGAATATGACATTCTTGTTGCAAATTTATAAATTACGTTTAATTAATTATTACTCTATATCTTGCATTTAAATAAATATACCTTTGTTTTCAATTATAATAAAATTATCTTTATTGTGGAAATATTTATTGTAATTATTCATACTGTAGGCTACTTCAAAGTTACTTATCCAGGGCCAGGGCATTCGCATATTAAATTATATTCACGATTGGTTGACTCAAGCTCAGTCAGAGCAGTTGGCGGTTCAACATAGAGATGTTGTTCTGTCACACATGAAAAAGTTGGGGTTATGGCTAAACGCCAAGAAGAGTGTGCTCCTCCCAGGACAGAGGACCACTTATCTAGGGGTAGTGTGGGATTCGACAGCGATGCAAACTCAATTGTCTCCAACACGTATTTCTGCGATCCTCACAGCCGTAAAGAATGTGAAACTAGGCCAGTCAGTCACTCACTATGAAACAGTTTCAGACTGTTGGGGCTCATGGCAGCTGCGTCCAACGTAATCACTTTTGGCCTTCTGCACATGAGACCACTGCTGTGGTGGCTCAGAACCAAGGGGTTTTCTCTTAGGGGAAATCCGTTTCGCACGATCAAGGTCATGCAGCAATGCCTTACGTGCCTTGGTCATGTAGAAGAAACCTTAGTTCCTTGCCCAGGGCCCAGTTTTGGGAGTTCCTTGTTGACGCGTCACGCTATCGACGGATGCTTCCCTTACAGGCTGGGGGGCGGTCATGAGTTGCCACTCGGCGAGAGGTCTATGGCACGACCATCAACAGTCATGGCATATAAACCAGCTTGAAATGATGGCAGTATTTCGGGCTCTCAAATACTTCCTGCCAGACCTGAGGGGCCATCATGTGCTTGTCCGCACGGACAACACATCGGTGGTCTCTTACATCAACCGTCAGGGGGGTCTAAGGTCCAGATTATTGTACAAGATAGCTTGGCCTCCTATGGGCCCAGGGGAAATTGTTGTCACTCAGGGCAATATATATTCCAGGGTGTCAGAATGTGGGAGCCAATATTCTGTCGAGACAGGGGCTGAGGCCCGGGGAGTGGAGACTTCATCCCGAGGTGGTGGAGCTCCTATGGGAGAACTTCGGTCGAGCTCAGGTCGATCTTTTTGCAACTCAGGAGACAACTCATTGTCCACTTTGGTTCTCCCTCACGCAGCCAGCTCCTCTCAGTCTGGATGCGATGGTGCAGGTGTGGCCGAGGCTACACCTGTATGCATTTCCACCAATATCAATGCTCCCGGGAGTTCTGGAAAGGGTTCGCCAGGAAGGGGCTCATCTGTTATTAGTAGCCCCGCACTGGCCGACCAGAATATGGTTTGCGGACCAAGTGTCCCTCTTGGACGGCTCTCAGATGGAGATTCCAGTCAGGAGGGACCTGCTTTCCCAGGCAGGGGGCACGATATTTCACCCTCGCCCCGAGTTGTGGAAACTATGGGCTTGGCCTCTGAGGGGGCCCAGCTTGTAAGTTCTGGTCTCTCAACTGAGGTTGTGGAGACCATCCTTCAATCCAGAGCTCCCTCCACAAGAAAAGTGTATTATTTGAAATGGAAATTGTTCTCTACATGGTGTGGAGAATGTTCTTTAAATCCTGTTAACTGTCCTGTTGTTACAGTTCTCGATTTCCTACAAGACTTCTAGAATCAAGTTTCCTATCAAGTTTCCTATCAATTTCCTACAAGACTTCTAGTATCAAGTTTTCCTATCAAGTTTCTCTGCTGGATTATCTCCCTCCACCTTGAAGGTGTATGTTGCGGCTATATCTGCCTTTAGATCCCCTGTGGGGGCATCTTCTTTTGGGAGAGATCCTCTAATAACTTGTTTTCTCCGTGGAACATTAAGTCTGAGGCCTGCCTTGCACTCCAGAGCACCGGCTTGGGACCTGGCCATTGTACTCGAGGGTCTGGCTGTGGCTCCCTTCGAGCCTATTGAAGAGGTTCCAGAAAAGTTCCTCACTTTAAAGACTTTGTTTCTTCTTGCTATTTCTTCTATTAAGAGAATTGGAGATCTGCAAGCTCTGTCTGTTGCTCCTTCATGTTTGGAATTTGCACCTGGTATGGTCAAAGCATTTTTATATCCTAGGCCGGGTTATATTCCTAAGGTCCCTACTAATGTGATGGGTCCTATTGTGCTGCAGGCCTTCTGTCTTCCACCTTTTAATACCCCAGATCAGGAAAGTCTCAATCTGTTATGTCCAGTGAGGGCATTGGATGCCTATGTTCACAGAGATGCCCTGTGGCGTAAGTCAAAGCAATTGTTTGTCTGCTTTGGTTCAACTAAGAAATGTTGCCCGGCATCAAGACAGGTAATGAGTAAATGGATAGTTGAGGCTATCTCAATTGCTTATAAGTCAGCCGGACGTCCCTCACCTATGGATGTCCGCGCCCATTCTACGAGGAGCATGGCTGCCTCTTAGGGTTTAATTTCGGGTGTTCCCTTCAGGACGTTTGTAATGCGGGAGGTTGGTCCTCGCATACATTTGTCAGATTTTATGACCTAGACCTCTCCACTCCCAGGGCTAGGTTGCTCGCTTCCTAGTGTGCACTTGGACTAGAATGGGCATATATCAGCATGGCGTAGTGGGAATTTCGTTCCCACCACGTTCTAACGCAGCTTGAGGTTCCCTTGAAAGGGAACGTCTCAGGTTACGTATGTAACCCTGGTTCCCTGAGAGGAACCATCGTCTGCCATACTTACTGCATGCCCTGATCGACTTGCTTCAGGCCTTTTCAGAAACTGTCGCGGTCTGATTTCAAGGGTGCTATTTCCTGGTCTATGACGTCACATGATGTTCTACTCTCTTATTGGACTGATTGTACACAACGCAGGCTTGACAACGCAGTCACGCAGAGCGTTCTCACCACGTTCTAACCAAACGTGATGTTTTTTTTAAACAAAATATTTGTATTTATTTTTTAAATTTAATTTGACAACTTTAATGACCATATAACTTAAAGTCATGAAATAAATATTTTTAAAGCATTTCTTTAAATTAATTATGTGAGAACCTTGTTGATTGATGATCAAACTGTATTGGCAATAGGGCTGTAGTCAACCAAAGAAATCCTTGGTCGACCAAAGTCTTGTCCTGCGCAACGATTAGTCGATTAGTCGATTAGTCGATTAGTCGAAGAAAAAAAACGAAAAAAAAAAACTTGTTTTGATTGAACATTCTTTTAAACAATTGTCATAGAGCATTTATAAAACAGCAACGAAAAAACATCATAAATAAATAAAACTATAATAATACAATTCTTTGAGAATTAAGTGATTTTTAACTGAAAAAAGTGAGGAGCACTGTCTATGCAGTCACAATCGCGCACCTGACCACACCACACGCTACAAAAAAATAACTGCTATCTGCCACATTATAAAAAAATCCTAACAAAAGCTCTCGTTTATACAGGCTTTATATTCTTCTTTACTTACAAAGCTATGGGTTAACTTTTGTCCAGCCGATCTAGGCATTTTAAACAAACACACAAAATACCCAAATACCCAAAATTTTGGAAGGCATATAGGTTTATTTTCGTTTTGTTGCATTTTTTAGGCTATTTTCAAATGCTTAAAGTGTACAAATAAAAACGAAAAACATATTAAGACAACACAATCTATTGAATCAGCATGATATAGCTGGTAAAAGGGCTGCTCACGTGTTTTGCGCGCTCAAGTTCGATTTCAAATATAGGCGCGCGCTGTGCGGGCTCATAATGGAGCAGCGCGGTCGCCTCCCTCCACAGTCTTGTCGTCTTTGTTTTACAATGCAGCCAGACAAAAGATTTAGATTTCTTGGACATTTTGTCGACTAAAGTCAAAACAAGCAGCGTTCTAACTGAATGAATACAGCATCCCTTAACGAGCGCGAAGCTGCAGCGCAGCCGGCCACAGGTGCGTTCCCGAGTCTCTATGTGTGTGCGCTAAAACTGTGGCGCTGTTACAAAATAGCCTAAATTAAAGCATTTAAAGATGGCATAAAACAAAGACTAATTATATTTAGAATAGCCTACAGTATTAAATAATTGCTTATAAAGGAATAAATATCAAGGAGTAAATCATTAAAAAAATCTTTCTATTGGTAAAAAAAAAAAAAAAAAGTGTAACTGGTCGACCAATAAGAATGTCAGTCGACCAAGACGGTATCGACTGATTAGTCGACTAAACGACTAAAGTTGACAGCCCTAATTGGCAAAGAGTCTTTTGGCCTCATGCATTTTGTCACAGTCTGCGTCTGCACCACAAAACCATCACATTTTGACCGTTCATCCACCACTGCTTATCATCCCCTCTGCTCACTTAAGCCCCTTCAGTGAGGCCGAGTTCAGGTCTACACTTCTGTCCTTAGAGCCCACACCTTCATCTCACCCTGTCAGACCTCCGCCTTCACCTGGATCCACCACTCCCTCATCGCCTTCGCGGTCCGTCTGCCCGGAAGCTCTGCTGGGCTCGATCGCCACGCCAGGTCGGCCTTCGTCGCTCGACGTCCAGTACCAGCCACGGACTTCCGGGATTCAGGCTGCACCCTCACCCTGCACCCCTTCGGCATCCCTGGACTCCTCCCTTCCTCTGGTCTCCCTCGCCTCATCGTCACTCTGGTCGCCCGTCCCCGCGTCGCCTCTTCGGTCCCGTGGATCTACGGTGCAGCTTCAGCGTGCCAGGACTACAATGGCGCCATGGTCCTTCGGCCTTTCAGTTCCGCCGTGGCCACCTGATGGGTCTTCACCGCCGTGGCCGCCTGAAGGCTCTTCACTGCCGTGGCCGCCCGAAGGGTCTTCATCGCCGTGGCCGCCCAAAGGGTCTTCATCGCCGTGGCCGCTTGAAGGGTCTTCACCGCTGTGGCCGCCCGAAGGGTCCGCTCAGCCATGGCCACGCCCTCAGCCTGCTCCACCCTGGCCACGCCCTCAGTCTGCTCCACCCTGGCCACGCCCTCAACCTGCTCCGCACTGACCACGCCCTGCTCAGCCCTCAGATCATCCCCCCTCCTTCCTCTGTTCTGCGGCGTGAGGCCACGCCTTCCGGGAGGGGGGAGTTCTGTCACAGTCTGCGTCTGCACCGTTCTGTCTGCGTCTCCCGCACTACACTTCCCAGGATCCTCTTGTCTCCATTCCGGAACTCACTCCCTCAATCTGCCACCTGTTCATTGTCCCGTTCATCTGTTTCACCTGTTTTCACCCCATTAGGCTTGATTCCTCTGTGTATTTAGTGCCCTCTGTTTCATTCTGTCTTAGTCGGTCAATGTTGAAAGTTACCCTGTGTTGCACCCGTTTACCTGTCTTCTTGCCTGTATTTGGAATTAAATATTATTTTCGTTTGAATCTGGACTCATCTTGTTCTTCAGCCTGCACCACACCATGACACATTTATTAAATCAAGTGTATATATTTGATAAACCTGGAAATATACTGTATTTCAAACCTCTCAATGCAAACTGAAAACTTGTGTGTTAGAATTTTACAAGCAACATGTGAACATGCATGTCAATATTGTTTTATTTTTGTTAGTTTTTTATTTTATTTTTTATTATTATTATGTGTGAGGACCGAAATAAATTTTGTTGATTGATTGATTGAAGGATTTAAATGTATAAAATCTGACGCGAGAGAGCGGCGTGAGGTCTGTAACGGATTTTTTTTTCCCTGAACCTGGCTACTCTACAATAAAACTCACTCTAGTTGGCCAAGTCTTATACTTTTACCCTAGCGCGTCTACTGTCGACGTCGGCTGAGCAATAAACCTACCCTATACCCTAGCGCGTCTACAGTCGACGGCGGCCGGGTGCTAATCCTATAACCCTAGCGCGTCTACAGTTGACTGCGGCCGGGTACTAATCCTATAACCTCAGCGCGTCTAGAGTCGACGGCGGCCGGGTGCTAGTAATTCTAACTTACTTGTTCTTGCTGCGCAGCTTAAATAACAGACAGACTCCAGCAAATGTCCTTTCAATGCTTTTAATTACGGCCAGGAGAGTTCTCGAGCAATACTCAGAGAACTTCCCAAGTAAAAACAAGGCCAGTGGATCTCAGACAAATTCCATTGAGAATCCCCCCGAAAACACTGATACAACCGTTTTTATACAATAGGGAGGTATGGCATAATGACATTAATTTCATTGGTTCTTCATAGGTAGACTGTTTTGTTACTGGGTAGAGGAGACTTTGTTTTAATGATTCTAACTTAGTCATCTGTCTAGTTCCATTTCCCTTATTTGTTATTTATACACACAGTCAGGTGTTTGACACACATACATTCATCTGAAGTACAGAATGTCTTAGGACATTGTATCAGAGGTTTAGCTGGTTAAATGAGGTCAAATGTTAAAACATGGTTAGCTTAATATTCAGTTTAAAATTTTCCACCACAGGTCAGTGGCGTGAGTGAAAACGAACGAAACCTGTGAGATGCACCGGTCTCACATCTCTCACAGAGGAGCGGAAGCATAAAGGGGGAGCAATGACAGTGAAGATCGAGAGAGGAACAGGCCTGATTTTATGTTGTGTTTTGTGTCTGTTTTGTGTGACCAGCAGTCATCCTTGAGGGGCCGCTAGCTTATACTTTCATTTTGTTGTTGATTTGTTTTATTATTAAAGTCTTGAAATGTTTGCCGGTTCCCGTACTTCCAATAACAACCAAACCCTGTAACAGTAATTATAATTCTACAGCAGACATTTCAATATTTTTAACTATTTTACACAATCATCAGAATAATATAAAACTATCTCTTTTGTGCTTCTCTTCCCATGATGGCTTTTTTAGTGTTTCTTTCTGGATGTAAAATAATGATGTAGCACTTTGGGGCAAATATGGCTACCAGTAAACCAAAACTGGAAGCTAAAATGGCAAATATCTCCACAGCCACTGCGTATTTCCCTGGAGAGCTCACATATGCCGGAATAAATGCAATCCACACAGCACAGAAGATCAACATGCTGAAAGTTATGAACTTTGCTTCATTAAAATTATCTGGAAGATTTCTCGCCAGGAAAGCTAACAGGAAGCTTATTGCGGCCAACAGTCCAATGTATCCCAGCAGAAGAGAAAAACCAGCCACTGAGCCAATAGCACATTCATATACTATTTTAGAGCGGTTGTACTGGTTGTTTTTATGGGGTATTGGAGAGGCAGTTGATAGCCAGACTGCACATATTACAACCTGGAGGGCTGTTAGGACCAGAACTGTGCATCTTTGTTGAGCTGCTCCAAACCATTTCATCGCTCCTTTGCCCTCTGGCCGAGATGACTTGAACACCGCTATTACCACCATAGTCTTGACCAGGATGCTGGAGACGCACAGGACAAAACTAATGCCAAACACAGCATGTCTTAACTGACACGTCCACAACTGTGGCTGACCAATGAACAGTAGCACACACAGGAAACACAGTTTGAGTGACAAAAGCAGCAGGAAGCTGAGCTCTGAATTGTTGGCGCGTACTATGGGAGTGTTACGATGGTGTGCAAAGATGACCATCACAAGAGCGCAGAACCAGGTACCAAGCAGAGATGCAGTGGTCAGAGAGATACCCAGAGGTTCCTCATAGGACAGAAACTCAACTTCTTTAGGGACACACTGATCCTTATCTGAATTGGACCAAAACTCATCTGGACACATTGTGCACTCAATAGCATCTGTACATAAGAAAATTAGAGAATGTAAGGTTATGAGGAAAATATTTTTAAATTATTTCTACCAACAAAAATCTCATCACCTGTTGTATTAGAAATCTCTCCATCTCCGCATGGCAGGCAGTCAAAACAGCAGACAGGAAGACCTTTCCTCATTGCTTGTCTGGTCCCTGGAGGGCAGCTCTCACTGCACACAGAATGTGGGGGCTGTCATGGGACAAAATATGTTGTTATTTATGAAGAGTGAATGCTCAGTATACTGTAGTATTTTCATGAGGCATTTGGAAATACATTGTTCTACAGTATGCCAGAAATGTAAGAATGAATGTAAAATGCTGTAATTATTATTAAAAAAAAAGTTAAAATACTTTTTTCATTTGAAAATTCCAGTATAATGCATCCTCATCCAGTCTGAGCACCTTCCCTGTAGCTGCCCCTTCATTTACTACACCAACCGTTTGGACTCTTATTGACCCATCAGAGTTTGACTGCCAGTTCAAAACATCATAGATGGCCAGAGCATCACCATTCTTATCAAATGACACATGATCACCAAAGCCTGTCGTGAAGTTCACTTTCTGTAGGTAGTGAACCAGCTGTATAGTTAAATAATAAATATAAAATAATAAATATACATACATGATTGCCACACTTTACTTTTAATTACTAAAGTTCTGATAAAAATGCTTGATTGACTGATTTTTTATGCTTTCAAATAATATAACATAAATATATCTTCTGTAACTAACAAATACCAATATTACTGTGACAATATCAGATTTATTAAAATATCGGAAAAAATATTAATATAGAGCACATATTTCATTTTTCCACATGAGCTCTTCTATATGCCTGGAGAGAATCTGCACTATACCTCGGGGTCTTACCTGCCAGGGTTTCAGGTTGATTATGTCGGCACATCTGTTCCCACTGAATGGTCCTCTACCCTCTTGACACTGCATCAGGTCATGAAGCGCATGTGCTAGGGCATAAACTGCTTTATACACATTATACGCTGCCCTCAACCCTGAAACATCAGTGTATGGTGTGTCCGTGGTGTTTAGATCCTCCTGTCCTGTACATACCTTTTTCACTTGTTCACCATCTGTCTTTTTACTCCTAGTTTCAAAACTACACCTGAACATGTTCTCCCAGAAGATCCTCAACATATTGTTTCTTGGATCATTGCTGGGACAGAGACGTAGGAGAAAGTCTTTAAGTGTCTGGATCTCTCCACGCCTAATGGCGATGCCCAGTGTGCCCCCTAGGAAGGGTAAAAAACGTGGACTGTGAAACACAGGTGAAGTGGCCCAAGCTTCACTTGCAATCCACTGTCTGCCTGTCAGGTTTTGCAACACCACCTCATCCATCAAGTTCATAAGATAGGATGAAGTAGAAAAAACAACCACCACTCTTGCTGTAGAGGCCTGAATCACTCCCATTATACGTTGAATATCGTTGGGGTTATTATCATGGGGCAGGATTTCAGAAAAAGCAACACAACTTCCAAACTGCTGCATTTCCTGCTGGAAGGATATAGAAGCATAGATTCCATAGTCGTCATCACTGTACAGGAAACCAACCCAGGTCCATCCAAAATGCCTCAAGATCTGAACCATAGCCCGCACCTGGAAGGCATCGCTAGGAATAGTTCTGAAGAAAGAAGGGTACTTTTTCCTGTCACTCAGACAGGAGCAGGTGGCATAGTGACTAACCTAATAAGGAAAAATTGAGCGAAGGCATGAAACAGAGAAACTGAGTTATGATAAACATTCACAAACTGATGAGAAATAAAATGTTACAATAAATAGATTCAGGATATATATTTGTAAAAAGAACATATAAAAGAAAAGTGCAAAAATATGCATCTAGTGCAATTTTACTTTTTTCATCCCATCTTACAATAGGTACTCGAAACAGCCCCAGGACACTTGATATCGCAATAGATGGAGTTGATCCTGGATCCCCCACAATCCCAATCACCGGAGGAGGGCCAGTGCAATTTAGGTTGTAGAAGGAATCCTCTGTCCCACTAACCAGAGATATGGCAGCACGAAATGCCATTCCTAGCATCACACAGTTGTCATAAAGATGGTAACCAAGAGTGATGTTAGGCAGCAGGTTTGGATTCTTATTGATCTCATTTATAGCAAAAACCATAGTCTGTGCCTGCTGGAAGCTTTCCATATCAAATCTAAGAAAAAAAGCATTATAACAAAGTGATACAAAACAACAACAACAAACAAAAAAAAACTAATAACTAAAATTTTGAATTAAGCATCAATACATTCCAAATACATCTCATGGAACCCTCCTATTATGCACACTTTTTTTTAGATATAAAGTAATATAAATAAATGTATTCTCTTCTTTTCTCTTCTTTTATAGTTACATTGTCATTCTGGACCCAGACTCACTTTTCACAATATGGTGGTTCTGGCTCTGTTCTGAAGCTCAGCTCTGGGAACACTGTAAAAAAATGAACTTCAAACAAGCCTCCAAGTATAACATCTCCGTTCTGGTACATTCCATTCAACTTGAAGCGTCCCTGGAGCTGACAGGTACCTGATCTGACAACTGATGCTGCAGAAATGCAGTTATAAGACAGATACAGGCAAATGTTTAGAGTGATCCACATCTTTCTTTTTGACCCACTCACCCATTCTGCTCACTAATTTATGATGACGATTGTGTGGGGTGTTGCTTTAAAAGAGCAGGCGGTGCTTAGTGGGTATCTCTGGAAAACACAATGTCACCTTCCCATTATTTGATCATTTCCCTATCTAAATTTATGTTAAAGGTGTTGTTAGATTTGTTAATGTTAAAATACATTCTCATAACCCTGTTTAAATTGTTAATTGATTAATATTAACTACTTTAATTTATTACATTAATTAACATTATCATATTAGCTATTGTCGTAAACACACTGGTGTGCAGCACAAATTATTTTACAATTACCCACATTTTGTTATTCTTCCAGTTATTTACTTATAGCATTTAATGAATCGGGAGTTCACACTGTGAAGAGCACTATATAAATAAATGTGACTTGACATTGACAGAAAATTGCTTACTTCCATGTCGAAATTAAAGGAGCATTTCACCCCTTTCAACATTAATTTTTATTGAAAGTGGATCATATATGTAGTCGAATTGTAAAAGAATTTTTGAATTTGGTGCCCTCTTGACCGAGAAAAGACAGAAAATAACTGAAGGGGGCATTTGTATGAAAGACTACAACACCCACAATGCACCACATTGCAGAGCTCCGCAAGCCACACCCACTAATCCGGAACTGTGCACACATCAGAGAAATCACTCTTCCATCTACAAGGGTAACATTAGCTGTCGCCAGAGTTTGAAATTCATTTCACATAAAATTTCTAGTTGGCTGTGGCGAGCAGGACAAGGGCGACTGGACGAGGGATGTGAGAGGACAGCGCGAGTGATAATGAAAGACACCAGTTAGTCCAGGCAAAGTAGCCCATTTTGGAGCTAAAAATAGAACTAATTGTAAAAGAATTTTTTTCAGCATAGATCATTTCTATGAGGTGTCCAGAACAACATACTAAAAGTCCTAAGAAATCCTAGTTGAGGAAATATGTTTAATTCGCATCAATCCGAGATGTGTGCCAGTAAGGCCAGACAACAATACACCCCAATGGGGCTATTTTTTTCCTTTACTCCTATCAAAATAAAACTTTATACAATGAAAGTATCCATGAAAAGTAACAAATTTTGTATTACAAGTTTCTTTGAAAATGAATTTTATATTGCAAATGAGCTATACACTATGCACAAAACCCAAATAGGCTTATTTTTTTCCTTTACTCCTGCCACAATAAAACTTTACACAATGAAAGTCTACAAGAAAAGTAAAACATTTTGTATTAGAAGTTTCTTTGAAAATGAATTTGAATATGAAAATGAGCAATTTACTAATCGAATATGCCCAAAATACACCCTAATGGGCTTTTTTCCCCCTTTACTCCTATAAAACTCACAATTAAACCTCACAGAACAATCACAGTGAAAGTATACATGAAAAGTAACCTTTTTGTTTTACAAGTTATCTTGTAAAACAAAAATGTATGTAGTTAGCAGAGCCGGACAGTATCAGAGTACATTTACCTTAGTACAGTACTTAAGTACAATTTTGAGGGACTTTACTCGAGGATCATTTTTGGGGAGTACTCTTGACTTTACTCAAGTACAATTGAGAGGGAAATATTGTACTCTTTACTCCCACTACATTTCTATCCATAACCGTGAGCACCCATTACTACTTCTAAAAAAATGAAAATAAGAAAAATCTCGGAAACCCTCAATTTGTTGTTTCCCTCTCAAACGTGATTGGATTGTGCAAGCGCCTAGCCTGGGTTTCCCCATGGTGTCTTGCCACAGTGCGATTTTATTCACGCTGCTAAGCAGCCTGGACACCATGAACCAAATTTTCGCCTGAGCTAGGGAACCAATCACAGAACGGGGAGGGAGCGGCAAGACGATGACGATGTCTATGCAACACCGAAGCAGTTTGTGCATCTCTATGGAACCATCTTGGCAGTGGACTGTGAAGTTACCTTTTGATACAGTCTTTGTGTATACATACATACTGTAAAACTTAAAATAATAGCCCGGGCTCTTATTTTCCCAAATCATCGAACTGCACCGGCTTGTATTGGAGACAGGCGTCTATATGAAACCGGCCTTTATAATTTAGTGTTGAGATGTTGTTCATTGAGTCTATAATCTCTAAAAATCTCCAAATGCTCCTCCTGAAACTGCGGTCTTCCAACCTTTTACTATCGTGTCAATTGATTTGATTATGCGCGAGGGAGAGAGAGCAAGACAGCGCTCGTGTTGTTTGAAGACATGAGAGTGCGCGCGTGTGTCCGGTGCGCTTTCTCTGCTCCTTATGTGCCCTATTAAGTGCAGCAGCTTCTATTCTACATCACTCACCGATCAAAATAGTCTTTGGCGGGACAAAAATTTGCTTTGGCAGACGCCAAAAAGCGGATGATCTGACAGTTTTAGAAGATTAACAACCCGAAACTAAAAAAACAGACCTGACCTCTATTTAGCCCCTTTTCCACCAAAGCATTTTGAGAGCCGGTTCGGAGCCGGTGCCTGCGCGCGAACCAGTTTGTGTTTCGACAGCCAAAGAACCGGTTCGCGGCCGCGAGAACTGGTTCCAAAGCGGCACCAACTCTTTGCTGGACTAGAACCGTTCTTTTAGCACGTCATGTTTACGGGGCGGGTTTAGATGCGTTCTTCTCGGTTCTTTTAAACATATTTTCTGACCATCGCAAAGCCAGGAGAAACTGCAGAAACACGCAAGCGTTTAATTTATTTATTTATTTTTTGAAACATAAGCAAAGAAGAAAACAGTCACGATATAGAACAAATAAATGAAAAAAAACACAAGACAGGGGTACATAACTTATCAGAAAAGATTACATATCAAACGAAAAGATTAAAAGACTTACATATTTCAATTGTTTTTAAAGTCTTCTCGGTACACGAGTTAGAGATAATCCCAAAGCAATGTACTTGCAAGCGACGTAGACAGTGACGTAACGACGTCGTTCCCTGGGCGCTCTAGTCAGTGGAAAAGCAAACAGGTTCTGAACGGGTTCGCAAGTTGAACCAGCTCCGAACCAACTTTGAACCAGCACCAGTTCCGAACCAGTTCTTTTTTCGGTGGAAAAGGGGTATTTGAGACTGGCTTTTATTTACCCAAACCTGCAGCCACAACAGGCGTGTAAAAGAGACAGACTATTTGGGACTCGCTATTATTTGAAGTTTTACTTTAAATCTCGTAAATCTCTGACCCATCGTCTTTTTCCATGTCTAATTTTCTGCCGTTCTACATACGTCATCTGGTATCATTGACCCGATTGGCTATGAGCTACGTACAGACGCATTTGATAGACATTCGTAGCACCCAATAATACGGCTCCGGGCATTCATAAACCACCCCTCAAACACAAGAAAATGCATGGTTTCTAGACAATGTTTCATTCTCAATGAGACGTGGTCTGATATCAGCAATCACCTTCAGCTTTCCGCCAAAGTCAACTCCATGGTCAGATTTAGATAAGAGACCAAACCATGGACGAAACAATGGATGGACGCAGCTGGCCCATCCTGGGAATGTGCCGACCCGTGGGCCCACCTATATTCTGAATAGTGACTGAAAAGTGACCCCGAACTCATCTCCAGTGGAACCTCAAACTCTCCCTCCAACGTCAACATCTGCAAAGTTCCAGTCTTCGGGTCTTTTACCAAATGATGGTGTGGAAAGGGGGAAGTGAACGTATGGACCCAAAAGACGGGGGGTGGCATGTTTTGGATGGGGGAGTTTTGCCAGTAATGACCGATCAGCCTGTGGCACCACCAGAAATACTAGATGTAGTCCACTGTAGTTGCAAGAAAGACTGTGGCACAAAGAGAAGAACATGCAAAAAACATGGACTCCCTTGCACTGCCATTTGCAGAGAATGTCGTAGTACTAGCTGCATGCACAAACTCACAGTTGCCTTATCTATCAGATGAATATGACCCAGAGGGGAAGAACTAAGCAAAGAACAAACCGGGAACTGATTTGGGGATGCCAGAACCAAGAGCCACAGAGAAGGGGTTCGAGGATAAAATAAAATAAGAGAAAACATAAAATAAAAAACACCCAACCCTCCCCTGAGGCTTGTGTCCCTCTGTGACCCCTGAAGACTATACCGGCGGGGGTTATACCCCTGGCAGGTACTACCAACCAAGCCAGGCAGTTTTCAGGTTAGAGGCCAGTCTAAAAGCAGCATTGCCATCACCCATTGGCAGTAGGATAATTGGATGAAGATTGGGCCGATTTGTCATACATATGAAGGGTGTTTCTGCCTATGCAAATTATGACATATTCAATAAGTGTAGAGCTCATGTGCATATTCAAATTAATTTCAAAAGAAACTTGTAATACAAAAAAAGTTACTTTTCCTGTATACTTTTACTTTGTAAAGTTTTATTGTGGTAGGAATAAAGTAAAAAATTAAGCCTAGGGTGTATTTTGGGCATATTCGATTAGTGTATAGCTCATTTGCATAATAAAATTCATTTTCAAAGAAACTTGTAATACAAAATTTGTTACTTTTCATGGATACTTTCATTGTATAAAGTTTTATTTTGATAGGAGTAAAGGAAAAAAATAGCCCCATTGGGGTGTATTGTTGTCTGGCCTTACTGGCACACATCTCGGATTGATGCGAATTAAACATATTTCCTCAACTAGGATTTCTTAGGACTTTTAGTATGTTGTTCTGGACACCTCATAGAAATGATCTATGCTGAAAAAAATTCTTTTACAATTAGTCTGTCGTAAAACGCTACTTTTCCTGGACTAAGTGAGACACTCACGCACCAGTCTCGCATCTCATGTTGCAAGGAGGAGCGGATCAGCCAGAAACAAGTCATTTGACACTTTGAGAAGGGATGACTCTGTACTGTGTTGAGCCCTAAATCCCGATGGGACCTTATCAAAAATTAGGGGTGTCACGATTCTCCAAATCCTCGATTCGATTAAGTTTTCGATTCTAAGGTCACGGTTCGATTCGATTCTCGATTTAAAAAAAAAAAAATTTAAAGCGCAGATTGCTATGCAATTTTTACACGTTTATGCATTATGCAATATAAATTTGTTCACAATGTACACCACACCATTGCCAAATTTAAAATATAACTAAAACAAGTAACATCATAAATGTAACAATAACTTTATTAACCCATTTGTGCCCAAATTTTTCTGAATGGTTTCATGCATATAGTCGTGTTAACAATGTCCTATGTGAACATGTTCTGCATTTATTTTCCTCAGGTTTTTTTTTTTCTTCTTGAAAATTGTATTTGAATGTGCGGCAACTATAGTTGCCGGTGGGCAAATATGTTGTATGCACCCCATCAATGTAAAATATGAATAGGAGGAGAACATTTGGCATCTATCTCAAAATAACTGCTTTCAACAGTTCAATCTTTATTCATAAACAAATTTATTGTGTATAAAAGTCAAAGAATGTTTGATGCGAACCCAAAAAAGCGGAATCTATAGCTTATAATGTCTTGAATATAAAAACACAACAAACAACAAATCCATTTCTCTTAAACCTTGTGCGCTGTTTGGGGTCTTTTTGACCCACATTTCTAACTTTCATTTATGGGGATAACATGGATAATTTGACACGGTTCAGTGTAAGATTTTTGCCAATCTTTTGGAAAATACTGTTTTAAAAGTTACAAATTATCACTTTAACCAGTAGATGGCTGCAGAGCTCCACTATTTGCAATTTGCTATTTGACTAAATGAAATACATATTTTCACAAGTTTTTCCAGTTGTATTCATACCTAGATATAATGAAATCACAATTATAACAATAAAAGTAACTTTTTGTCGAAGTTTAGGAATTTTTTTGTATTGGAAAAAAAAATATGTTTTTCAATAATGTTATATGATTAGAATCAAATGATTTTTGTCAATGGACAAAATTCATCCTCAAAATCAGAAAGAACACAGAAATTTGGTGGCACACTTCACACAATTTTTAGAACTATATGAAAAACAGATGTTTGAAATAAATTATAAACTCTAAAGACTCCAACTTTTCTCTTTGTAACATCCTGATCAGGTTTGATTCTAATCATAATGTAACTTATTGAAAAACTGATTTTTTTCAGTACAAAAACTGCTAAACTTTGACAAAAAGTAACTTATATTGTTATAATTATGATTTCATAATATGTAGATATGCATATACCAAAAATGTAATTTGTTAAAAAATGTAACAAATTACATTTTTACAAAATTTTTACAAAATTTGTTACAAAATTACATTTTGTTGCCTGGGGTCTCTGAGACCACAAACAGCCCAGCTGTAAACCTCAAATGAACAGCGCACAAGGGTTAAAGTGTAGAGTGCAGAACAAAGTGCAGCCATAAAAGGGCATTGTGTATCAAAAAGTTAAATGAAAATAAATAAATACAAATAAATAGAAAGAAGTAAAAATTATATATATATATATATACATATACACATATATAACAAAATGACAAAATGGTAAAAAAAAAAACTAAAATAACAGTGCATACAAGGGTAAAGTTATGTTTATGCACTAAACAAGTCCAATAACCTAGAATTATTAACCTATTAACACAGTATACCCCATTTCCCCATGATATATGTACTTACAAGGCATTTGCCCACCGGCAACTATAGTTGCCGCTTGGACTTTTGACTAAGTATACAAAAAACTATAGATCTATTGTAAGATATGTTTTGTTTAGTGGATTCTAGAGACCTTCATGATTATTTAGATATACATATGTCAACAAAAAATACTTATTAGTAATATGAAAATTAGCTTTCTTTGGGAGGGTTTGCCTTCGCCATGCTTCCTGGAAGTAGGGGTAGGAAGTTGACAACCTCATGTGACAGGAAGGAAGTGAATACCTTTTTTTCCCCCTTGAAATCCTTTATTTGGTTGTTTCCTTGCATGACATTGAGGCATACAACATGGATAACATCTAGAAAAATACTTACACAAGGAAAATGACAACTATACACTGCGGCAACTATAGTTGCCGGTGGGCTTAAATGGGTTAAGTCAATTGGAAACTTAAGAGAAACTAAATGGCAGGTTACTTTGCTTTTGTAACTGCAGTCTTCTCAGAAGAAGACCTTTATGTTCACAATCACAGCAAAACAATTAAAAGCAATAAAACAGCAATGTCCATAGACTCCACTAGTCTTCTTTTCTCTGAACAATTAAGCATCTTAAACTATTTCCGAACAGTTATATTCTGTTATAAAAAAAAACATATACCACACAAATAACTACTTTTTATCCCCTGAGAATGATGACTGTATTTTCCATTCTTTTATGTTCTTCCTAAAGAGGGATATGTTGTTTTGTTTCGAGCTGCTCTTTAAGTTATCAAACAAAAACATTATTTTAACTGTAACAATTTCAAGAGAGCTGTTTCAAGAGCGCTGCCAAAAAAAGTACTATAATAATGTCAAAAAACATTAACTATTTACATTTTATGGGCAGAGACAACAAATGTGATTTTATATTTTCATGTTCTTCTTTAAGAAAATGAGAATGTCCACATTCTCTGGAGAGAGGGCTGCTCTTTGAGCCGTCACAATGTCCCCTGCTGTGGAGAAAACTCTCTCACTTGACACACCTGTTGCTTGTACAGCACGATAACGTTTGGCAAGCTTGGACAAATTTGGGTACTGGTGTTCATTATCTTTCCACCATTTCAGTAGATCTGAATCCACAGAAATTACTTGAACCATTTTGTATAGCTAAATCTCATCTTTCACAACATCAGGCCATGGTTTTGTTGCTGCTGCTGATGATGCTGCTGCAGTGGAGGCTGTGGTGCTGAAAAAATCACCAAACAGTTCACTGAGTGCTGTTCTCTTTGCTGGGGGGGGGCTGCCTCTGCCGGTTGCTACACTTTCTGAAACCTCTGCAGCATTTTGGCTGGACCCTTCTCCTGAGGCATGAGACTGAAATATACAAAATACAAATATACAAATTAAATATACATATAAAAAAACAGTTGTTGAAAGCAGAAATTATATTTAAGTGTGACAACAACAAGAAATATTTGAAATATTGAAAAAAAATTAAATTAATATATTATTATTAAATTTTCAGAATTCTACTTTACAGAATAACATGGTTATTTCATCAGAATCATCACATTAGCCTAAATGCATCACATACCTTTGTGGGGTCCATTTGCAAGATTTTATCCTCTAGACAATTGAAGATCTCATTCCGAGATATGTCATCCAGGTGGGGTAAAGTCTTAAACCTTGGATCCAAGGCAGTGCTCTCATTCAGGAACTGTTGAAGTATTGGGTCTGAATACCTCTCTTCAAAGTTTGCCACTATAGCAGATTTAACATCCTTTACAATTGTTGAATTTGTGTCACTGTGTTTCATAGATGTCAGGATGGTGTGTTGTAGAGGCATGACCATGGACACAGTAGGCTGCTGTTCGGAACTCATCAAGGTTGTGACTGTTTTCAGGGACTTCAGTACCTGACATACATCTTCCAGAACAGTCACATCTTGATCAGAGAGGGTGATAAGGTCTTTGGCATTTTTTATGTCCTTTTCTGCAAGTGCAGAATAGACTGCAGCTTGTTGCTCTAAATAGCGTGTGATCATGTCATAGCTGGAATTCCACCGTGTACTGACATCTTGAACCAGCTTGTGAGGAGGAAGCTGAAGCATGTCTTGTTTTAACTTTAAGACGGCTGCTGCAGTGGTGCTTCTGTGGAAAAAAGAAAAATAGTGTGAGCAAAACATCTGATGTGTGGAGACAATCTAGCTGCATGTGAGGCATTGACAATGTTCTTTGCATTATCAGTTTTCACAGGGATGGTTACATTTTGTCTGTCCAACTTCCATTCCACTACCACTTCCCTCAGCACTTCTGCTAAATGTTCACTTGTGTGAGTTTCATATATGGGGCGAGTTTGAAGGACTGGATTTTGAATTTCCCAGTCATCATTAATATAATGTGCTGTGACAGTCATGAAGCTCTGTGTTGCTCTGGAGGTCCAGCAATCTGTAGTCAAGGCCACTAAATGTGCACTTCTCAGACCTTCAGTAACTTTCTCCTTTACACTGTTGTACAATGAGGGTATCACCGTAGTTGTGAAATGCGTTCTACTTGGGATTTCGTAGCGCGGTTCTAGCACGCTAATTAAATGCCGAAATCCGGAGTTTTCCACCACAGACTAAGGTCGCATATCTGCAGAGATGAATACTCCTAAAGTGCTTGTAATTGCATTTGCACGAGTTGAGTTACTTGGAAGTTTAATTCCAAATGAAGGGAGAGTAGTTTATACAGTTGTTGGTTTGAACGACAAATCTATATTTTTGTGCTGTCTGCGGAGATGCGCAGCCATGTTAGTCGTGTTGCCAGAGGACGAATATGGTACACGCACATAGCAGAGCTCGCAAACTGTGGCTGTTTTGTCGACAACGCGAACGTTGTCAACATATCGAGCAGCAAATCCAAAATACCTCCACACCGGCGACTTCAGAGAAGCAGGAGCGTGTTCAAGTTCCGTTGATGGGTCTTCGGTATCTGCAGTTGCCATGATGTGTCAGTTAGAGGACTCACAGCCTTTCAACAGGTGTTTTGTTTTCCACACTGTGATGAGTCGTTCATCATGAATAAGTCATTCATCATAAACGATCTGTTCATTGCCTCTGTCACGCGACAAATGAACAAAAGACTCGGAAGGTAAAGTAATTATTTGTTCTCTGTAAATTATTTTTCACTGCATTCATTATGTACATCTTCTTAAAGGGATACTCCACCGGTTTTCATATTAAACTATGTTATTCCCTTAACTAAGACGAGTTGATGCATACCTCTCTCGTCTCAGTGCGTGCACTCTATCGCTCCGCTATAGGCTCTATGCACGATCGCTTCCATATTTGTCTCAGCACGCCCCCTTACTTCCGGTGCTGCGTCAGTCTATGGTCATAAGCCGGTTTTGCGTTAGGTGGAGATAGTGTCAAATTACACTTGCTGTTTATAAAAACGTCCTCCGGTTAACGTGAATAATGTTAACAACACTGTGAGGCAGTTAGCTGTCACACAAGAGTAAAAAAGAGAAGTTATTTAAATTATATATTTCGAGCCAAATCAACAACTTTGAGTGTTAGTATTCTCTCATATCGTACGAAATTCGACTAGCGAATCAGCGTTTCTAAAATCGTTGTCTCCGTTTCTGAGAAAAAGGATTTTATTACAGTTTTGCCGCTATACAGTTGGCCTGCAGAACACGCTTCCGGAAGTAAATACGCGGACTGAGATTCGTTCGAACACACGTCAGCAGGGTTCACGCATAGAGCCTATTGCCGCAAAACTGTGTTAGCACTTAGCTTAGCCCAGTGCATTAAATATGGGCCCAAAAGAGAAGCGACCTAACACTTCCTCGTTTTCCCTATTTAAACACAGTTACTCGATTAGTGTAACTCGACCTAGGCTGGTGACACAAAATAAAACGTGTTTTTCTAAGCGTTTAAAATTGATGACTATACTGTATGGCGGAATACCATGAAAATTGCTTTAGAGCATTTCGACTTGGCGCAATAATACCTTCACTCGTGAAAAGTCCTCTTACCGGCTCCCGCTTCCTCTCCCCCTCCCTCTTATACATAGTTCCCACAGGAAAAAAAAATGTCACGTGACCTCCCCAGAGACGCCATCTTTGAGGGCAAAACCGTTTTGTTTACCATAGGTTTTTACAGAGTTTTATCAGAGAATGTCATTTTACAAACAAATATTTCTTTCTGTTTATATTGTTATGCAAATCATGAAAAGACAAAGTGAAATAGATTATAAAGAGACTATTAAAACAAGACGGAGAGAGGTAGAATGCGAAAATTTCATTCATAAATGGTGTGGATCCGTATGCAGTAACGAAGGAAGCACTGAGCAATCATTATGCAGCTTTGCCTCAGACACAGTATGCCCATGTGAACCATTATCTGGTATTGGTGAGGAGTTTTTGCACATGTGAGCAATTCTGAGTCTGGAAATCACTGGAGGCGTACGATCAGATTGCCGTAGGGTTGGTTCGGTGATGTTTTCTCAAGTGCAATCAATGGAAAAGTAACTTAGTCATCATAGTGAAGTAGCATGATGCCAATCTGTCTATTAAAAAGCCATAGCCTGCACAACTTAATTCCTATGTTCCCCTTAAAACAGTTACCTGTCCTTTCTGTAATATGCATGTACTAATGCGGGCGTCATGGTTCGGTGTATGAATATAAAAATAAATAACTCGCGTGCAATTTAATTAATGTAATGCGGAACTACATTATACGCGGGTTCTTTAGGGACATAATCTGAGATTGCAATGCTGGAATGTGAGATAAAACAGTGGTAACAATGTTGTTTTGTATGTTTTTAATACCTCGTCATTTTGTTCATACAGGACATTATTCAAACTGCAATCTGTTAACTTATATTTGTTTACACTGGCAATAAAACACAACATTGTGCTTTTGTCAAACAAACTCTTGCGTGTTTTGAGTGAGTTTCTTTCCTGTTTATCCTCGCCACGCCAGCCATAATCTCCGTCGTTGTTCAGACAAAAGCTTAGTCTTCTCACATCCATGGAGTCTAATGACGGGTATAGTGTAAACTCCCGATTTAACTGAACCTCCGGCACGATTTTATCATCCATTGACCCAGCAGGAGATGACCATTTTCACTTTATAGAACGAAACTCATTTCAATTCGTTCAACTCCTATTGCTTCTTCTAACGTTTTGCCCTCAGCAATGGCGCCGGGTCGGCAAATGCCCGTATGTTGTGACGTCATGTGGGAACTATGTATTTCCGTCAATACCATAGGTCAATACAACCAACGTGACATGCGACAAGCGGGAGCCGGTAAGAGGACTTTTCACAAGTGAAGGTATTATTGCGCCAAGTCGAAGTGCTTTATGGTATTCCGCCATACAGTATAGTCATCAATTTTAAACGCTTAGAAAAACACAACGTTTTATTTTGTGTCACCAGCCTAGGTCGAGTTACACTAATCGAGTAACTGTGTTTAAATAGGTAAAACGAGGAAGTGTTAGGTCGCTTCTCTTTTGGGCCCATATTTAATGCACTGGGCTAAGCTAAGTGCTAACACAGTTTTGCGGCAATACAGAGCGATAGAGTGCACGCGCTGAGACGAGAGAGGTATGTATCAACTCGTCTTAGTTAAGGGAATAACATAGTTTAATATGAAAACCGGTGGAGTATCCTTTTAATGTTTGGGGAATTCGCATGTTAATAGTATAACATTTAAAGCCCCTGAAATGACTAGAAAAAAAGTTCAGTTAATTTTGATGAACGAGATTGAACAATAGAGTCAGTAAAACGATCCGAACTTTCCATCACGGACACGACATGGGGCGTGGCAGTATCGACGATACCATTTTTTATTTCGATTTCGATACCATTGAATTAATTTCGATCGATTTCGATTTAATATCGATTTCGATTTAATATTCAATCGATTTCGATTTAATATCGAAATCGTGACACCCCTATCAAAAATACAATTTATATTTAGATAAGTAGAAAGCTGTTGAAAGCCTTCTCTAAAATGTTGACAAGGAAAGACAATTTTGAAATGGGCCAATAGTTTTGTTTTGTTTTTTAATCAGATGAGTCCAAATTGGGCTTTTTTAAAAAGGGGTTCCACCACTGGATGCTTTAAGCAGGATGATACAACACCACTCAATAAGCTGGAGTTCACTATTGACAAAAGATCCAAACCAACCACGTCTAATACCTGAACGAGGAGGCGCGGGGAAACAATATCTAAAGAACACTGAGGACCGGATGTACTAACGCTTTTACTTCAGGCATATTTGTCTCGCAATGTGCGCATAAAACCATGGCGAGGTATGTACAAACAGGATGCCCAGAGATGAAAGCACAGACTGCTTGTCGCAGGAAATGAAAATGGCAAAATGTGCTTTTCCTGTCATGCATATGTATCCATTGGATGGTCAAGGGGATAGTGTGATTGTCTCATAAAGAGATGGGAAAGGGAAGCATAAACTGTGCCTAATTATTTATTCTATGGTATGTACAAAATAAGCCGGTGAAAGCGCGCCTCTATTTTTCACTGAAAATTCTCCGCTTCTTAAAAGCAGGTGTAACTCAGGAAGCAGGTTTACCGGCATATGACCCCTGGCATATGAGGTTTTTTTTTGTTTGTTTGTTTGTTTGTTTGTTTTTTGACAAAAACGGGATTCCTGCATAGTGCCCCTTTAAATTGTTGGCTGTAGATACATTTGGAGAGGTGATGATAGACAATCTCTGATTTGAAACAAACTCCAGCGCTCTGATTTGAAACAAACTCCAGTTATAAAAGTTTACTCTATCTCTGGTAGGGGTGTAACTGTGGCACCTAAAGAATGGGTTTCGTTGCTCTGGACTCAACTATAATACAGCACGACTACGCCACCCTGGGAATTTCACCCAAGGAAAATAATGGTCCATTAAGGAAACAGGTTCGTTCTCACAAGACAGGGCAGAGATGTGAATTTGTAAAATAATAATACTTTATTATGCTAAAATCAAGCTCTACACACACACACACAGAATTCAACACAGAGATTAATATGACTTCAAATCAAAATAGAAAACAAAAACAAATCAAAATAAAGAACATCAACAAAAATCAATCAGGTAATCCGAGACGACAGGTCAGATGGCAACAGAGGTAATAAACCTACTCAATTCCACTTCACTACAAGCACTTCAACCGTATGTTTAATGTACTCATTTCACCACACGCACACGTGCATTTGTGACAAACAAATTCAAAGAATCAAGTCACTCAGTGAAAAAGGGTCCTGAGCAGTCAACACTCCTTGCCAATCCAACAAAACTCACAGATTAATCACAAATAAACAAAAAAAGAGAATACAATCACATCATAAATGATAAATCAATCAATCAAACAAAAAAAAAGAGAAAATATACTCAAATCATAAATAAATCAAACAAAAAATGAAAATACAATGAAAAAAAAATTATACTTCAACTCAAAAGGAAAATACAAATCTCAACACCGAGGTAACAAAATATAAATCACATTACTCTTGTCTTGATCCGTAAACCATACACACACACACACACACACACACACACACACACCCCTACACACACACACACACACATACACACACACTTTTATACACGAAAACACCAATAAATTGTGATTAAAGAAATCTGTTTTGAATATTTAAAAATCACAGCTTCTTCAGAAAATTCCCAAACTTGGTGACTCTTATGGCATTGGGTATGTGAACACACAAAAAAATGAGGTCATGATTCGAGCAACTTAAGTGGTCATAAAAAAATTAGTGACACTTTTGCTCTTCTGTCAAAAATGACGACCCATAGGAAATGAATGGGAAATTGACAAAAAAAATTCTCTGAATTTTTGTGTGCAATCTACAAATCGGCCACAATTCTAAAAAAAAAAAAAAAAAAAAAAAAGTACACCGCAGGAAAGGGGTGACACTCTACAACATCTAGAGTCCAAAACAGACACACCCACCAACACACACACACACACATACAAACACACTTTTATACACATACACACCAATAAATTTTGATTACAAAAAGTATGTTTTGAATTTTTAAAAATCACAGCTTCATTGCGATGTTACGAAACTTGGTGACTTTTATGGCATTATGTATTGTGAACACACAAAAGAATTGAGGTCATGATCTGAGCATGCTAAGTGGTCTTAAAAAAATAGTCACACTTCACAAAATGACCCCATAGGAAATGAATGGGAAATTGTAAAAGAATGAAAAAAAATATTGTGAATATTTTTTTTTTGTCATTTTTTTTTAAGAAATAGTTTTTGAGATTGTTTCAGCTATATATATATACAAGTCCACCAACAACAACAACAACAACAAAAATGTGTTCATAAACAGCTGGGGAATTCACATGCCTCTTCGTAGAGAGCTGTTCATGCCATCTAGTGGTTACACCATGATTCTACGCTTTTTCTCTATACTGTAACCAGAAGGTGCTAATTTTCTTCAAAAAATACTTTTTTTCTGAAGGCCTAGACTCTACGTATATTAAACTAAAATACTGCATTAATATTTTTTTGAAAAAAATAATATATATATATATATATATGAAGAGTTCAGATGCAAAAGCCTCTAAGTGCCATTTGAAAATTTCTTCTAAAATGATCATTTTTATCAAGCTTGTATATTTAAGTTCAGTAATTTCACTTAAATGGCAATGAAGATTACCTATTAATTGTCATTTAAGTGAAATTACTGAACTTAAATATACAAGTTTGATAAAAATGGTCATTTTAGAAGAAAATTTCAAATGGCATTTAGAGGCTTTTGCATCTGAACTCTTCATATATATATATAGATATTTCACTTAAATGACAATTAATAGGTAATCCTCATTGCAATTTAAGTGAAATTACTGAACTTAAATATACAAGCTTGATAAAAAAATATCATTCTAGAAGAAAATTTCAAATGGCACTTAGAGGCTTTTGCATCTGAACTCTTCATATATTGAAATATATATATTTTTTTCCATGGCAAAAATAAACCATAAATATTACATAAATATTAATAAATTCAATTAAATTATCTCAAAATTCTAAATTAAAAAGAATAAATATTATAGAACAAAAATAAATTGCATTGGTTTTACTGGGATGGAGAAAGTTGAATTTTTAGGTCACTTTTGACCGGGAAGATAACAAGTGTGACTCCGAAACAAAGAGCACCTGAGGGTTAATTTGAAAGCGGGGTAGTTTTTGGGTTTGAGTTCTGCATCATGCACTATGTGCAAAAGATGTAGTAAATAAAGGAAGTTTAGATACGCCACTAAGTAGGTGGTTTGCCAATCAAAGGATCCTTGAGTTACAATGCTTAAGCTTGGATGCAGGCCTCATCTATCCTAGGCCATTCAGGTAACTGCAATATCAATGTGGGTTCCCAAGCTATTTATACCCCAGTAAATGCCTGTAATTCTTGACGATGGTAACTCAAAAAAATTTTTTACCATACGTTATATATCATTGTGTGTACATGTTAAAATAAACGTCATAGACGTATTAGTTGGATTAATGCTTTATTTATGTTTTTTTATGGTGTGTACTTTTTTTTTATTCAAGCTTTTTTTGACATTGACAGGGTTTAGACAAAATTGGCCAGTCTGAGCTAAGACAGATAGCCAAGATGGCTATTCTACACAGAATGCACACTAAAGTAAATAATTACAATATATATCACAAATAATTACCACACAAGAAAGAGGGGAGGAAAAAAATAATAAAATAATAATAAAATAAATAAATAAATAAAATAATTAAAGAAAGACAATACAATAAGCATACCAATACATTCCATCACACTTGGGCAGTTATTCAATCCTTCCATGCCAGGTTCTGTATTCCCAGCGTTAGCAATTGTGACTCTCCCATCCCAAGATAAGTGAAAAAAGGGTCCCATACTCTATAAAATTTAAAAGGTTTATCTTTTAATGCTGTTGAAAAAGCTTCAAATGGAATAAGGCCTTTGGCTGTGTTAATCCACTGTGCTATTGATGGTGCTTGATCTGTTATCCAGCATACGAGTATGCATTTGCGAGCACAGTGTAGTAGGATTTGAAGAAGGTGTGCCGCTTGGAATTTGGAAGGGAGTTCCAGGCTCATCCCGAGCAAACATGTCTTTGGCCCTAAATGTAACGAACAGCGAAATATGCTCTCCAGTTCCTTTAGGACACCCATCCAAAATAGTTGTATTGTTGAACAACTCCAGAAAGAGTGGAAAAGGGTTCCTTCTAGTCTTTTACATTTGTTACAGAGGTTGGAGAGATTTGGGTTCACTTTATGTCTTTGGGCTGGAGTCACATGCAAACGGTGAACGATTTTAAATTGCATTTCCCAGGCTGAGTTATTGGCTAAATAGGAGGGCATCTCACATACGGCTTCCCAATCAGTTGTCTGAATTTCTTCCCCAAAGTCCTTTTCCCATAACACTCTAGTTTTATCTGAGCTATCTGTATTTGCTCTTATTAATATGTCATAGAAGATTTTGGATGCCGATCGAGATGACGTAAGTTTATTTAATTGTTCCTCAATTGGGGACACGCATAGACCACTTGAGTAGACTCTGAGATTTTTTGTTATGAAGCTGCGTATTTGGTGGTATACCAAGAAGAGCTTCTTATTGATATCATATTTTGCAGTGAATTGTTCAAAGGTCATTAGCTGTTTATTTTCCATCAAATCTCCTATGACATGTATTCCTTTATCTTTCAAATAGGCCATCATTCATCCCCGGGGGGAAATCTGGGTTATTATGCAAGGGTGTAAGTAGTGAAAAGTGGGAGCCAAGCCCTTCTCTTTTGCGGACTAATCTCCATATTTTAATCATATTTTTAAGAATGAAACTATCTTTAGTTAAAGTTCGCTGTGTTTTGGGCGACAGATATAGTAGATTCCGTAGAGGAACAGGCCCAAGAGTTGTGGCTTCTGCGCTAATCCAAGTTGAGTTTGGATCGTTCAAGTGCCATTCCAGTGTAAATCGATGTTGGGCAGAGAGCTGATATAGGCTAATGTCTGGGGCCCCTAGACCTCCACATCTACTAGGGAGTGTTAAAAAGTTATATCTCAGTCTAGGTCTTTTTTTTTTCGCCAGATAAAGGAAATTATGGAGCCACGCAATTGTTTAAGTGCTTTGTTAGGAATGAGAACTGGTAGCATTTGAAATGGGTAAAGAAGGCACGGTAATATATTCATTTTGACAAGATGGACACGGCCTAATAGAGATAAGGGAAGATTACACCATCTATCTAAATCTGATCTGATATTCGAAAAAATAGGGACGAAATTAGTTTTATACAGACTTTCCAGCCTCTGTGTAATATTTATACCCAAATACACAAAGCCTGCCGGGGACCATTTAAATGGGTGAGAAATTGTAAGGTTGTGGGAGTGTGATTTACTTAAAGGCATTGCTTCTGACTTTGAAAGATTTATTTTGTACCCAGAGAATGAGCCAAAATTAGAAATTGTATCAATAAGACGTGGAATTGATTGTTGTGGAGAGGTGAGGTAAATTAAGATGTCATCGGCGTACAGTGAAATTTTATACGTTTTCTCTTCCAGTCTAAGTCCTTCAATGGTTGGGTCATCTCTAATGGCTGTAGCCAGCGGTTCGATAGCCAGCACAAACAGCAGCGGTGACATCGGGCAGCCTTGTCTGGTACCACGTGCTAAAGTAAATCTAGGGGATTTAAGACCATTAGTAATGACTCTTCCTGTGGGGGAAGACAAGAGTACAAAATCCTAACCCATTTAATAAAAGCATCACCCAAGTTAAATTTAGAGAGCACTGAGAATAAATATGGCCATTCGACCCTATCGAATGCCTTCTCAGCGTCTAATGAGATGACCAAACCAGAGTTTGCGTACAGATTTGAATGCTGAATTATGTTAAGAAGCCTTCTAATATTATGATCTGAGGATCTGCCTTTGACAAAGCCTGTCTGGTCAGGGTTTATTATTTTGGGGAGAATTGATTCCAGCCGAGTGGCTAATATCTTTGCTAAAATTTTTGTGTCCACATTTAGCAGAGAAATAGGGCGATATGAACCCCACTCCTCTGGGCATTTACCTTTTTTAAAAAAGACACATATGTTAGCTTCTGTCATGGAGTCAGGGAGCTTATCAGAATCAAATGAATACTGTATCATTTCATGCATTAAGCTCCCTAGCTCCATTTTAAATTTCTGAAAAAATTCCACTGTAAACCCATCGGGCCCTGGTGCTTTTCCTTTGGGAAGATTATTGATACAATTCAAAATTTCACTCAATTCAATTGGTTTGTTTAACATCTGTCTTTGCTCCTCAGTTGATTCCTGTATATTTAAGTTTGCAAAGAATTTATTCATATTATCACCAGAAGAGGGACTTGATTGGGATGAATAGAGCCTCTTATAAAATGCTCTAAAGATTTTGTTAATTTCTTTGTTATCATGATGACACTTGCCTTCTTTATCTTTGATACTGGATATGACCTGGGCTTGGGATCGGCTCCGCAATAGATTGGCTAGATATTTGTTAGGTTTATTGGCAAATTCATACATCCGCTGTCTAGCAAAGAAAACGGACTTTTCCGCTTTATTAGTAAGTATTGCTTCAAGAGAGGTTTTGACGGTTTCTATCTCGGCAAGAAGCACATCTGAGGGGCAAGTGTTGTATTTTATTTTTAAATCGTGGAGAATAATTTCCAATTTTCTCTGATCTGCCAACTGCTTTTTTTTCCTGGTTGGATACATAAGATATAATTAATCCCCTAATATGCTTTCGCCGTATCCCAGAGCAAATTAGGAGACACTTCTGGGGTTCTATTGTCCATAAGAAATAGCTTAACTTGCTCTTTAAGGTAGGATACAAAATTTGGGTCATGAACGAGCCAAGGTTTGAATTTCCAGGAAGCCGGGTGGTAAATTTGGTTGGGTAGTTCTAACCTAAGAAAAATGGGAGCATGGTCCGAAATTACAATATTGCCAATATTACAGTCTATTACGTTTTGGAGTGAGATTTTGGGAGAAAAAAAGTAGTCTATTCTGCTTGCGGTTTTATGGACTCCAGAAAAAATGTGTATTCTCCATCTCTGGGATGAAGTGCTCGCCAAACATCTACAAGACCAATTTCTTCACACATCCCATTCAGAGCTTGTGCTCTGTCGGAAGGCCTATCCTTAGATGGTAGCGATTTGTCAAGTTTTGGTAGCAGCGTACAGTTAAAATCTCCAGCGATTACACTATGTTCACACTGCCATTCAGCAAACTTAGTAAACATCTGCGTAATTAACTCATTGGATTGAATAGGGGGAATATAGACGTTCATAAGCGTAATGGGTTGTCCAGCTAGTGTAGCTTTGAGCAGGATAAACCGTCCTGATTTATCGGAATATGTTTTAATATCTGATAATGGTGTACATTTATTTACAACTCCCCTACTTTTACTGGTGAATGATGAGCCATACACTTGTCCCACCCAGTCTCTCTTTAATAGGCTTTATGCACAACTTACTTCCGCATTCTCTGTAAAACGGGTCTCATCGCTTCCGGTCCAGGAGTCTCATTTATAAAACTTTGCGTAAGATCCCTACTAAAAGTTTACGTGCGCCAAAAAGCCAAAAATAGCGTACGCCCAAAAAAAATCCGATTTATAAAACCGTGCGTATGCACACCTGTAAGCAATGTTCCCTTTATAAATCACAGATCATCCGCAGATGTGCGTACGTGAAACAGCCTCATATCCCGCCCTGTATACGCCCATTTTTAACCATAAATAGTCAATGCAAATCACCTCATTATTGCTGATCGGCATGTAAATGAGATGTAAATGAGAGGGGAATCCCATATATACCTGTAAAACGTGAGGTGAAGTGAGAAAGTTGTTTTCTGATTGTTTGAATAATGGCGACAGGTGAGAAGAGAGGCAAAAAACGTAATTTCTCAGACACTGAGATTGAAACACTTGTAGGGGAGGTGGAGGCTCGGAAAAATGTGTTATTTGGTGGCCACAGCAGTGGGGTCACAAAGAAGCAGTGCGAGTGGCAAAGTATTGCTTCTGCCGTCAATTGTGTAAGTGGGACAGAACGGACAGTTGCAGAATTAAAGAAGAAATGGTCCGACCTGAAGGTATACAATTTTATTTCCAAACATATTACATTTCTGTTTTATTAGGCTATATATAAATAACAATATTGATTTTTAAAAAGTTTTATTTACATGTGCTTACAGTAGCCTATGCAAAATATGTGAAATAAAGATTCTCATTCATTAAAGGTGGAGGCAAAGAGAAAACTGTCCTCCCACCGCCAGAGCGTGGCTGCAACTGGTGGGGGCCCAAGTACAGCTGATCTCACATCAGTTGAAAGCAAAATCGCCGCTATAATTGGGGAGGTCAGCGTGAGTGGTATTGTGTCAGAAAAGGACGGAGACACAGACGTGACTGAAACTACAGCAGAGCCAGGTTAAACAGATTTTTAATAATTTACGCTGTACATTTTAGTATGTGGAGTGATAAATGTTGCCAACTGTTTGTCACCCAGTCCTTCCGGAGTCTGAAGCTGTGGGTGAACAGGAGGTTCAGGATGACTGGTTCTCAGACGCAGATGTACAGCGTCCGACTCAAAGCCGTGTCCCTTCTGCGTCTGGCACGTCCAAAAGTGGTCGGGTACTCACTGACGCAGTCCTGCAGTTACAGCGAGAGACAATAAATGCTGTCAAGGGGGTTGCAGATGAGCTACGGCAGATGAGAGCTGTGATGCAAGAAATTGCAAAATCATTAAAAGATGCAGTTAAAACATGAACCTTTTTGTCTTTCTTTACAAACGCCGCATGACATCCTCACGGATTCTTGCGCCTCGTTGATATCCCTCTTGTCGGCCAGGGGGCTGAGGCTCGGGGTCGTAATGCTGGGGTGGAGGGAGATCAGGAGGGAGAGGAATACCGTTCCGCATTGCTATATTGTGCAAAACCCCACACGCCATGATAATCTTGCACACTTTTGCTGGGCGGTATAGAAGTCTGCCACCTGAGGCATCCAGAGCACGCCATCTGCACTTCAGGATGCCGATGGCACGCTCCACAACTGCGCGGGCACGAGAGTGAACCTCGTTATAATGCGTTTCCTCTGCGCTATGCGGGTTTAAAAATGGGGTGAGTAGCCAGCGTCTCAGGGGGTAGCCACTGTCACCTGCAGATTATAATTGTATTAAAAACAAAATTGTTACAGTTTCTACTTTTTAATAATGTTAAACTCACCAAGAAGCCAGCCATCACGTACTGCGCCTGAATTTAGTCTGTTACCTACACTGCTATGTGTCAAGATAAAGGAATCATGTGTTGAACCAGGCCAGCGTGCCACAATGTTTGTGAGGGTCATGTTGGAGTCACATATGATTTGCACATTAATAGAATGCACATGCTTTCTATTAACATAAGCAAATTCATTTTCAGATGGTGCCCTTATAGCAACATGAGTGCAGTCAATTGCGCCGATTACATTTGGGAAACCAGACATTGCTGCAAATTGCATTTAAGGGTGTACTCACACTAGCAGTTTGAACCGTGCCCGAGCGCGTTTGACCACCAAAGCGCGGTTCGTTTGACTAGTGTGAGTGCTCTGAACCGTGCCCGGGCGCGGCTCGATTAGCCGGCCCTGGCCCGCTTGGAAGAGGTGGGCCAGAGCACGGTTCAGTTGGACTCGGGCGCGGTTCACATGCAGTGTGAGCGCTAACCGTGCTGGAGCACGGAACAGGACGTGTGAAGTCATGTTTTTTAGGAACTGTTGTCCGTAATCAAAGCTGCAAAGTCCTTTCTGCACTTCAGCTGGTACCTTGCAAACCTCCTCATACGAGCAGCACGATTACGTGAAAATTTCCGCGCCACAAAGGCGACACATCTGTTTAACAACAGGCTGTGAGAGGGCTGTGGACCACCGTGGACCAAACGACATAAAATTATCCACAAAGAAAACAGAGCGATGGACTCCATAGTGTTCAGAGAGCGCCGCTGTTCTTGTTTATCCCGAAACCTATGGAAACCGGCGCACCATAATGATGACGTAAGCGTGCTCCGGCACGAATGCTGAAACCCTATGTGAGTGCAGGCCAGAGGGGGAGTGGGGAGGGGGGACAATCGTACTCGGGCCCGGTTCATGGCAACCGTGCCTAGTGTGAGTACACCCTTAGTTTCGGCCTGTTCTCGCACAGTGTAGGGGAACCTGATGTATCGACTAACCATATTTAGTATACCATTCAAAACGACACATATTATGGCACTCAGGGACGGCTGTGATATGCCAGACCTATAGGGTGAGAGATGATAGAGTCCAATATATTTATTTCATATACAAAAAGGTATTAAAAACACATTTGAGGATTACTTAGGCTTGTTTTTTATATATATAAATAATTTACCTGTCTGCCAACTCCCGCTGGAAACAGCCGGTTGCCAAGAACCCCAGAGTGGTGAGGACTTGTATTTGGACTGGGATGGCATGGTTCCGGCGTGTTGCCCTCTCTAATACTGGACCCAATTCAGCACATAGATCCAAGAGCACAGCTCTAGGCAATCTAAATCGGCTTATTAGCCAGTCATCATCATGGGCCAGCAAATCATCATGGTCCCTGAAAAGTCGTTCTCTCCTTATTCTGCCATTGGCGTAATCCTCCAACAGTGCCAGCAGTTCCATCATGTAGCAGCAATACATACCCGGGTCACCGGAGAATTTATATGTTTCTAGCAAATAGACTGATCGTTAACACCTTGACAAAATCACATAATTAATTTGTGGGCGAAAATTTATGATGAAATTGTTATAGTGAACTTGCTTCTTGACGGTTTTGTAATGAACACCATAGCACCGAGTGGCGATTGTGCTTCATGACTGTATTTGCAGACTTTGACATTTTACGATATATGTAGGCTACATTAAGGAAAATATTTCGTTTTTACACTGTGTTGTGCAGTTCTCTAATAAAAGGGTATTTCATGCTGTATCACATGTAGTCGTGCCATGTCTCCCGCGCTCCCGTTGTGGACAATTTGATGGTAAGACAGCGCTGATTATTATTCTTCTCATTTTTTAAACATTTTGAATTGCGTTGGAATTTTACTAGATGTATATAGGTGGCACAAATAATACTGTTGGATTTAATCTTCATGATAATTGTGGATATAACATGAAATGGAGTGACAATTAGATGTCATTAATTCTTATAATCGTTCTTCTCACATTTATTTTCTACAATCTAACTTCAGTTCACGACTTCGCCATCGGTGTCGCCAATTCCCTTTGTCTCCAGAACGTGCGTACGCACGGCTCAAAGTTTGCTTAAAGGTGCGCACATTCTCCCGTCAAGTTTGTTTTTTATAGATCACAACCTTTGCGTGGAAACTGGCGTACGTACGTTTCCAGCCCTGTTTTGTGCGTACGCACGCTTTATAAATGAGACCCCAGATCTTTTGTATGTGCTTCATGAAATTTTTTGCGGTTTTTATCAAGATAACTTAAAAGGAGCGATCAAAGATTAGCAGCATAACCAATATCCCTCACATGTGCAGATTGATATTTAAACGTTTGATATTTTTTTATTCTTCACAGTAACGTTTAGATATTTAAATGGAATAAAATGCCAATAACAAAGTGAAATAGGTAGGTTAGCTGATTACCTTACAAATCCATAGATATCGTAGTCAGTTCTTACGGCCGTTAACACTTTCTCTGACAAGCGGATGCGATGAGACCCGTTTTCCGGTTTGGTCACGTGACGCGCGGCATAAAGCCTATTTGACATGCTCGCTGTCTGTTAGGTGTGTCTCTTGCAGAAATGCAATGTGAATTTGTTCTTTTTTTAAATAATTTAGAATCTTTTTTCTTTTTACTGGGTTATGAATGCCCATTACATTCCAACTACAAATGTTTAATAAAGATTTATTCGTTGACATAGCCAAGGGGTAGTTTAATATACCAACAGCACCAATATATGTGAGATGCCCTGTCCTGTTTTAAAGTCCAACTGTTCAGTTCTAATAAACATGAAAGGTATTACGTTGCCCATAAAAATTGGAGATGAAAGAGAAGAAAAAGAAAAGAAAGAGAAAAAAGAAAAGAAAATAAAATAAATTGGTTTTGCCCTGCATGTCGAACATAAAACATAGAACTATTTACATGGATGGACACTCGAGAGGTATCTGTCTGTTCTACCATCCATCCTGCTTATACGGGAGACACTGTGCAGAGGAGGGTGAAAACACAAGATACATGGAGGACAAAGACATTTCCATGTCCTGCACCTGTGACTGCATACAATCAGAACATGGGCGGTGTTGACCTGTCTGATCAGCTGTTACAGTACTACACTGCACAACACAAAACAATGAAGTGGTACAGAAAGATTTTTCTACACTTCTTGGGCATTGTTTCCACCAACTCTTTCATTGTGCACAAAGAGCTACATGGTAACATGTCACATAAAGAGTTTATGGAGTAACTGATCACAGAGCTCTGTGGTGTGTCACAGAAAACTGCACCAAAATGGACCAATAGTGACCATGTACCAGTTCCAGGAGCTGAGCTGACATCAGATGAAAGGAATGTTGCCACACTTGGTCGCCGGACATGTGTTCATTGCAAAGCAGTGCGTGGTAAAACGCAATTAACACCATGGAAATGCCAGGCATGTGATGTTCACTTATGTCTTCAGTTGAAAAGGAACTGTTTTCAAGAGTGGCATAAAGATGTGTGACTGTGTTACTCTTAATTTATTATTATTATTATTTTTTTAAATATTAAAAATAGGAATGTGTCCAAACTTTTCACCTGTACTATGTTTATGTATGTAGCACTCTGGTCTTGTGAGGCACAATATTTAGTTCCTCCACATGGAGGAATTACAATAAAACAGAAAACATAACCTTTGAATCTCCTCTCATTCTGCCTCACAGCAGCTTGATGGGCCATTAGCCGCTGGGGGAGTGTCTTTTGTCTTCCCTGGTGTAAATCTCACTTAATATTCATGGCCATTGACACTCCCACGCATACAGCAGTGCTGACACAAAAACTGACTTGCAATATTTAAATTGTTATATTGTGGTTTGTGAAAGTGTGGTCAGAATGATTTTCACATCATTTTGTAGTAAAAATTCTAGCCTACAAGAATAGTGAGTCAAAAGTCTTGTGAACAACTGTTCAGTATTTGTTAAATGGCCTTATTGCAGTGACAATTTTTTTCCTAAAACTAACTTACCACGCATAATATTTTTTTTCTATAAAATGCAAACATGTACATCTATTTTGCTCATGTATTATTGTAGCTGTGTTTGTGCTGAATATAGCATAATTATATGTTGGCCAATGGTATGTTGTAAGTAGCTGAAATAAGCAAAAATGTCAGGGCATGTCAAAACTTCTCAAGGGCCCCAAACACACCTCAGACCCCAGGGGGTTAACATCTTATAGACATTTTTGAGAATAGACAAGGGAAGTCTGACGTTGGTCGGTTTCACATTTGAGAGCAGTAGTGAACGCCACTCTGTCTCCTTGGAAACATAACATGACCGAAACTTCGACAGAACAAGCAAAAAAACCACGGTATTCAAAAAGAACACCGTGAAATCAAAGAGCTTTGATATAATTCTCGGCAAAGCGCTGAGGCAACAGCCTTCTATATACTTATTAGTTCAGTATCTAAGACATACCATTGTTATATTCTATTTTTAATTTCCCTTTAATCGTCTACCCCCTCAAACTCTGAACAGAAATTTTCCACACGTACTGGGGGGCGCAGAAGTGTCGTTAAGTCACAGAGAACATGAGCAAAATAATACCGTATTATTCCGCCTCTACCTCTCCGGGGCGATTTGGGCCTGAGAAACTGGTAGTTGATGGTTCGGGCAGACCGTCGAGGAAAGACTCAACCTCTGTCGGCCGTTTGAAGAACTTCCCACCGCAGTTGTGCTGTACTCGGAGCGTCGCTGGATATATCATGGCGAAGCGAATTCCTCGTTCACGGAGTCGTCTTTTCACATCTCCAAAGGCTTGTCTTTTCCTCACTATGGCCACAGAAAAGTCTTCAAAGATAGAGATGTTTTGGCGTTTGTAGACCAGCTGACTCGCAGCTCTCGCTGCTTGCAGAATGCGCGCCTTGTCTTGAAAATTATGTAGTTTTACCAATATCGCTCTCGGTCTTTCTCCTGATGTGGGAAAGCGTGAAGGGACACGATGCGCGCGCTCTATCTTTACCTGGTGGTTCTTGAATTCGGTGTTAAGCAGCTTGGGCAGCCAGGTCCCGATGAACGAGACCGGGTTCGTCCCTTCTTCCCCTTCGGGCAGGCCAATAATTTGTAAATTGCATCGTCTGCTCCTATTTTCCAGGTCATCTATCTTTTCCAGGGCTGCGTCAAGCTTTTTTTTCATTTCGTTCAAGTCCGCGCTGTCTCTTGAGACCGTGTCTTCCACTGTCGATATAGACCATTTCAAAAGATGTAAACAACACTGGCCCAGAAGCACTTCCTGTTTCAGTTTTTTAACACTACATAAAAGCTGGGATAAAATACAACCAACAGAACATTTAAAACTGAATCAAAAAGTTAAACAAACATCTTTAAGAAGTTTTCTTTACATGTGAAATAAAGAAAACAGTTACAAACTGAAACAGGAAGTGCTTCTGGACCAGTGTTGTTTACATCTTTTGAAATGGTCTATAGAGGAGAGCGTGTTAAAGTCCGTTAATTTTCTGTCACGAAGTCTATGACTGGAATCAGGTTGTTTCCTTGGCATGTCTTGTCACTTCTGCATTAAATTTTCGCCCTCCCAGAAATAATATTAAGTTTAAGGAGGGAGATTTTTCAAGGCTTTGCCGGAGCTCGTCGACAACACGGCTACTCCATTGAATGCGTCACGTGACCCCCTTTATTTATGTTTTTAAAAGTTGTTTTTTGATAGGCCTATTTCACAAATTGGCGACCGCCGCCCGCTGATTGGATCGCTGCCATTCATTCTCTTAACGTCATCAGCTGACAAACAGTCTCTCGCTTGTTATCACTGCTTACAGGTAAGTTTAGTCAACAAAATCACACAAATAATAGATTCAAACGTTCCCGACACCCTTCTTACGTGTAATTAATACGCTTCTGCTGAATATTTACTTTATATAAATGGTTTTGTGTCTTCGAAAAAGTCTGTTCGCATCCGTTTTCAGAAGAGGTGAGTTAAGTTAACGTTACACTGGAGCTCTTGTTTTATATAAGCTTAGGCTTTTAACCACATCTTTGTGTTGATAACAGTTTTTAATAGTTTTGTTTTGCTGGTAATTTGTCAATGGGTGACTGGAAGTAAGCTAATTTATTTAACCTAATTTGGAACCTGATTGTGGAAGTTTTTTGCATTTTTGGAAGTGTGGCACTTTATTTCTGTCATTTCTGTCTGTGTTCTGCGTTATTTCTGATCTTGGTGATGAATTTTGTCTATTTTGAGTCCAATGATAAATAAATATATATTTATAGATATTTAAAAGATATCATAAATCCTCCAAAAACTGCACAAATGTTGAGTAAAAATATAAACAAACAGTAAAATAATATTTGTAAAAAAATAAATTAAAAAAAACTGAAAAAAAAAATTGGACCCCGAAGACCACGAGTGTGACTATTTTTGTCACGCCTACATAAAAACAGATAACATTCCTTTTCCATTAACATTCCAACATCTAGAAAGTGTTGAGAGCCGTAGGAAGTTTCATACCATTTGGTAAAAGAGAACATCTTTTTTTAATTCAAGCAAAAGTCATTTGGGGTCCAGTAGACCCCGAAGACAAGACCTCTGTGACACATTGCATGTTATGTTCTAGATTCTAGAAGATCACCATGCTTGCTGATGGCCTTCTGCTGCACTCCCTGACCAAGACAATCTCCACGGATATGAACTCGACTAGTAAGCAAAACCTCAAACATTCAGTGCACTACTGTTCAAAAGTTGGGGGTCTGGAGGATTTATGCTTTTGAATGAAGTCTCACTCTTTCAATTTTTTTTCAGTGAGACTGTACTTGAGAAGCCTGTAGGCTAAATAATCAGCTAAATAATCGGCGGCCAATGTTATAATGGTCACAGTTATAATAGTTAATTGAACTATTATGATAACAGGATATCACATGGTCATTGGTATATATTTTTTTTTTATTTCTCCAGGTGTGTTTTTAATTATGTTGGCCAATGAGACAGGCACATACTGTCCAACGCAAAGGTGTTTATTTATTTGATGTGTTTTTTTACTGATAAATACTGAAATTCTTTAACTCAGGGGATCTTAAAGTTATGGCTATGCTCTTGCTACCATATAGGATATAGTCATTTGACCCTGTGATTCTTCAGGACAAGATCTTGATGCCATCCACACTCAGTACATGACGAAGGTGAGTTTCGCAATTGCTGCCATTATCACAAATCAAGAGACAGAACACAACAAGCCTTCTTCCATATGAACTCACCCATATGAATTTTCAGATTTATCTGCTGGAGGGTCTACACCGGTGGAACCAGGACCGGGAGGCTGCTTCCCTGTCATCGGAGCCATCAGCTTTGCGCAGCTACACAGGAGAACTTGTTCACTGTGAAAACGGCAATTACGGAAAGCTGTTTGGCAGGACAGTGGTCCCCACGTTTTGTCCCCCTGCATGTTACACCGGTGAGAATTATTTTATTTATTTTTTATTTTATCAACTTGCAATTTCTGTGTAACCTAATTGAACCCTATAGAGTTGATTGTGTCATAATTGATATGCACGTTTCTAAAGGCCTCTAAACTTTCAACATGAGGAAACATGCCCTCTGTCGACTGATTGATTATAGTCTTTTAGTATAATTGTAAAATTGTCCACCTTCAGCTCGTGCTTCACGTTTCTTTTCACTGTGAAACCTTTACTGATATTTATAAAGTAATTGTAAGAATAACTTTTATATTGTTAGTAATATGTAATTACTAGACAGAAGCAGCTTGGGTTGTTCACTTGATTAGAAAATCATGTTACATGTAAATATCAAAATGATCATCAGACTTTTCTATCAGTCATTGCATTTCATGTCATGTTTTGCCCCATAATTAAACATGTTGGGCCTCTGAATAAAACTGTTTTGTTCTCCTTGACGATGAGCTCTATATTCTCACAGTATATGAGCTGCTACAAAAATGTATCAAATCTGATACACAACTTTCTATTTAATTTCTTTTTGTTTATTGTTTTTATTTCAGGTGAGCTCATTGGAGTGCAGTATCTGTTCCAGCAGACTGGTCAGGCACTGCAGGACATGAATCCAGACTCTGAGCAGACAGCAGAGCTCATTGAGGACCTCAGTAGCCATGTTTCCATCGACACATTTTTATCTGAATTAAGTGATATCGAATGAAAAATGCCTTATGGAAACAGTAAAATTCGATGAAATTTCATGAAAATCGACTCAAATGAAATACGTTCGGTCTCATCGGATTTTAGCTTGATCGATATACGGCTAATGCAACAAGGGGACAAGGGACTGCTGAGTGGACGCTTCAATGTCCTGAAGAGGCCCACTCACCCTGGTGTGAAGAGCACCACCAGATGTGTGCTGGGTGCAGGCAGCAATCCTGCTCAGTGGCCTGACTGTTGCCGTTTGGTGGAGACCATCTTCATCAGACTTTGCACTGTCCACCCAAGCCCCAAAAGAAAAGGCAAGGGAGCCATGTCGAGATGGTCTCGGATCCTGCAAGACTATCGCAGGATACGGCAGCTTGTACTGGGCAACAGCTTGGTGATGGGAGGAACCTCAGTGCAGCTGGTGGAGGTCAACCAGAACACCCTGATTCAGTGGTACAACACAAGACAGAAAAAGCAGGAGCTGTCTGTGCTGCTTCAGGGTATCCAGTTGCCTCAGCCCCTCCCTGAAGCTCCAGAGCCTCTCCAGGTTGCCAAACGTCTACGGACTGAGCCAGAACAACCAGTGGAGCAGCACCATAACAAGCTACCAGAGAGCACAGCTGGTCAGGCAAAGCAGAGGCAGACTTCTGTTGGGCGACCCGCTCTCAGACCCAAGGCACCAGCGCAGAGTCAGATGCTGCTGACACCATCAGCACCTGGAGCATCACTGCAGATGGTACCAAACATACTGATACCATCAGCACCAGGTTTCCAAGGTGTGCCAATGGTCCAGGGTCTGCAAATGATCCAGGGCATCCCAATGGTCCAGGGGATGCAAATGACACAGCCACTGTTACAGCCAACAGCTGTACAGGGCACCCGCTTACCCGCTGCAGTCAATCCCGACGCCATGCCCAAGAGACCCTACAGGAGAACCGTAGAGGCCAACACTTGTAAAAAATGCAGGCAAACGTTTAAAACAAGTGCAACAGGACATAGCCAGTACAGGGGCAGGGTGTACTGTCCACAGACTGAGACAGAGGTGTGGTGTAGATATTTTTTTATGTATATAGCATCATGTATATAGTGTGAACAGTTGTTTAAATATTTAATACTTGTGTTCAATATTATTTCATTTTGTTTTTAACGTTATTTAACATTTTAACTATTTATTACTTATTTTTGAAAACCTATTTCACTTTTCACTTTATTTATTTATTTTAAAAATATTTTATTTAACATTTTAATATTCATTACTGTTGGCATGATTGGAAAATAAAAACAAATTGGCAAGTGATTTCTTTTTGACGTTGTCTTTCATTAGTTAATCAGAACACTGTCTGCAACAAATAAAACATTTGCATATAAAATATCATTTGTACATTTTGTTATTCTTGTGATCGACATTTCCAGCAAATTAGTTACTATTTAATGGGTTGCATGTTTATTCATTAGAAATAAAAGATTTGCAAGTGTCTTGTTTGAATGCAACCTAAAAAAACTTACATAAGATCAAGAATAATACAACAACTAAATAATAACACTATTCCATTGGTAATTAATTATATATTTTTATGAAAGAATATAAAAATACACAACAAACAAATAAAATTTGTATATTTTATTAACAATACTTTATTATAACATAACAGTATTTTATCTGTACACTGCAACAAGATAACAATAGAGTTTAAAAATGGAGTAGTTTTGAGTTTGGGTTCTGCATCATGCACTACATGTGCAAAAAAATGTGGTATTAACTGGTAAGACTGCAATAGCAAATTCTGAGAATATGCTAAATTAAAAAAAAAAATAAAATAAAATGAGACTCGCTCAAATGCAACACACACACACAGAGAGAGAGAGAGAGAGAAAAAGAGAGAGAGAGAGAATGAACTTAATTAGCATTATTTTATGTTTATTTCTGTTGCTGTTCCCCTCTGAATTGTTTATTACTCATTGAATTAAAATGTATAAAAAAATACATTTTTTTTGTGTGCAAAATGTAGGTATAAAGTGTTTTGAATTATCACTAACCATCCCTTATTTTGTTCACTTATTTGAATGATCAAATACTGAGTTTTGAATTGTGTTCCCTTTCTAACCAAATATAGTTTGATTGTAATCATAATGCAAAACCTGATACTTATCTAAACAATTTTGTAAAAAAATAAAAATAAAACAGTCTTTTAGAATATCTAGATGTATATCTAAATAAAAAAAATAAAAAAAACCTGAATAAGATAGAGAAATCATGTCTAAAAAAAGGAATCAAAAAGCCTTTCTATGTATTTATATAGGAAGAGCTTACAGGCTGGTATACAGGACATTGCACACATGTAACTATTTTTAAAGCCACTAGATGGCGTGCTTCTACTTGAACTTTTTTTTGTTTTAGGCTGGCACTCTATTTAGATGTGAAATGTTGCACTTATTGAAAAAAAATTGTAAAATACATATATATATATATATATATATATATATATGTATTAATTCTAATGGGAAAAAATAGCTGATAAAATGATATAATTATTGCAAAGTATCATAAAAACCCCTGTAAAAATTGTAAATAATAATCAGAAAACAACAATAGAACAACAATATATTTGAATGGTTATCCTGGGGAAAAAAATAAAATAAAATTTTAAGGCTTCATCCGCTTTTTGACTGGGAGGACTAAGTGACTTGTTCGGTTACACAAAGAAAAGCAAAAGTGCTGGGTTGAGATGCCAGGAAAGACGTACACTTCATGATCTATGCCATGAAGTGCTTGGCATAACTAACCTCAGCATACTAGTGAGCCTATGTGCAATGAGGTCCTAACATTGCAAACCCTACTCACCTACAATCAAACCGATGGTTCACCCGATATTTATAGTGCAAATCGTGACTACCTTTTACAGCAACGGTAACAATTTTTTCAAATTAAAACCTTTTTTACCATATGTAACACAGGTTAAATAAAGAACATTTAATTTAAACGCAAAACAGTGATCTATCCCCTTAATAAAATGTGATAAGTGATGGAAAAAAATGAGTAATATAAAAAATAATATAGATGAATGAATATGCAAATTCAATCTCGACGAAAGCTCGGTAATCAACCAATGAGAGCTCTTTGTCATTTGAGCCATGGGTGTCGTCGAGCATGCGCAATGAGAGAAGACGAGCTTGATTGAGAAGAGCAGACGCAATCTGATCGTCGTGATTGTTTTATAAATCTTAGATTGAAAATCTTCAAAAAAAAAAAAAATAATTCAAAAGTTGCAGTTTGATTAATTTGATGCATTCTGAATGAGAAGCCGATCGTATGAGGAATACATTCTATCTGGTGAGTCAGTATCATTGAATTAACCCTCTATGGTACGCAATATGATATCAGTGATAAAAAAAATGTTTTTGTTATGTTTTTCCTGCTTAAAATTGGACACTATAACAATATCAATAAACTAATCATTCTTTTTAAATTTATTAAAAAATAGGGCTCAATGAGACACACCCCCGCTCAGGAAATCCATTCCGCAGTTTGCAGCCAGCTAGCAGGATAGCATGGAGCTACCAACATGTTCGCTGCTGAGTGGAAATCCTATGGTGGAAATACTTCACACTGGAAACACCGCAGCACAACAAGACAGCAAAATGCAATGTTTGCAAAGCCGTATTAATTAAACTATTTGTCTGTGATGCATGTTTGCAATTTGCAGTCCAGAAGAGAAAGAGAGATCTCTCACGCGGTGCCACAGCACGCACAACACGACAGCCCTACTTAATGAGTGATGACAGAGGACAGAACTTAACATTCAAACGTAGCCTGGTTACACTTTACATCTGTGATATTAGTCTGATTTCCAAAGAAAAAAAAGAATATATTGAGGTAAAAACCATTAAAAATAATAGCCGCATTCTGTCTAGCCAACTTCCTTCCCATCGCGGCGGTGCTCTGTCATTTCTCCATAAAACTCACACTTTAAGACAGAATCAGCACGATCGGTGATTGCTTTTAATAATAAAAAGAGCTATTAAAAGCACAACATTTGCGCAAGAGATGCTGTTCCCAGTGCAGCGCGCGCTCCGAAACAGACTGCAACAAGACAAGCAAATTATACTTGGGCTTCATATGCGCGTCTAAACGATCAAATGTAGCCTGCACAAAAATGTCAAAACGACCGGCTTGGAGATTAACACTTAAACCGTTTATGTCTAAAATGAACGTAGTTATGGAAATAGTTGGGAGAAAATATGGGGCATCAGTAGACTATGAAATCTGAACTCGTTCTTAAAGGGGCAGCAGTATAAATGTGACGATTGAGACATTACTGAGAATCAAACAACCAAAGGCAAAGAGAAAATCACTCGCAGCTCTTGAATGAATTACTTCAGCTTTAATAAGCATAAATCTATCTATGATAAACTTTGCAGTGCTATTTTACTTTTGATTACTTTATTATAATTCTTTTTAAGACCATACCTGAATAATGTTAGTAGACCTTCCTGAATTTAAAGCACTGTGTAGGCCTGTATAACGTTTATCTTTGTTTAATTGTCTATCTATTGTTTAATAGAACAATTGTTTAATATTTAAATATATAAAATATTTTTATATATTGACATACATACGTACATATCATCCTTGCTTGTAGAGAGGATTTTATTTCAGCATCATATAAAATCAACAATAATGATAAATAATGTTAAAGCAAACACAGCTCTGGTATCGGAAAAGTATCGGTATCGGCCGATATCCAAATTCAGGTATCGGGATCGGATCGGAAGTGAAAAAATGTGGATCGGTGCATCCCTAGTTAGTATTAAATAGGGTTTATAAAAACATAAAAATAAACTTACTGACCCCAGACTTTTGAACAGCATTGTATAATTCCATCCAGGATGAATTACAATTATTGGACAGGTATGTTTGACTGTTTCTCTTGTTGTACAAACAAAATCTATTATATTTGACTGCATGATTTTACAGACACAAGATCCTGGAGTTCCAGCCTCTGTCCCCAGAACCACTGCGGATGCGACTAGTCCTGAGTCTTGCGGTATTGTCTCGGTAAGCAATTTCAAATTCTATTGGTCTAAAATATTTTTTTTTTTTTCATATTAACTTTCACAACTCACTAGAGTTGCACAAAATAGCGCTCGCAGCTGACACAATTCTAAAAACATTTGGAACAAATGTAAATCCTAAGTACGTATTTGACATCCAATATTTTCTATTTAATAGCGCTAATTAAACAAATGACCTGTTAGACTAAATGTTCTTTTCTTTTTCCTTCACAGACTGCTCCTTCCGGGGCATCATTGCAAGCTCCATCTGCAGTTCGACTGCATCGTTCGTGGTCGGAGACCTTGCCGCCAGAGGATCACAGGTGGATTGCCAACAGGCTTTTCAAAACGGGGTCCAAGGGAAAACCAGAGCTTCGAGACGACCTACAGCTCTGGTATTACCCACCACAGCCAGCACTTATCTACAACCAGGCTCCAGCTCCAGACAGATTTTTTAGTCATGCTCTGTTGCTGTGGATGCCGTACAAGCTTTGGAAGGATAAAGGCTGTCTGTCCCAATTCTGCCTGCGGTCAGCATCAGCTGACTGGAGGCGGTCTGCACTAAAGGACACGGCAGGTTCTGGACATCGATAGGATGTACAACATGGTCACAGAAACCCTCATCTGTACCAAGTGTAAAGCCTCGCATGTGTCCTGGAGTCAGACCATCCTGCAACAGCTGGATCTGGGCCATCGCTCTGAATTTCGGGTCATCCTCACGCGGAAGTAAGTGCACTTTAATTCCACATCCAGTTGATAGACCATCACCACATGTGTTTGCAAATACTTTACAAATCAAATATGTAAAATATATGAATGTGTGTATTTTGCTCTTCCTAAGGTATGCCTGTGACATGAGAGTCATTCGGCTCCTGCGTGAGCGTGGCCTAGGCAACAGTCCCACGCGGGTCATTAAACAGCTGCGTGAGAACCACAGCGAGGAGTGGCTCCAACGTATGGCCCGGTACACCACCCAATGCGTGGACTTCCTCAAACGTCCCGGGGTGTTGCAAATAAAGTTCCAGGAACCCCCAGAGCCTACAGTGGTGCCAAGCTGCAAGTGGCTGCTCACCGTTTACAGCCAAGACATCCTGACAAGGCTGGATCATGAAATCCATGCAAGGATAACATCCACGTATGGTTCAGTCTTGAAGATGGATTCCACTAAAAAGGTTAGCTGGGGATTTTTGTTCTTTTATGCCGTTTACTGTTATATCATTATCAGGGCATGAGTATCATATTCTACATGGTGTGATGTTTCATAACATTGCATGCTTCCGGTCATCCACTGCAGATCACCAAGAAGCTGGCTGGGACGGCAAGGGGAACGGGACTCTGGCTTACCTCTGTTGGCGATGAGTTTGGTCAGGTGCTCATGAGTGTGCTGATAGCACAGGAAGGAGCAGGACTGGACAAGATGGTTGATGGTCTGGTGAAAAGGTACCAGCAGGCTGGTGTGGTTTTGTACGTGGACTGTGGCTGCTGCACTGATGTGGGTGTGACCAAGATAAAAAAACAGATTCAGAGGTTGGCCTGATCTCATGATTCGCTTGGACATCTGGCATTATATGCGCAGGATCGCCATGGGGTGTACAACTGATGCCCATCAGCTGTATCCCATCTTCATGTCACGGCTGTTCATCTTCGGCTCAATGCCCTCCTAAAGGCACAGTTCCCTGGTATATGAGCAGAACGAACATACTTGAAGAGCTAGAAATGCTCAAAGACTCTCAGTGCTTCTGTACTGTTTCTTATAGTGACGATGAAATAGTCCTTTTTTTTTCCTTTTCTTTTTTTTTAATGAAATTAATAAACATGCTGTTCATGCTGTTTCACATTTTATCATGCATTTGGTTATGATTTTTGCATAAGCAAACCATTTCATTTTAGCTAAAATGTGTTGATTATATATGTGCATTTTCTCGCTAGGAAAATGCACATATAGAAAGGTGCAGACAGAAAGGTATAGACGTCCGGTTTCCTGTAAGTATGCAGTTTTTGTTAAAAATTATTCATATTAACACTTTTGTTATTGTGCAGTAAGCAGTGTCATCTTTTTTAAACATTTTATCTTGGGGTTTAGACATAATATTTCTTAATGTTATTTTATAATCTGGCTTTAAGTAGCTTATTCTTAAAGGATCATGAAGCCCTAAAACCCCATTTTTTATATATATATATATATATATTTTTATGTGAACAGTTATATACAGGTTCCACACAGTAATAGCACTCAACTAGTGGAGAAGTGGAAACTTTATTTTTGCGTTTTCTGGAGCCCATTCTGTCTTCTGGTTTGAAAAAAGCAATGCTGAAGAAATATCAGGAAATGTGAGGTATATGCTTCAGTTCGGAGTGGTTTAGACACATGGCTGGGCAAGATAAATGCAAGTCCTCCTCTAATTATTTGAACCCGAATACACGGACACACCAGACACACGTCAGCAGCGTCACTGCGGACCCGCAAACGCGGATTGACATTTAACGTTTAACCCTCAGGTGCTCTTCGGTCATTTCTGACCGAAAAATTTTCTGTTTTGAAATTTTAAAAATCACAGCTTCATCGGAATGTTACGAAACTTGGTGGCTTTTATGGCATTGGGTATGTGAACAACACACACAAAAAATTGAGGTCATGTTCCGAGCAACTTAAGTGGTCGTAAAAAAAATTAGTCACACTTTTGCTCTTCTGTCAAAAATGACGACCCATAGGAAATGAATGGGAAATTGACAAAAAAATAAAAAAAATCTCTGAATTTTTGTGTACAATCTACAAATCGGCCACAATTCTAAAAAAAAAAAAAAGTACACCGCAGGAAAGGGGTGACACTCTACAACATCTAGAGTGCAAAACAGACACACCCACCAACACACAGACACACACACACATACAAACACACACACTTTTATACACATACACACCAATAAATTTTGATTACAAAAAGTATGTTTTGAATTTTTAAAAATCACAGCTTTATCGCGATGTTACGAAACTTGGTGACTTTTATGGCATTATGTATTGTGAACACACAAAAAAATTGAGGTCATGATCTGAGCATACACACAAAATGACCCCATAGGAAATGAATGGGAAATTGTAAAAGAATGAAAAAAAAATGTGAATATTTTTTTTGTCATTTTTTTATAAGAAATAGTTTTTGAGATTGTTTCAACTATATATATACAAGTCCACCAACAACAACAACAAAAAAATGTGTTCATAAACAGCTGGGGAATTCACATGCCTCTCCATAGAGAGCTGGTCATGCCATCTAGTGGTTACACCATGATTCTACGTCTTTTCTCTATACTGTAACCAGATGGCGCCAATTTTCTTCAAAAAATACTTTTTTCCTGAAGGCCTAGACTTTATATTAAACTAAAATACTGCATTAATATTTTTTTGAAAAAAAAATAATAATAAATATATATATATATATATATATATATTTCCATGGCAAAAATAAACCATAAATATTGCATAAATATTAATAAATTCAATTAAATTGTCTCAAAATACTAAATTAAAAAGAATAAATATTATAGAACAAAAATAAATTGCATTGATTTTACTGGGATGGAGAAAGTTTAATTTTCAGCTAAATAATCGGCGGCAAATGTTATAATGGTCACAGTTATAATAGTTAGTTGAACTATCATGATAACAGGATATCACATGGTCATTGGTATATTTTTTTTATTTCTCCAGGTGTGTTTTTAATTATGTTGGCCAATGAGACAGGCACATACTGTCCAACGCAAAGGTGTTTATTTATTTGATGTGTTTTTTTACTGATAAATACTGAAATTCTTTAACTCAGGGGATCTTAAAGTTATGGCTATGCTCTTGCTACCATATAGGATATAGTCATTTGACCCTGTGATTCTTCAGGACAAGATCTTGATGCCATCCACACTCAGTACATGACGAAGGTGAGTTTCGCAATTGCTGCCATTATCACAAATCAAGAGACAGAACACAACAGGCCTTCTTCCATATGAACTCACCCATATGAATTTTCAGATTTATCTGCTGGAGGGTCTACACCGGTGGAACCAGGACCGGGAGGCTGCTTCCCTGTCATCGGAGCCATCAGCTTTGCGCAGCTACACAGGAGAACTTGTTCACTGTGAAAACGGCAATTACGGAAAGCTGTTTGGCAGGACAGTGGTCCCCACGTTTTGTCCCCCTGCATGTTACACCGGTGAGAATTATTTTATTTATTTTTTATTTTATCAACTTGCAATTTCTGTGTAACCTAATTGAACCCTATAGAGTTGATTGTGTCATAATTGATATGCACGTTTCTGAAGGCCTCTAAATTTTCAACATGAGGAAACATGCCCTCTGTCGACTGATTGATTATAGTCTTTTAGTATAGTTGTAAAAGTGTCCACCTTCAGCTCGTGCTTCACGTTTCTTTTCACTGTGAAACCTTTACTGATATTTATAAAGTAATTGTAAGAATAACTTTTATATTGTTAGTAATATGTAATTACTAGACAGAAGCAGCTTGGGTTGTTCACTTGATTAGAAAATCATGTTACATGTAAATATCAAAATGATCATCAGACTTTTCTATCAGTCATTGCATTTCATGTCATGTTTTGCCCCATAATTAAACATGTTGGGCCTCTGAATAAAACTGTTTTGTTCTCCTTGACGATGAGCTCTATATTCTCACAGTATATGAGCTGCTACAAAAATGTATCAAATCTGATACACAACTTTCTATTTAATTTCTTTTTGTTTATTGTTTTTATTTCAGGTGAGCTCATTGGAGTGCAGTATCTGTTCCAGCAGACTGGTCAGGCACTGCAGGACATGAATCCAGACTCTGAGCAGACAGCAGAGCTCATTGAGGACCTCAGTAGCCATGTTTCCATCGACACATTTTTATCCGAATTAAGTGATATCGAATGAAAAATGCCTTATGGAAACAGTAAAATTCGATGAAATTTCATGAAAATCGACTCAAATGAAATACTTTCGGTCTCATCGGATTTTAGCTTGATCGATATACGGCTAATGCGATAAAAGCTGATGGAAACGTTATTTGGAGAATGAATAATGAATTGCGATTAAGTTTTAGGCCCTTTTAATGGTTGCAACACGCCAGAAGACGAGTTCATTTCCGGCCAGTCTGTTTGCGCACACATGGCGGATGGCAACAAAGACGGATGTAAGTGGACAAAGCAAAAAGATGTTTCAACCAAAGGGTTTCCGTGAACCACGATCTCCCAGAACTGATGGAGCGCTGTCGTTCCCACACCACAGTCACCTCCGCTTTTGTCGGGCATACGTGCATCGGCATCATCATAGCAATGTTTATAGCGTCGTTGTTTTCTTAGATTCGTTTTGCTTGTTTTTACGTGGCTTGGTTGAATTGTAATGTAGAATGTGGTCTGTTATTTCTTGTTAACAGACTGCGGCGCTGCTAGTATAACACACCGTTGCCATGGACGCAGTTCAGAGACGGAACAGACTATTTTCTTTAGCAGAAGCAATACTCGTTTTTAAATCAATAAACTCGTTTTTAAGTCAATATTTTAAGTCGAATTATTGATTGATTGATTTATTTGGTTGATTTATATGTAATAAGCAGGATAATAGATAGCGAGGCGGTTTTTATAGCGAATACAATCCCTTCAACAACCGCCTCGCATACATTATCCCATTCATATGTCACTATCAGCTGGCACATAAGCATTATTAGGCTTCAACTTGTGAAATATTGATCATTTGTTGGTAGATGACGCGATCCGTTTTGTCTAACAAAACTTTGTTCGCAAAAGTTTGCTTGAATGTTGTTCGATTCAGTGCGAAAACGAATGGAAACACCTTAAAATGTCTCAAATCAATTCGATATACCAATTTGATCGCAAAACGGCATGTGACGTCATTACGTACAGGTTTTTATTCGCTTTAAAGCCGTTTGATGGAAACACACTTTCACCAGCTTTATCCGCACGAGTTTTTTAACCGAACTTCAGATAATTCGATTGACAAGTGGATGGAAACATGGCTAGCGTGGAGGAGCGAGATGAAAATGAGGGCTACTGTGACATCAGCGAGGATCACACAATAGCGGATCCGGAGGCTGTACTGTCACCACCCTCTTCCACACTGACACTGGGTTCTTCCACCCTGGTCGCCAGCAGTGCCACACATGTACTGGGCAGGGCTCCACATCCCCTTCACTGGTCCCTAACCCCAAACTTGGCCTCACACAGTCTCCTTCATCACCTGGAGCCTCAGGGACTGCCGTCAAACCTGTTCTCTCTGAAACATCTGTTTCAACTCTCCCCTCAGATCCAGAGGATGCTGGTCAGGATGATGATGATGATGATGATGAAGAGACGGTAAATACCACTCCTTTGCATGTCTTTCACATTAACTAGAATAATTTTGATGAATTTACATCCAGTGCTTTAAATCCAGACTTTCCACATATTTTACATTGAAAAGTACAGCCTGAATTAATTTGTGAGCTGCAAATACACGTCAAGTCATCTTTATTTATTTGGTGCTTTTTAAAGAACATATTAAGAAAAAATGTCAACAATGGCGCTCTCTGCTTTGTACCATACAGTGCTTTACGGTGATGAACAGCAAAATAACACGATCAGTTATGGAATTGTGCATTAGACAGATGTGATGTAATAATTGTATTGTGTGTTTGTGTTTTTTAATAGGCTGTTGATTACCAAAATATCCCCGGTTATCAACATGTGGACCAGCTGGCAGAATATCTGGTGGATCTCCGGGCCCACACTGCCCTCAGCCTGACCAACCAGGAAGCCAACACTATTATTGCTCTTTGGCAGAACCTGGATGACCGGGACAAGGGACGTGTGAAGAGCACCACCAGATGTGTGCTGGGTGCAGGCAGCAATCCTGCTCAGTGGCCTGACTGTTGCCGTCTGGTGGAGACCATCTTCATCAGACTTTGCACTGTCCACCCAAGCCTCAAAAGAAAAGGCAAGGGAGCCATGTCGAGATGGTCTCGGATCCTGCAAGACTATCGCAGGATACGGCAGCTTGTACTGGGCAACAGCTTGGTGATGGGAGGAACCTCAGTGCAGCTGGTGGAGGTCAACCAGAACACCCTGATTCAGTGGTACAACACAAGACAGAAAAAGCAGGAGCTGTCTGTGCTGCTTCAGGGTATCCAGTTGCCTCAGCCCCTCCCTGAAGCTCCAGAGCCTCTCCAGGTTGCCAAACGTCTACGGACTGAGCCAGAACAACCAGTGGAGCAGCACCAGTACAAGCTACCAGAGAGCACAGCTGGTCAGGCAAAGCAGAGGCAGACTTCTGTTGGGCGACCCGCTCTCAGACCCAAGGCACCAGCGCAGAGTCAGATGCTGCTGACACCATCAGCACCTGGAGCATCACTGCAGATGGTACCAAACATACTGATACCATCAGCACCAGGTTTCCAAGGTGTGCCAATGGTCCAGGGTCTGCAAATGATCCAGGGCATCCCAATGGTCCAGGGGATGCAAATGACACAGCCACTGTTACAGCCAACAGCTGTACAGGGCACCCGCTTACCCGCTGCAGTCAATCCTGACGCCATGCCCAAGAGACCCTACAGGAGAACCGTAGAGGCCAACACTTGTAAAAAATGCAGGCAAACGTTTAAAACAAGTGCAACAGGACATAGCCAGTACAGGGGCAGGGTGTACTGTCCACAGACTGAGACAGTAACAAAGGAGGTGTGGTGTAGATATTTTTTTATGTATATAGCATCATGTATATAGTGTGAACAGTTGTTTAAATAGTTAATACTTGTGTTCAATATTATTTCATTTTGTTTTTAACGTTATTTAACATTTTAACTATTTATTACTTATTTTTGAAAACCTATTTCACTTTTCACTTTATTTATTTATTTTAAAAATATTTTATTTAACATTTTAATATTCATTACTGTTGGCATGATTGGAAAATAAAAACAAATTGGCAAGTGATTTCTTTTTGACGTTGTCTTTCATTAGTTAATCAGAACACTGTCTGCAACAAATAAAACATTTGCATATAAAATATCATTTGTACATTTTGTTATTCTTGTGATCGACATTTCCAGCAAATTAGTTACTATTTAATGGGTTGCATGTTTATTCATTAGAAATAAAAGATTTGCAAGTGTCTTGTTTGAATGCAACCTAAAAAAACTTACATAAGATCAAGAATAATACAACAACTAAATAATAACACTATTCCATTGGTAATTAATTATATATTTTTATGAAAGAATATAAAAATACACAACAAACAAATAAAATTTGTATATTTTATTAACAATACTTTATTATAACATAACAGTATTTTATCTGTACACTGCAACAAGATAACAATAGAGTTTAAAAATGGAGTAGTTTTGAGTTTGGGTTCTGCATCATGCACTACATGTGCAAAAAAATGTGGTATTAACTGGTAAGACTGCAATAGCAAATTCTGAGAATATGCTAAATTAAAAAAAAAATTAAATAAAATGAGACTCGCTCAAATGCAACACACACACACACAGAGAGAGAGAGAGAGAGAGAGAGAAAGAGAGAGAGAGAGAATGAACTTAATTAGCATTATTTTATGTTTATTTCTGTTGCTGTTCCCCTCTGAAGTTTTTATTACTTATTGAATTAAAATGTATAAAAAAATACAATTTTTTTGTGTGCAAAATGTAGGTATAAAGTGTTTTGAATTATCACTAACCATCCCTTATTTTGTTCACTTATTTGAATGATCAAATACTGAGTTTTGAATTGTGTTCCCTTTCTAACCAAATATAGTTTGATTGTAATCATAATGCAAAACCTGTTACTTATCTAAACAATTTTGTAAAAAAATAAAAATAAAACAGTCTTTTAGAATATCTAGATGTATATCTAAATAAAAAAAAATAAAAAAAACCTGAATAAGATAGAGAAATCATGTCTAAAAAAAGGAATCAAAAAGCCTTTCTATGTATTTATATAGGAAGAGCTTACAGGCTGGTATACAGGACATTGCACACATGTAACTATTTTTAAAGCCACTAGATGGCGTGCTTCTACTTGAACTTTTTTTTTGTTTTAGGCTGGCACTCTATTTAGATGTGAAATGTTGCACTTATTGAAAAAAAATTGTAAAATACATACATATATATATATATATATATATATATATATATATATATATATATATATATATATATATTAATTCTAATGGGAAAAAATAGCTGATAAAATGATATAATTATTGCAAAGTATCATAAAAACCCCTGTAAAAATTGTAAATAATAATCAGAAAACAACAATAGAACAACAATATATTTGAATGGTTATCCTGGGGAAAAAAATAAAATAAAATTTTAAGGCTTCATCCGCTTTTTGACTGGGAGGACTAAGTGACTTGTTCGGTTACACAAAGAAAAGCAAAAGTGCTGGGTTGAGATGCCAGGAAAGACGTACACTTCATGATCTATGCCATGAAGTGCTTGGCATAACTAACCTCAGCGTACTAGTGAGCCTATGTGCAATGAGGTCCTAACATTGCAAACCCTACTCTCCTACAATCAAACCGAAGGTTCACCCGATATTTATAGTGCGAATCGTGACTACCTTTTACAGCAACGGTAACAATTTTTTCAAATTAAAACCTTTTTTACCATATGTAACACAGGTTAAATAAAGAACATTTAATTTAAACGCAAAACAGTGATCTATCCCCTTAATAAAATGTGATAAGTGATGGAAAAAAATGAGTAATATAAAAAATAATATAGATGAATGAATATGCAAATTCAATCTCGACGAAAGCTCGGTAATCAACCAATGAGAGCTCTTTGTCATTTGAGCCATGGGTGTCGTCGAGCATGCGCAATGAGAGAAGACGAGCTTGATTGAGAAGAGCAGACGCAATCTGATCGTCGTGATTGTTTTATAAATCTTAGATTGAAAATCTTCGGAAAAAAAAATAATTCAAAAGTTGCAGTTTGATTAATTTGATGCATTCTGAATGAGAAGCCGATCGTATGAGGAATACATTCTATCTGGTGAGTCAGTATCATTGAATTAACCCTCTATGGTACGCAATATGATATCAGTGATAAAAAAAATGTTTTTGTTATGTTTTTCCTGCTTAAAATTGGACACTATAACAATATCAATAAACTAATCATTCTTTTTAAATTTATTTATTAATTAAAAGTTTGTTGCCTCAAGGCAACATCGTACCACAATGGACAAATTGAAACAATTGACATTTTCACGAAGAAAAAAATTAAAGATTTATTGAAAACATCAATCTATTTAACTAAACACTTGAACAAACATATTTATCAAGTTTTTAATGAATTAAACATTTCATATTTAATAAAAATTAACATTTATTACCCAGCTGTTGCCCTCAGGCAACATTGTACCATCGTGGAACGCAAGTTCTACAAACCATCATATCAAGTTATCATATCAAAATATTACAATCGGTGTTGTTTCAGGGTAAAACATTAACAATCACCATAACCTTGTCCTAATATGAAGGCCAGGTCTCAACAAAAGCTAGATCAAACATGTGGAAGACCTCCCAGGCCGACCTAATGGGGCTTTTTTGTAGTTTTTTGTGGGCTTTTTTTGGGGGGCTTTTTTGTAGTTGATTACCTGGACAGAAATTAGTGAAAAAGGCCCTTTTCAGTGGAGAAAATATGGAGCCATGTGACATGAGCACATGTGCTGAAAAAGGGAACATAATGGACCCCTGTGGGTCATGTTACCCCTCTTTTTTATTTTCATTGGTTAGTATTTGAGTTCCCCTCCCCTTAGATAGCATTGACCAATAAAATTGTATTAGTTTTTATTTAAAAAAAGCTAAAATCTTAGTTAATGATAAAAAGACTGTATCACTTCATAATAAGATAGGTATGTGACAAAAAAATCAATACGAGAAAATTCAAATATAATCATCACCATATGATAGATAGCAAAAATATCTAAAAAATGTTTTTTAAATGATTAAAATCGGATAACATTTAAGAAAGTTATGGAATTTTTTAATTCGGAAATCAGGGGTCATTTTTGTACCTAATTAATGTAACTTAATAATGACAAATTCTGAGGTCAAGAAAAACACTCATTACAATGTTGTAATGTTAACCCATAAAGCTAAGTGGTTTCTTAAGTTTGATAACTAATCTGCTATGCCATGTTTATGACATATTATGTTATCTTGGTATTGTCAAGTTGTTATGACACTGATAGGTTATGATGTATTGGTTAGTGTCATGTTGTCATAACAAAGACATCTCAAACAATGTCATATTTGCATTAGAAATGTCCTTATTGAGCGAATGACACCTAATGACAGCTGTCATAAACATGTATAAACCCTCCTTCATATTCAAACATGTATAAACCCTCCTTCATATTATGAAGGTGTCATATCAGTCTTATGCACACCCCGTCAAGTGTTATTGTGTGAAATGTTCCTCACTCTTTCTCTCTAATTTTACAGTTTGTATCTCCCCTGCAAAGAATAAAAATAAATATGACACACGTCATGGAAAATGACAGTAAATTAGTTTGACATTCCTGTTTAGTTGAAATGCATGTATTGTGTATGATGACATGTCTTAATGTTTACAGATTGAAAAATGTCCGATGCTGTCTCGCGGCCAGACGACCTTGCTCAGAGAGGTCCCAAAGTGTATGTGTGGCTTTCACACTCAAAAGGTAACAATGTGAAGATGTTGCAAGTATCAAAACATAATAAAACTAACTTACTGAATAAATGTTTCTCGTTCAAAAGTGATTGAAGCTGATGTATTTTTTGGTTGTCTGGCCACAGTCTCTACTGGTCAATCACCAAGGGTTGTGGAGCAACAACAGTCTGCCGCTACTGGACCAGCACAGGAGGTGATGGAGCAGAGTCAGCCTCAGCCTCGACTCCATCCCCAGCCACGGCCTGCTGCATCTGTGACAGGATAATACCAAGTTTGTCAATGGTAATAACATTTTTATTAGTACATGTATTATTAATTCAGTCATCATGCGTCTACTTTCAAGTATAACCATAAATGCTGTTAATAAACACTGTATCTTACAAGCTATGTGCAAACTAGTTTTGAATCGATGTCATTTTTAAAAGGTACCTGTTGAATTACAATAATACTCACATTCTAGCAATGCCTTCCCAATCATTTGTCTCTTCTTAACTGTGCTTACTTCAATCTATATAAGTAGCAGAGGGTGTAAATTGAAACAACAGATATTTTCTCATTTACCAAAAATGCAATTATTGTTTGCCACTGTGCTGTTACAGCGTATTTAGTCATTTGGTTGAAATTGTTTTGTCCTATTTTAGTTTACCAAGGCAAGATTTGGTGGGTCCCACATTTCTACTGCAAAGCCAAATCTAAGTGTGGCTAGGAGACCATCTCAGGTTGACCCACCCAGCGCAGCGGTGTCCAGTGCCCCAACACCGAGCACCATGCACTGTCTCTGTAAGTACTGGCATAATCCACATTGCATTCTATGAATACACATTCCACTCCTGTGCACTTTCCTCTGCACACATATTTTGTATTCAAGGAAATCTTAACATAATGACGTAATAACAGTACTATATACTCTTAGGGTTAGGGTTAGTATTAGGGATGGGGCCGATCCGATCCAGTATCGGTATCGGTACCGATACCAGCGTAATTCACGTATCGGATTTTTCCGATCCAACCTGCGGAGAAATCCGATATTTATGATCCATGTCTGCGCTTTAACGTTGGCTGCTGAAATGACTCCAAAAGGGATTCCCTGCAGCTCAATCATAGACTGTAAAAAATAGGGCTCAATGAGACACACCCCCGCTCAGGAAATCCATTCCGCAGTTTGCAGCCAGCTAGCAGGATAGCATGGAGCTACCAACATGTTCGCTGCTGAGTGGAAATCCTATGGTGGAAATACTTCACACTGGAAACACCGCAGCACAACAAGACAGCAAAATGCAATGTTTGCAAAGCCGTATTAATTAAACTATTTGTCTGTGATGCATGTTTGCAATTTGCAGTCCAGAAGAGAAAGAGAGATCTCTCACGCGGTGCCACAGCACGCACAACACGACAGCCCTACTTAATGAGTGATGACAGAGGACAGAACTAAACATTCAAACGTAGCCTGGTTACACTTTACATCTGTGATATTAGTCTGATTTCCAAAGAGAAAAGAATATATTGAGGTAAAAACCATTAAAAGTGCTATTTTACTTTTGATTACTTTATTATAATTCTTTTTAAGACCATACCTGAATAATGTTAGTAGACCTTCCTGAATTTAAAGCACTGTGTAGGCCTGTATAACGTTTATCTTTGTTTAATTGTCTATCTATTGTTTAATAGAACAATTGTTTAATATTTAAATATATAAAATATTTTTATATATTGACATACATACGTACATATCATCCTTGCTTGTAGAGAGGATTTTATTTCAGCATCATATAAAATCAACAATAATGATAAATAATGTTAAAGCAAACACAGCTCTGGTATCGGAAAAGTATCGGTATCGGCCGATATCCAAATTCAGGTATCGGGATCGGATCGGAAGTGAAAAAATGTGGATCGGTGCATCCCTAGTTAGTATTAAATAGGGTTTATAAAAACATAAAAATAAACTTACTGACCCCAGACTTTTGAACAGCATTGTATAATTCCATCCAGGATGAATTACAATTATTGGACAGGTATGTTTGACTGTTTCTCTTGTTGTACAAACAAAATCTATTATATTTGACTGCATGATTTTACAGACACAAGATCCTGGAGTTCCAGCCTCTGTCCCCAGAACCACTGCGGATGCGACTAGTCCTGAGTCTTGCGGTATTGTCTCGGTAAGCAATTTCAAATTCTATTGGTCTAAAATATTTATTTTTTTTTCATATTAACTTTCACAACTCACTAGAGTTGCACAAAATAGCGCTCGCAGCTGACACAATTCTAAAAACATTTGGAACAAATGTAATGTCACGGGTGTGGTTCAGGCAAGGAGCACGAGGAGACCGGAGTAGCGGATAAAGATTACTTTTTAATCATAAACAGGCAAGAAGACAGGAGTACAGGGCCACACAGGCTAACAACAAACATCGACCGACAATGACTGACTAACTGAGGAGGAACTAAATACACAGAGGAATCAAACATAATGAGGTGCAAACAGGTGAAACAGATGATACATGACGAGGAACAGGTGGCTGATGAGGGAGTGAGTTCCGGAAGGGAGACAAGAGGATCCTGGGAAGTGTAGTGCTGAAGACGAGACAGACTGGTGCAGAAGAGGGCTGTGACATGTAAATCCTAAGTACGTATTTGACATCCAATATTTTCTATTTAATAGCGCTAATTAAACAAATGACCTGTTAGACTAAATGTTCTTTTCTTTTTCCTTCACAGACTGCTCCTTCCGGGGCATCATTGCAAGCTCCATCTGCAGTTCGACTGCATCGTTCGTGGTCGGAGACCTTGCCGCCAGAGGATCACAGGTGGATTGCCAACAGGCTTTTCAAAACGGGGTCCAAGGGAAAACCAGAGCTTCGAGACGACCTACAGCTCTGGTATTACCCACCACAGCCAGCACTTATCTACAACCAGGCTCCAGCTCCAGACAGATTTTTTAGTCATGCTCTGTTGCTGTGGATGCCGTACAAGCTTTGGAAGGATAAAGGCTGTCTGTCCCAATTCTGCCTGCGGTCAGCATCAGCTGACTGGAGGCGGTCTGCACTAAAGGACACGGCAGGTTCTGGACATCGATAGGATGTACAACATGGTCACAGAAACCCTCATCTGTACCAAGTGTAAAGCCTCGCATGTGTCCTGGAGTCAGACCATCCTGCAACAGCTGGATCTGGGCCATCGCTCTGAATTTCGGGTCATCCTCACGCGGAAGTAAGTGCACTTTAATTCCACATCCAGTTGATAGACCATCACCACATGTGTTTGCAAATACTTTACAAATCAAATATGTAAAATATATGAATGTGTGTATTTTGCTCTTCCTAAGGTATGCCTGTGACATGAGAGTCATTCGGCTCCTGCGTGAGCGTGGCCTAGGCAACAGTCCCACGCGGGTCATTAAACAGCTGCGTGAGAACCACAGCGAGGAGTGGCTCCAACGTATGGCCCGGTACACCACCCAATGCGTGGACTTCCTCAAACGTCCCGGGGTGTTGCAAATAAAGTTCCAGGAACCCCCAGAGCCTACAGTGGTGCCAAGCTGCAAGTGGCTGCTCACCGTTTACAGCCAAGACATCCTGACAAGGCTGGATCATGAAATCCATGCAAGGATAACATCCACGTATGGTTCAGTCTTGAAGATGGATTCCACTAAAAAGGTTAGCTGGGGATTTTTGTTCTTTTATGCCGTTTACTGTTATATCATTATCAGGGCATGAGTATCATATTCTACATGGTGTGATGTTTCATAACATTGCATGCTTCCGGTCATCCACTGCAGATCACCAAGAAGCTGGCTGGGACGGCAAGGGGAACGGGACTCTGGCTTACCTCTGTTGGCGATGAGTTTGGTCAGGTGCTCATGAGTGTGCTGATAGCACAGGAAGGAGCAGGACTGGACAAGATGGTTGATGGTCTGGTGAAAAGGTACCAGCAGGCTGGTGTGGTTTTGTACGTGGACTGTGGCTGCTGCACTGATGTGGGTGTGACCAAGATAAAAAAACAGATTCAGAGGTTGGCCTGATCTCATGATTCGCTTGGACATCTGGCATTATATGCGCAGGATCGCCATGGGGTGTACAACTGATGCCCATCAGCTGTATCCCATCTTCATGTCACGGCTGTTCATCTTCGGCTCAATGCCCTCCTAAAGGCACAGTTCCCTGGTATATGAGCAGAACGAACATACTTGAAGAGCTAGAAATGCTCAAAGACTCTCAGTGCTTCTGTACTGTTTCTTATAGTGACGATGAAATAGTCCTTTTTTTTTCCTTTTCTTTTTTTTTAATGAAATTAATAAACATGCTGTTCATGCTGTTTCACATTTTATCATGCATTTGGTTATGATTTTTGCATAAGCAAACCATTTCATTTTAGCTAAAATGTGTTGATTATATATGTGCATTTTCTCGCTAGGAAAATGCACATATAGAAAGGTGCAGACAGAAAGGTATAGACGTCCGGTTTCCTGTAAGTATGCAGTTTTTGTTAAAAATTATTCATATTAACACTTTTGTTATTGTGCAGTAAGCAGTGTCATCTTTTTTAAACATTTTATCTTGGGGTTTAGACATAATATTTCTTAATGTTATTTTATAATCTGGCTTTAAGTAGCTTATTCTTAAAGGATCATGAAGCCCTAAAACCCCATTTTATATATATATATATATATATATTTTTTTTTTTTTTTTTTTTTTTTTTTTATGTGAACAGTTATATACAGGTTCCACACAGTAATAGCACTCAACTAGTAGAGAAGTGGAAACTTTATTTTTGCGTTTTCTGGAGCCCATTCTGTCTTCTGGTTTGAAAAAATCAATGCTGAAGAAATATCAGGAAATGTGAGGTATATGCTTCAGTTCGGAGTGGTTTAGACACATGGCTGGGCAAGATAAATGCAAGTCCTCCTCTAATTATTTGAACCCGAATACACGGACACACCAGACACACGTCAGCAGCGTCACTGCGGACCCGCAAACGCGGATTGACATTTAACGTTTAACCCTCAGGTGCTCTTCGGTCATTTCTGACCGAAAAATTTTCTGTTTTGAAATTTTAAAAATCACAGCTTCATCGGAATGTTACGAAACTTGGTGGCTTTTATGGCATTGGGTATGTGAACAACACACACAAAAAATTGAGGTCATGTTCCGAGCAACTTAAGCGGTCGTAAAAAAAATTAGTCACACTTTTGCTCTTCTGTCAAAAATGACGACCCATAGGAAATGAATGGGAAATTGACAAAAAAATAAAAAAAATCTCTGAATTTTTGTGTACAATCTACAAATCGGCCACAATTCTAAAAAAAAAAAAAAAGTACACCGCAGGAAAGGGGTGACACTCTACAACATCTAGAGTGCAAAACAGACACACCCACCAACACACAGACACACACACACATACAAACACACACACTTTTATACACATACACACCAATAAATTTTGATTACAAAAAGTATGTTTTGAATTTTTAAAAATCACAGCTTTATCGCGATGTTACGAAACTTGGTGACTTTTATGGCATTATGTATTGTGAACACACAAAAAAATTGAGGTCATGATCTGAGCATACACACAAAATGACCCCATAGGAAATGAATGGGAAATTGTAAAAGAATGAAAAAAAAAATGTGAATATTTTTTTTGTCATTTTTTTATAAGAAATAGTTTTTGAGATTGTTTCAACTATATATATACAAGTCCACCAACAACAACAACAAAAAAATGTGTTCATAAACAGCTGGGGAATTCACATGCCTCTCCATAGAGAGCTGGTCATGCCATCTAGTGGTTACACCATGATTCTACGTCTTTTCTCTATACTGTAACCAGATGGCGCCAATTTTCTTCAAAAAATACTTTTTTCCTGAAGGCCTAGACTTTATATTAAACTAAAATACTGCATTAATATTTTTTTGAAAAAAAAAATATATATATATATTATATATATATATATATATTTCCATGGCAAAAATAAACCATAAATATTGCATAAATATTAATAAATTCAATTAAATTGTCTCAAAATACTAAATTAAAAAGAATAAATATTATAGAACAAAAATAAATTGCATTGATTTTACTGGGATGGAGAAAGTTTAATTTTCAGCTAAATAATCGGCGGCAAATGTTATAATGGTCACAGTTATAATAGTTAGTTGAACTATCATGATAACAGGATATCACATGGTCATTGGTATATTTTTTTTATTTCTCCAGGTGTGTTTTTAATTATGTTGGCCAATGAGACAGGCACATACTGTCCAACGCAAAGGTGTTTATTTATTTGATGTGTTTTTTTACTGATAAATACTGAAATTCTTTAACTCAGGGGATCTTAAAGTTATGGCTATGCTCTTGCTACCATATAGGATATAGTCATTTGACCCTGTGATTCTTCAGGACAAGATCTTGATGCCATCCACACTCAGTACATGACGAAGGTGAGTTTCGCAATTGCTGCCATTATCACAAATCAAGAGACAGAACACAACAGGCCTTCTTCCATATGAACTCACCCATATGAATTTTCAGATTTATCTGCTGGAGGGTCTACACCGGTGGAACCAGGACCGGGAGGCTGCTTCCCTGTCATCGGAGCCATCAGCTTTGCGCAGCTACACAGGAGAACTTGTTCACTGTGAAAACGGCAATTACGGAAAGCTGTTTGGCAGGACAGTGGTCCCCACGTTTTGTCCCCCTGCATGTTACACCGGTGAGAATTATTTTATTTATTTTTTATTTTATCAACTTGCAATTTCTGTGTAACCTAATTGAACCCTATAGAGTTGATTGTGTCATAATTGATATGCACGTTTCTGAAGGCCTCTAAATTTTCAACATGAGGAAACATGCCCTCTGTCGACTGATTGATTATAGTCTTTTAGTATAGTTGTAAAAGTGTCCACCTTCAGCTCGTGCTTCACGTTTCTTTTCACTGTGAAACCTTTACTGATATTTATAAAGTAATTGTAAGAATAACTTTTATATTGTTAGTAATATGTAATTACTAGACAGAAGCAGCTTGGGTTGTTCACTTGATTAGAAAATCATGTTACATGTAAATATCAAAATGATCATCAGACTTTTCTATCAGTCATTGCATTTCATGTCATGTTTTGCCCCATAATTAAACATGTTGGGCCTCTGAATAAAACTGTTTTGTTCTCCTTGACGATGAGCTCTATATTCTCACAGTATATGAGCTGCTACAAAAATGTATCAAATCTGATACACAACTTTCTATTTAATTTCTTTTTGTTTATTGTTTTTATTTCAGGTGAGCTCATTGGAGTGCAGTATCTGTTCCAGCAGACTGGTCAGGCACTGCAGGACATGAATCCAGACTCTGAGCAGACAGCAGAGCTCATTGAGGACCTCAGTAGCCATGTTTCCATCGACACATTTTTATCCGAATTAAGTGATATCGAATGAAAAATGCCTTATGGAAACAGTAAAATTCGATGAAATTTCATGAAAATCGACTCAAATGAAATACTTTCGGTCTCATCGGATTTTAGCTTGATCGATATACGGCTAATGCGATAAAAGCTGATGGAAACGTTATTTGGAGAATGAATAATGAATTGCGATTAAGTTTTAGGCCCTTTTAATGGTTGCAACACGCCAGAAGACGAGTTCATTTCCGGCCAGTCTGTTTGCGCACACATGGCGGATGGCAACAAAGACGGATGTAAGTGGACAAAGCAAAAAGATGCTTCAACCAAAGGGTTTCCGTGAACCACGATCTCCCAGAACTGATGGAGCGCTGTCGTTCCCACACCACAGTCACCTCCGCTTTTGTCGGGCATACGTGCATCGGCATCATCATAGCAATGTTTATAGCGTCGTTGTTTTCTTAGATTCGTTTTGCTTGTTTTTACGTGGCTTGGTTGAATTGTAATGTAGAATGTGGTCTGTTATTTCTTGTTAACAGACTGCGGCGCTGCTAGTATAACACACCGTTGCCATGGACGCAGTTCAGAGACGGAACAGACTATTTTCTTTAGCAGAAGCAATACTCGTTTTTAAATCAATAAACTCGTTTTTAAGTCAATATTTTAAGTCGAATTATTGATTGATTGATTTATTTGGTTGATTTATATGTAATAAGCAGGATAATAGATAGCGAGGCGGTTTTTATAGCGAATACAATCCCTTCAACAACCGCCTCGCATACATTATCCCATTCATATGTCACTATCAGCTGGCACATAAGCATTATTAGGCTTCAACTTGTGAAATATTGATCATTTGTTGGTAGATGACGCGATCCGTTTTGTCTAACAAAACTTTGTTCGCAAAAGTTTGCTTGAATGTTGTTCGATTCAGTGCGAAAACGAATGGAAACACCTTAAAATGTCTCAAATCAATTCGATATACCAATTTGATCGCAAAACGGCATGTGACGTCATTACGTACAGGTTTTTATTCGCTTTAAAGCCGTTTGATGGAAACACACTTTCACCAGCTTTATCCGCACGAGTTTTTTAACCGAACTTCAGATAATTCGATTGACAAGTGGATGGAAACATGGCTAGCGTGGAGGAGCGAGATGAAGATGAGGGCTACTGTGACATCAGCGAGGATCACACAATAGCAGATCCGGAGGCTGTACTGTCACCACCCTCTTCCACACTGACACTGGGTTCTTCCACCCTGGTCGCCAGCAGTGCCACACATGTACTGGGCAGGGCTCCACATCCCCTTCACTGGTCCCTAACCCCAAACTTGGCCTCACACAGTCTCCTTCATCACCTGGACCCTCAGGGACTGCCGTCACACCTGTTCTCTCTGAAACATCTGTTTCAACTCTCCCCTCAGATCCAGAGGATGCTGGTCAGGATGATGATGATGATGATGATGAAGAGACGGTAAATACCACTCCTTTGCATGTCTTTCACATTAACTAGAATAATTTTGATGAATTTACATCCAGTGCTTTAAATCCAGACTTTCCACATATTTTACATTGAAAAGTACAGCCTGAATTAATTTGTGAGCTGCAAATACACGTCAAGTCATCTTTATTTATTTGGTGCTTTTTAAAGAACATATTAAGAAAAATGTCAACAATGGCGCTCTCTGCTTTGTACCATACAGTGCTTTACGGTGATGAACAGCAAAATAACACGATCAGTTATGGAATTGTGCATTAGACAGATGTGATGTAATAATTGTATTGTGTGTTTGTGTTTTTTAATAGGCTGTTGATTACCAAAATATCCCCGGTTATCAACATGTGGACCAGCTGGCAGAATATCTGGTGGATCTCCGGGCCCACACTGCCCTCAGCCTGACCAACCAGGAAGCCAACACTATTATTGCTCTTTGGCAGAACCTGGATGACCGGGACAAGGGACGTGTGAAGAGCACCACCAGATGTGTGCTGGGTGCAGGCAGCAATCCTGCTCAGTGGCCTGACTGTTGCCGTCTGGTGGAGACCATCTTCATCAGACTTTGCACTGTCCACCCAAGCCTCAAAAGAAAAGGCAAGGGAGCCATGTCGAGATGGTCTCGGATCCTGCAAGACTATCGCAGGATACGGCAGCTTGTACTGGGCAACAGCTTGGTGATGGGAGGAACCTCAGTGCAGCTGGTGGAGGTCAACCAGAACACCCTGATTCAGTGGTACAACACAAGACAGAAAAAGCAGGAGCTGTCTGTGCTGCTTCAGGGTATCCAGTTGCCTCAGCCCCTCCCTGAAGCTCCAGAGCCTCTCCAGGTTGCCAAACGTCTACGGACTGAGCCAGAACAACCAGTGGAGCAGCACCAGTACAAGCTACCAGAGAGCACAGCTGGTCAGGCAAAGCAGAGGCAGACTTCTGTTGGGCGACCCGCTCTCAGACCCAAGGCACCAGCGCAGAGTCAGATGCTGCTGACACCATCAGCACCTGGAGCATCACTGCAGATGGTACCAAACATACTGATACCATCAGCACCAGGTTTCCAAGGTGTGCCAATGGTCCAGGGTCTGCAAATGATCCAGGGCATCCCAATGGTCCAGGGGATGCAAATGACACAGCCACTGTTACAGCCAACAGCTGTACAGGGCACCCGCTTACCCGCTGCAGTCAATCCTGACGCCATGCCCAAGAGACCCTACAGGAGAACCGTAGAGGCCAACACTTGTAAAAAATGCAGGCAAACGTTTAAAACAAGTGCAACAGGACATAGCCAGTACAGGGGCAGGGTGTACTGTCCACAGACTGAGACAGTAACAAAGGAGGTGTGGTGTAGATATTTTTTTATGTATATAGCATCATGTATATAGTGTGAACAGTTGTTTAAATAGTTAATACTTGTGTTCAATATTATTTCATTTTGTTTTTAACGTTATTTAACATTTTAACTATTTATTACTTATTTTTGAAAACCTATTTCACTTTTCACTTTATTTATTTATTTTAAAAATATTTTATTTAACATTTTAATATTCATTACTGTTGGCATGATTGGAAAATAAAAACAAATTGGCAAGTGATTTCTTTTTGACGTTGTCTTTCATTAGTTAATCAGAACACTGTCTGCAACAAATAAAACATTTGCATATAAAATATCATTTGTACATTTTGTTATTCTTGTGATCGACATTTCCAGCAAATTAGTTACTATTTAATGGGTTGCATGTTTATTCATTAGAAATAAAAGATTTGCAAGTGTCTTGTTTGAATGCAACCTAAAAAAACTTACATAAGATCAAGAATAATACAACAACTAAATAATAACACTATTCCATTGGTAATTAATTATATATTTTTATGAAAGAATATAAAAATACACAACAAACAAATAAAATTTGTATATTTTATTAACAATACTTTATTATAACATAACAGTATTTTATCTGTACACTGCAACAAGATAACAATAGAGTTTAAAAATGGAGTAGTTTTGAGTTTGGGTTCTGCATCATGCACTACATGTGCAAAAAAATGTGGTATTAACTGGTAAGACTGCAATAGCAAATTCTGAGAATATGCTAAATTAAAAAAAAAAATTAAATAAAATGAGACTCGCTCAAATGCAACACACACACACAGAGAGAGAGAGAGAGAGAAAGAGAGAGAGAGAGAATGAACTTAATTAGCATTATTTTATGTTTATTTCTGTTGCTGTTCCCCTCTGAAGTTTTTATTACTTATTGAATTAAAATGTATAAAAAAAATACAATTTTTTTGTGTGCAAAATGTAGGTATAAAGTGTTTTGAATTATCACTAACCATCCCTTATTTTGTTCACTTATTTGAATGATCAAATACTGAGTTTTGAATTGTGTTCCCTTTCTAACCAAATATAGTTTGATTGTAATCATAATGCAAAACCTGATACTTATCTAAACAATTTTGTAAAAAAATAAAAATAAAACAGTCTTTTAGAATATCTAGATGTATATCTAAATAAAAAAAAAATAAAATAAAAACCTGAATAAGATAGAGAAATCATGTCTAAAAAAGGAATCAAAAAGCCTTTCTATGTATTTATATAGGAAGAGCTTACAGGCTGGTATACAGGACATTGCACACATGTAACTATTTTTAAAGCCACTAGATGGCGTGCTTCTACTTGAACTTTTTTTTGTTTTAGGCTGGCACTCTATTTAGATGTGAAATGTTGCACTTATTGAAAAAAAAATGTAAAATACATATATATATATATATATATATATATATATATATATATATATATATATATATATATATGTGTATTAATTCTAATGGGAAAAAATAGCTGATAAAATGATATAATTATTGCAAAGTATCATAAAAACCCCTGTAAAAATTGTAAATAATAATCAGAAAACAACAATAGAACAACAATATATTTGAATGGTTATCCTGGGGAAAAAAATAAAATAAAATTTTAAGGCTTCATCCGCTTTTTGACTGGGAGGACTAAGTGACTTGTTCGGTTACACAAAGAAAAGCAAAAGTGCTGGGTTGAGATGCCAGGAAAGACGTACACTTCATGATCTATGCCATGAAGTGCTTGGCATAACTAACCTCAGCATACTAGTGAGCCTATGTGCAATGAGGTCCTAACATTGCAAACCCTACTCACCTACAATCAAACCAAAGGTTTACCCGATATTTATAGTGCAAATCGTGACTACCTTTTACAGCAACGGTAACAATTTTTTCAAATTAAAACCTTTTTTACCATATGTAACACAGGTTAAATAAAGAACATTTAATTTAAACGCAAAACAGTGATCTATCCCCTTAATAAAATGTGATAAGTGATGGAAAAAAATGAGTAATATAAAAAATAATATAGATGAATGAATATGCAAATTCAATCTCGACGAAAGCTCGGTAATCAACCAATGAGAGCTCTTTGTCATTTGAGCCATGGGTGTCGTCGAGCATGCGCAATGAGAGAAGACGAGCTTGATTGAGAAGAGCAGACGCAATCTGATCGTCGTGATCGTTTTATAAATCTTAGATTGAAAATCTTCGAAAAAAAAAATAATTCAAAAGTTGCAGTTTGATTAATTTGATGCATTCTGAATGAGAAGCCGATCGTATGAGGAATACATTCTATCTGGTGAGTCAGTATCATTGAATTAACCCTCTATGGTACGCAATATGATATCAGTGATAAAAAAAATGTTTTTGTTATGTTTTTCCTGCTTAAAATTGGACACTATAACAATATCAATAAACTAATCATTCTTTTTAAATTTATTTATTAATTAAAAGTTTGTTGCCTCAAGGCAACATCGTACCACAATGGACAAATTGAAACAATTGACATTTTCACGAAGAAAAAAATTAAAGATTTATTGAAAACATCAATCTATTTAACTAAACACTTGAACAAACATATTTATCAAGTTTTTAATGAATTAAACATTTCATATTTAATAAAAATTAACATTTATTACCCAGCTGTTGCCCTCAGGCAACATTGTACCAATAAAATTGTATTAGTTTTTATTTAAAAAAAGCTAAAATCGACTATGTTGCCTGGAGGCAACACCGTACCATAGAGGGTTAATGATAAAAAGACTGTATCACTTCATAATAAGATAGGTATGTGACAAAAAAATCAATACGAGAAAATTCAAATATAATCATCACCATATGATAGATAGCAAAAATATCTAAAAAATGTTTTTTAAATGATTAAAATCGGATAACATTTAAGAAAGTTATGGAATTTTTTAATTCGGAAATCAGGGGTCATTTTTGTACCTAATTAATGTAACTTAATAATTACAAATTCTGAGGTCAAGAAAAACACTCATTACAATGTTGTAATGTTAACCCATAAAGCTAAGTGGTTTCTTAAGTTTGATAACTAATCTGCTATGCCATGTTTATGACATATTATGTTATCTTGGTATTGTCAAGTTGTTATGACACTGATAGGTTATGATGTATTGGTTAGTGTCATGTTGTCATAACAAAGACATCTCAAACAATGTCATATTTGCATTAGAAATGTCCTTATTGAGCGAATGACACCTAATGACAGCTGTCATAAACATGTATAAACCCTCCTTCATATTCATGATTATGAAGGTGTCATATCAGTCTTATGCACACCCCGTCAAGTGTTATTGTGTGAAATGTTCCTCACTCTTTCTCTCTAATTTTACAGTTTGTATCTCCCCTGCAAAGAATAAAAATAAATATGACACACGTCATGGAAAATGACAGTAAATTAGTTTGACATTCCTGTTTAGTTGAAATGCATGTATTGTGTATGATGACATGTCTTAATGTTTACAGATTGAAAAATGTCCGATGCTGTCTCGCGGCCAGACGACCTTGCTCAGAGAGGTCCCAAAGTGTATGTGTGGCTTTCACACTCAAAAGGTAACAATGTGAAGATGTTGCAAGTATCAAAACATAATAAAACTAACTTACTGAATAAATGTTTCTCGTTCAAAAGTGATTGAAGCTGATGTATTTTTTGGTTGTCTGGCCACAGTCTCTACTGGTCAATCACCAAGGGTTGTGGAGCAACAACAGTCTGCCGCTACTGGACCAGCACAGGAGGTGATGGAGCAGAGTCAGCCTCAGCCTCGACTCCATCCCCAGCCACGGCCTGCTGCATCTGTGACAGGATAATACCAAGTTTGTCAATGGTAATAACATTTTTATTAGTACATGTATTATTAATTCAGTCATCATGCGTCTACTTTCAAGTATAACCATAAATGCTGTTAATAAACACTGTATCTTACAAGCTATGTGCAAACTAGTTTTGAATCGATGTCATTTTTAAAAGGTACCTGTTGAATTACAATAATACTCACATTCTAGCAATGCCTTCCCAATCATTTGTCTCTTCTTAACTGTGCTTACTTCAATCTATATAAGTAGCAGAGGGTGTAAATTGAAACAACAGATATTTTCTCATTTACCAAAAATGCAATTATTGTTTGCCACTGTGCTGTTACAGCGTATTTAGTCATTTGGTTGAAATTGTTTTGTCCTATTTTAGTTTACCAAGGCAAGATTTGGTGGGTCCCACATTTCTACTGCAAAGCCAAATCTAAGTGTGGCTAGGAGACCATCTCAGGTTGACCCACCCAGCGCAGCGGTGTCCAGTGCCCCAACACCGAGCACCATGCACTGTCTCTGTAAGTACTGGCATAATCCACATTGCATTCTATGAATACACATTCCACTCCTGTGCACTTTCCTCTGCACACATATTTTGTATTCAAGGAAATCTTAACATAATGACGTAATAACAGTACTATATACTCTTAGGGTTAGGGTTAGTATTAGGGATGGGGCCGATCCGATCCAGTATCGGTATCGGTACCGATACCAGCGTAATTCACGTATCGGATTTTTCCGATCCAACCTGCGGAGAAATCCGATATTTATGATCCATGTCTGCGCTTTAACGTTGGCTGCTGAAATGACTCCAAAAGGGATTCCCTGCAGCTCAATCATAGACTGTAAAAAATAGGGCTCAATGAGACACACCCCCGCTCAGGAAATCCATTCCGCAGTTTGCAGCCAGCTAGCAGGATAGCATGGAGCTACCAACATGTTCGCTGCTGAGTGGAAATCCTATGGTGGAAATACTTCACACTGGAAACACCGCAGCACAACAAGACAGCAAAATGCAATGTTTGCAAAGCCGTATTAATTAAACTATTTGTCTGTGATGCATGTTTGCAATTTGCAGTCCAGAAGAGAAAGAGAGATCTCTCACGCGGTGCCACAGCACGCACAACACGACAGCCCTACTTAATGAGTGATGACAGAGGACAGAACTAAACATTCAAACGTAGCCTGGTTACACTTTACATCTGTGATATTAGTCTGATTTCCAAAGAGAAAAGAATATATTGAGGTAAAAACCATTAAAAGTGCTATTTTACTTTTGATTACTTTATTATAATTCTTTTTAAGACCATACCTGAATAATGTTAGTAGACCTTCCTGAATTTAAAGCACTGTGTAGGCCTGTATAACGTTTATCTTTGTTTAATTGTCTATCTATTGTTTAATAGAACAATTGTTTAATATTTAAATATATAAAATATTTTTATATATTGACATACATACGTACATATCATCCTTGCTTGTAGAGAGGATTTTATTTCAGCATCATATAAAATCAACAATAATGATAAATAATGTTAAAGCAAACACAGCTCTGGTATCGGAAAAGTATCGGTATCGGCCGATATCCAAATTCAGGTATCGGGATCGGATCGGAAGTGAAAAAATGTGGATCGGTGCATCCCTAGTTAGTATTAAATAGGGTTTATAAAAACATAAAAATAAACTTACTGACCCCAGACTTTTGAACAGCATTGTATAATTCCATCCAGGATGAATTACAATTATTGGACAGGTATGTTTGACTGTTTCTCTTGTTGTACAAACAAAATCTATTATATTTGACTGCATGATTTTACAGACACAAGATCCTGGAGTTCCAGCCTCTGTCCCCAGAACCACTGCGGATGCGACTAGTCCTGAGTCTTGCGGTATTGTCTCGGTAAGCAATTTCAAATTCTATTGGTCTAAAATATTTATTTTTTTTTCATATTAACTTTCACAACTCACTAGAGTTGCACAAAATAGCGCTCGCAGCTGACACAATTCTAAAAACATTTGGAACAAATGTAATGTCACGGGTGTGGTTCAGGCAAGGAGCACGAGGAGACCGGAGTAGCGGATAAAGATTACTTTTTAATCATAAACAGGCAAGAAGACAGGAGTACAGGGCCACACAGGCTAACAACAAACATCGACCGACAATGACTGACTAACTGAGGAGGAACTAAATACACAGAGGAATCAAACATAATGAGGTGCAAACAGGTGAAACAGATGATACATGACGAGGAACAGGTGGCTGATGAGGGAGTGAGTTCCGGAAGGGAGACAAGAGGATCCTGGGAAGTGTAGTGCTGAAGACGAGACAGACTGGTGCAGAAGAGGGCTGTGACATGTAAATCCTAAGTACGTATTTGACATCCAATATTTTCTATTTAATAGCGCTAATTAAACAAATGACCTGTTAGACTAAATGTTCTTTTCTTTTTCCTTCACAGACTGCTCCTTCCGGGGCATCATTGCAAGCTCCATCTGCAGTTCGACTGCATCGTTCGTGGTCGGAGACCTTGCCGCCAGAGGATCACAGGTGGATTGCCAACAGGCTTTTCAAAACGGGGTCCAAGGGAAAACCAGAGCTTCGAGACGACCTACAGCTCTGGTATTACCCACCACAGCCAGCACTTATCTACAACCAGGCTCCAGCTCCAGACAGATTTTTTAGTCATGCTCTGTTGCTGTGGATGCCGTACAAGCTTTGGAAGGATAAAGGCTGTCTGTCCCAATTCTGCCTGCGGTCAGCATCAGCTGACTGGAGGCGGTCTGCACTAAAGGACACGGCAGGTTCTGGACATCGATAGGATGTACAACATGGTCACAGAAACCCTCATCTGTACCAAGTGTAAAGCCTCGCATGTGTCCTGGAGTCAGACCATCCTGCAACAGCTGGATCTGGGCCATCGCTCTGAATTTCGGGTCATCCTCACGCGGAAGTAAGTGCACTTTAATTCCACATCCAGTTGATAGACCATCACCACATGTGTTTGCAAATACTTTACAAATCAAATATGTAAAATATATGAATGTGTGTATTTTGCTCTTCCTAAGGTATGCCTGTGACATGAGAGTCATTCGGCTCCTGCGTGAGCGTGGCCTAGGCAACAGTCCCACGCGGGTCATTAAACAGCTGCGTGAGAACCACAGCGAGGAGTGGCTCCAACGTATGGCCCGGTACACCACCCAATGCGTGGACTTCCTCAAACGTCCCGGGGTGTTGCAAATAAAGTTCCAGGAACCCCCAGAGCCTACAGTGGTGCCAAGCTGCAAGTGGCTGCTCACCGTTTACAGCCAAGACATCCTGACAAGGCTGGATCATGAAATCCATGCAAGGATAACATCCACGTATGGTTCAGTCTTGAAGATGGATTCCACTAAAAAGGTTAGCTGGGGATTTTTGTTCTTTTATGCCGTTTACTGTTATATCATTATCAGGGCATGAGTATCATATTCTACATGGTGTGATGTTTCATAACATTGCATGCTTCCGGTCATCCACTGCAGATCACCAAGAAGCTGGCTGGGACGGCAAGGGGAACGGGACTCTGGCTTACCTCTGTTGGCGATGAGTTTGGTCAGGTGCTCATGAGTGTGCTGATAGCACAGGAAGGAGCAGGACTGGACAAGATGGTTGATGGTCTGGTGAAAAGGTACCAGCAGGCTGGTGTGGTTTTGTACGTGGACTGTGGCTGCTGCACTGATGTGGGTGTGACCAAGATAAAAAAACAGATTCAGAGGTTGGCCTGATCTCATGATTCGCTTGGACATCTGGCATTATATGCGCAGGATCGCCATGGGGTGTACAACTGATGCCCATCAGCTGTATCCCATCTTCATGTCACGGCTGTTCATCTTCGGCTCAATGCCCTCCTAAAGGCACAGTTCCCTGGTATATGAGCAGAACGAACATACTTGAAGAGCTAGAAATGCTCAAAGACTCTCAGTGCTTCTGTACTGTTTCTTATAGTGACGATGAAATAGTCCTTTTTTTTTCCTTTTCTTTTTTTTAAATGAAATTAATAAACATGCTGTTCATGCTGTTTCACATTTTATCATGCATTTGGTTATGATTTTTGCATAAGCAAACCATTTCATTTTAGCTAAAATGTGTTGATTATATATGTGCATTTTCTCGCTAGGAAAATGCACATATAGAAAGGTGCAGACAGAAAGGTATAGACGTCCGGTTTCCTGTAAGTATGCAGTTTTTGTTAAAAATTATTCATATTAACACTTCTGTTATTGTGCAGTAAGCAGTGTCATCTTTTTTAAACATTTTATCTTGGGGTTTAGACATAATATTTCTTAATGTTATTTTATAATCTGGCTTTAAGTAGCTTATTCTTAAAGGATCATGAAGCCCTAAAACCCCATTTTATATATATATATATATATATATATATATATATATTTTTTTTTTTTTTTTTTTTTTTATGTGAACAGTTATATACAGGTTCCACACAGTAATAGCACTCAACTAGTAGAGAAGTGGAAACTTTATTTTTGCGTTTTCTGGAGCCCATTCTGTCTTCTGGTTTGAAAAAAGCAATGCTGAAGAAATATCAGGAAACGTGAGGTATATGCTTCAGTTCGGAGTGGTTTAGACACATGGCTGGGCAAGATAAATGCAAGTCCTCCTCTAATTATTTGAACCCGAATACACGGACACACCAGACACACGTCAGCAGCGTCACTGCGGACCCGCAAACGCGGATTGACATTTAACGTTTAACCCTCAGGTGCTCTTCGGTCATTTCTGACCGAAAAATTTTCTGTTTTGAAATTTTAAAAATCACAGCTTCATCGGAATGTTACGAAACTTGGTGGCTTTTATGGCATTGGGTATGTGAACAACACACACAAAAAATTGAGGTCATGTTCCGAGCAACTTAAGTGGTCGTAAAAAAAATTAGTCACACTTTTGCTCTTCTGTCAAAAATGACGACCCATAGGAAATGAATGGGAAATTGACAAAAAAATAAAAAAAATCTCTGAATTTTTGTGTACAATCTACAAATCGGCCACAATTCTAAAAAAAAAAAAAAAGTACACCGCAGGAAAGGGGTGACACTCTACAACATCTAGAGTGCAAAACAGACACACCCACCAACACACAGACACACACACACATACAAACACACACACTTTTATACACATACACACCAATAAATTTTGATTACAAAAAGTATGTTTTGAATTTTTAAAAATCACAGCTTTATCACGATGTTACGAAACTTGGTGACTTTTATGGCATTATGTATTGTGAACACACAAAAAAATTGAGGTCATGATCTGAGCATACACACAAAATGACCCCATAGGAAATGAATGGGAAATTGTAAAAGAATGAAAAAAAAATTTGAATATTTTTTTTGTCATTTTTTTATAAGAAATAGTTTTTGAGATTGTTTCAACTATATATATACAAGTCCACCAACAACAACAACAAAAAAATGTGTTCATAAACAGCTGGGGAATTCACATGCCTCTCCATAGAGAGCTGGTCATGCCATCTAGTGGTTACACCATGATTCTACGTCTTTTCTCTATACTGTAACCAGATGGTGCTAATTTTCTTCAAAAAATACTTTTTTCCTGAAGGCCTAGACTTTATATTAAACTAAAATACTGCATTAATATTTTTTTGAAAAAAAAAAAAAAAAAAAAATATATATATATATATATATATATATATATATATATATATATATATATATATATTTCCATGGCAAAAATAAACCATAAATATTGCATAAATATTAATAAATTCAATTAAATTGTCTCAAAATACTAAATTAAAAAGAATAAATATTATAGAACAAAAATAAATTGCATTGATTTTACTGGGATGGAGAAAGTTTAATTTTCAGCTAAATAATCGGCGGCAAATGTTATAATGGTCACAGTTATAATAGTTAGTTGAACTATCATGATAACAGGATATCACATGGTCATTGGTATATTTTTTTTATTTCTCCAGGTGTGTTTTTAATTATGTTGGCCAATGAGACAGGCACATACTGTCCAACGCAAAGGTGTTTATTTATTTGATGTGTTTTTTTACTGATAAATACTGAAATTCTTTAACTCAGGGGGCCCTATCTTGCACCCGGCGCAAATGACTTTATACACAAACGCATGTCTCATTCCTATTTTGCACGCGCGCAAAGCGGGATTTTCCCCTCCACAGACGTACGTCGCTAAACTAGGAAATGAACTTGCGCTCCCTGGGCGGATTGGCGCAAAAAGGAGGCGTGTTTCGGCGCAAACATTCCCTGGTGCTATTTTACACTTCCAGAACACAATTGCGCCACTGACCAGAAAAAAACCTGGTCTAAAGTCAGTGGCGCGTTGCGCGTTGTTCATAATGCTATTTTAAGCGCGCATGCTTGGCCATAATGTAGCGGGTACACAACGCGCATATACTGATTCTCTCATCAACATGCAGTAGTTTTTATTTTTGCAAATCATACATTATAACAAGGAAAAATATTAACACAAGAGGGAAATCATTGTGGTTTACATGAAATACCCATTTCACGAAATACCCATTTCTTAAGGCTATTGTAGTACTAAAGGATCAGACCTGTTTGCCCAATAGTGGCAAGAAACATACGCATAGGCTATAATGTTTAACCGACGCTGATGTGCAAGAGTTTCTCCCATCCCCATACAACGTCACTTCTCTGTCTTTCACTGTCCTGACAAGAACGTCGGTCTCATCGGCTGTGAACGCTCCTGGCGCGCGCCTGGTAAACCTGCCGTTATAATAACAATCCGTCATGCAACATGCGCACCTGTTCTTAAAGGGTATGTTGGATGGCGCTCGGATTGGTTTATTTCACGTTACTGTCACGGTACACAGCTCCTCTGTTCCTTCTAGTCTCGTGTTTATGTTGTTGTATGAATGCACGTGTGTGAGGGGCGTGTCTGGGTGGCATTACCTCATCCACTCCAGCTAATCATTCTCAATCATCACCAGCTGCAGTTAATCACCACCACTCCATATATACCCACCACTGTTCTCTCATCCTTGTCAGATCGTTGTTCGGTGTTGGTGTGTGTTCGTGTCCTGGTTCCTGGTTCCCGTCTTCCTGATCGTCTCGTCCTTCGTGAAGTTTCGATCGTGCTCTGAGTGACTGTTCTTCGTGTGTCTTGTGGATCTCACCGTCTGTCTTCACTTCATCGAGTTGACCATCGAAGTCCCTGCGTCATCGTATCTCTGGCTTACTGCATTGGACTGAGCTCATTAAATTACTGTTCACTCGCTATTGCTTCCTGTGTTATATTGCACCATGACAGAACGATCTGACCCTCAAATGGGAGCAGCGAGTGCATCAGCCACGTCCATCGAGGAGTTTGTACATCACAGCATTCAGAGAATGAATTCTCAGGAGAAGGAGATTGGCGACACGGGTCGCGCAGTTCAAGCCTTGGTGACGCAGGTGTCCGAGCTCACCCAGCAGATCCAACGCCTTCGTGTTCCCACTGCGCCCCCCACACCTGCCGTTCCCCTCGCACCACCGGGAAGCCCCTCCCAGTCGGAACCCCGATTGCCAGTACCAGAAGCATATTCGGGTGAGCCTTCATATTGCAGAGCGTTTCTAACCAGGTGTTCCATGCATTTTTCCTTGCAACCACGCACCTTTCACGACGAACAAACCAAGGTGGCGTTTGTATTGACGTTGTTGACTGGGAGAGCGGCACTCTGGGGAACGGCGGTGTGGGAGAACCAACATCCCTGCGTCTCCACATTCCAGAAGCTGTCTGATGAGATGAAGAAAGTGTTCGACAGATCAGTATCAGGAAGAGAAGCGGCCAGGACATTGGCGGAGCTCCGCCAGGGAAAACGTTCTGTATCGGAGTTCTCGATTGAGTTCAGGACCCTGGCGGCGGAGTGTGGCTGGAACGAGGAGGCGCAGTGGGACATGTTCCTGCATGGGCTGGCTGACCACGTCCAGAAGGAGATCTATGCCCTGGATCTTCCCACCACTCTCAACGGATTGATCGACCTGGCTCTGCGGGTGGACGCTCGACTATCCAGGGTTGAGCGCAGAACGACCACCACCCGCATCCCCGGAGAGTGGGACGTCCTACGATCCAGCGGCAGGGGCGTGGTCAGCCCCGTCGACGATCACGAGCCTATGCAGGTGGGTCGAGCTCGGCTTTCCCGAGAGGAGAGGGAGAGGCGGAGGTCCCAGGGCCTTTGCCTGTATTGTGGAGGGGCCGGACACTATGTCGACAACTGTCCGGTCAAAAGGCCCAGCCCGATAGTAAACTTGAGGATACTGTCGGGTGGGATCACCGCCGAGAAGATATCATCGACGATTCCATCTACTTCTACTCTTCTCTCGGTAAGACTAAGATGGTCAACCAACCAGCACGATTGTCTTGCACTGGTGGATTCCGGGGCTGAGGGTAATTTTATGGATTATAACTTCGCACGCACATTTCAAATTCCCCTCAGACCTCTCACTCACCGGATTTCAGTTCACGCTTTAAACGGTCAAGAGCTTCCCACCATTTCCCACACCACTGAAGACATCACACTCATCACCTCTGGCAACCACACTGAGACTATTTCCTTTTTCATTTTGGACTCACCCCTGGCACCCGTTGTTCTTGGACATCTCTGGCTCATCAAACACAACCCCCGAGTGGACTGGATTCATAAAGCTGTGCTGGAGTGGAATAAGGAATGTCATAAGTCTTGTCTTGTGTCTGCTTGTTCGTCTGTTCCTGTTTCTGTGTTACAGGAGGAAACAGGGGATTTGTCTAACGTGCCTGCAGAGTATCTGGACCTGAAGGAAGTGTTCAGTAAGTCTCGTGCTGCTTCTCTTCCTCCGCATCGTCCCTATGACTGTGCTATAGATTTACTGCCAGGTAAGTCTCCGCCTAAAGGCAAGTTATATTCACTTTCGATTCCTGAAAGAGAGGCTATGGAGAAATATATTTCTGATTCTCTAGCAGCCAAGTTCATTCGCCCTTCCTCTTCTCCAGCGGGGGCGGGGTTCTTTTTTGTGGGGAAGAAAGATGGATCGTTGCGACCTTGCATTGATTACCGAGGGTTGAATAACGTCACGGTAAAGAATACATATCCTTTGCCGTTGATGTCTTCAGCCTTCGAGAGGTTGCAAGGAGCATCTATCTTCACAAAATTGGATTTACGTAACGCTTATCATTTGGTTCGCATTAGGGAGGGTGATGAATGGAAAACTGCTTTTAACACCCCTAGGGGGCACTTTGAATATTTGGTCATGCCTTTCGGTCTGTCCAACTCCCCAGCAGTTTTCCAGGCACTGGTCAATGACGTGCTGCGAGACATGATCGATCAGTTCATATATGTCTACCTGGATGACATATTGATTTTTTCTTCGTCTCTCCAGGAGCATGTGCAGCACGTCCGTCGAGTGCTTCAGAGGCTGTTAGAGAATGGGCTTTTTGTCAAGGCGGAGAAATGCGAATTTCATGCACAGTCTGTTCCTTTTTTAGGATACATCGTGTCGTCCGAGGGGATGCGGATGGACCCTGAAAAGATCAAGGCTGTGGTTAATTGGCCAAGTCCAGATTCACGCAAGGCCCTGTTGAGGTTTCTGGGGTTCGCCAATTTTTACCGGCGTTTTATTCGCAATTTCAGCCAGCTAGTCGCGCCTCTGACTGCCTTGACCTCCCCCCGAACTGCGTTCAGGTGGACCGACTCAGCCGAGGCTGTGTTCGTTAAACTGAAGAGCCGCTTCGTTTCAGCTCCCATTCTCATAGCCCCTGATCCAGCACGTCAGTTCGTGGTGGAGGTCGACGCGTCGGAGGTGGGAGTAGGAGCAGTGTTATCCCAGCGTTCTCCAGTGGACGACAGGATGCATCCTTGCGCGTTTTTTTCACATCGTTTATCCCCGGCCGAACGCAATTATGACATTGGTAACAGAGAGTTGTTGGCAGTCAAGTTAGCGTTGGAGGAGTGGCGCCACTGGTTAGAAGGGTCGGGGGTACCTTTTATCGTCTGGACTGATCACAAGAATCTCGAATACATCAGAACCGCCAAAAGATTGAACTCCAGGCAGGCTCGGTGGGCACTTTTTTTCGGTCGCTTTGATTTCATTCTCTCTTACCGTCCTGGTTCTAAGAACATCAAACCGGACTCATTATCTCGCATATTTGATTTTTCCGACCGCCCGTCTACTCCCGAGTGTATTTTACCCGAAACTGTATTCGTTTCAACACTCACATGGGAGATCGAAGCGAAGGTCAAGAGAGCCTTAGAAGGGGTAACGCCTCCGCCCGGTTGCCCACCGAACCGTTTGTTTGTGCCGGAGGGATTACGGTCCGACGTTATCCAGTGGGGTCACAGTTCCAACGTTGCTTGTCACCCAGGAGTTACTCGCACTGGTTTTTCAGTTAGGCAGAGATTCTGGTGGCCACGTATGGCTCGCGACATTCACGATTTTGTCTTGGCTTGCTCAGTTTGTGCCATTGGTAAGTCTTCCAATCGTTCTCCAGATGGGTTACTTCAACCGCTGTCGGTGCCTTCGAGACCCTGGTCCCATATCGCTCTAGATTTCATCACCGCCCTCCCACCCTCTCAAGGTAACACAGTGGTTTTAACTGTGGTGGACCGATTCTCGAAGGCAGCACATTTCATCCCCTTACCCAAATTACCTTCAGCTAAGGAGACAGCGGTAACGATCGTTGATCATGTCTTTCGGTTACATGGCCTCCCGATAGACGTGGTTTCCGACAGGGGTCCCCAGTTTGTGTCCAAATTTTGGCGAGAATTTTGTAAATTACTGGGGGCGACTGTTAGCCTATCCTCTGGGTTTCACCCCCAGAGCAATGGTCAAACTGAGAGAGCCAACCAAGATTTGGAGAGAACGTTGCGATGTATGGTTTCCAAGAATCCCTCCTCGTGGAGTCAGCAACTGTCAATGGTGGAGTACGCCCACAATACGTTACCAGTGTCATCTACGGGCCTATCTCCGTTTGAGTGTAGCGTAGGTTACCAGCCACCAATTTTTCCCAGTCTGGAATCTGAAGTCGCGGTCCCCTCTGCCCACGCCTTTATCCAGAGGTGTCATCGCACTTGGACTAGAGCCCGTGAGACTTTACTCCAAGTGGGAGCTCGCACCAAGGCCAAAGCCGATCGCCACCGGCGGAAGCCTCCCGTATACGTCGTCGGTTCCAAAGTGTGGCTTTCAACTAAGAACATTCCTCTCCGATCCGTCTCGAATAAACTTGCTCCCAAATTTATTGGCCCGTTTGCTGTCACCAAAATCGTTAGTCCGGTGGCAGTCCGCCTCAAACTTCCTCTGGCGTACAAGAGAATTCATCCGGTGTTCCATGTATCCAAAGTCAAGCCCGTGTTTTATGCTCGTATTAATCCGCCAGTCCCGGTTCCCCCACCGCCGCGACTCGTAGATGGGGAACCATCCTATTCGGTCAATCGCATTCTGGATTCCAGACGGAGGGGACGCGGATTCCAGTACTTGGTGGACTGGGAAGGTTATGGTCCGGAGGAGAGAAGTTGGGTTCCTGCTAGAGACATTCTGGATCACTCTCTTATTGATGATTACAATCGACAGGTAAGGGAGTCTGAGAACGCCAGGAGGCGTTCTTAGGGAGAGGGGTACTGTCACGGTACACAGCTCCTCTGTTCCTTCTAGTCTCGTGTTTATGTTGTTGTATGAATGCACGTGTGTGAGGGGCGTGTCTGGGTGGCATTACCTCATCCACTCCAGCTAATCATTCTCAATCATCACCAGCTGCAGTTAATCACCACCACTCCATATATACCCACCACTGTTCTCTCATCCTTGTCAGATCGTTGTTCGGTGTTGGTGTGTGTTCGTGTCCTGGTTCCTGGTTCCCGTCTTCCTGATCGTCTCGTCCTTCGTGAAGTTTCGATCGTGCTCTGAGTGACTGTTCTTCGTGTGTCTTGTGGATCTCACCGTCTGTCTTCACTTCATCGAGTTGACCATCGAAGTCCCTGCGTCATCGTATCTCTGGCTTACTGCATTGGACTGAGCTCATTAAATTACTGTTCACTCGCTATTGCTTCCTGTGTTATATTGCACCATGACAGTTACGCCCAAACCACACCTATGAATAATGAAGCTACTTCAGACCAACCTCTTTTAGATTTGCGCCAGGCGCAAGAGACATTTATCCCGCCGGGAAAATAGCAATAGCGCCGGGACCCGCCCACAAAGTTACTTGCGCCATGCGCTTTGACACTTGCGTTTCAGATCGTTAAAATAGGGCCCAGGGGATCTTAAAGTTATGGCTATGCTCTTGCTACCATATAGGATATAGTCATTTGACCCTGTGATTCTTCAGGACAAGATCTTGATGCCATCCACACTCAGTACATGACGAAGGTGAGTTTCGCAATTGCTGCCATTATCACAAATCAAGAGACAGAACACAACAGGCCTTCTTCCATATGAACTCACCCATATGAATTTTCAGATTTATCTGCTGGAGGGTCTACACCGGTGGAACCAGGACCGGGAGGCTGCTTCCCTGTCATCGGAGCCATCAGCTTTGCGCAGCTACACAGGAGAACTTGTTCACTGTGAAAACGGCAATTACGGAAAGCTGTTTGGCAGGACAGTGGTCCCCACGTTTTGTCCCCCTGCATGTTACACCGGTGAGAATTATTTTATTTATTTTTAATTTTATCAACTTGCAATTTCTGTGTAACCTAATTGAACCCTATAGAGTTGATTGTGTCATAATTGATATGCACGTTTCTGAAGGCCTCTAAATTTTCAACATGAGGAAACATGCCCTCTGTCGACTGATTGATTATAGTCTTTTAGTATAGTTGTAAAAGTGTCCACCTTCAGCTCGTGCTTCACGTTTCTTTTCACTGTGAAACCTTTACTGATATTTATAAAGTAATTGTAAGAATAACTTTTATATTGTTAGTAATATGTAATTACTAGACAGAAGCAGCTTGGGTTGTTCACTTGATTAGAAAATCATGTTACATGTAAATATCAAAATGATCATCAGACTTTTCTATCAGTCATTGCATTTCATGTCATGTTTTGCCCCATAATTAAACATGTTGGGCCTCTGAATAAAACTGTTTTGTTCTCCTTGACGATGAGCTCTATATTCTCACAGTATATGAGCTGCTACAAAAATGTATCAAATCTGATACACAACTTTCTATTTAATTTCTTTTTGTTTATTGTTTTTATTTCAGGTGAGCTCATTGGAGTGCAGTATCTGTTCCAGCAGACTGGTCAGGCACTGCAGGACATGAATCCAGACTCTGAGCAGACAGCAGAGCTGAGGACCTCAGTAGCCATGTTTCCATAGACACATTTTTATCCGAATTAAGTGATATCGAATGAAAAATGCCTTATGGAAACAGTAAAATTCGATGAAATTTCATGAAAATCGACTCAAATGAAATACTTTCGGTCTCATCGGATTTTAGCTTGATCGATATACGGCTAATGCGATAAAAGCTGATGGAAACGTTATTTGGAGAATGAATAATGAATTGCGATTAAGTTTTAGGCCCTTTTAATGGTTGCAACACGCCAGAAGACGAGTTCATTTCCGGCCAGTCTGTTTGCGCACACATGGCGGATGGCAACAAAGACGGATGTAAGTGGACAAAGCAAAAAGATGTTTCAACCAAAGGGTTTCCGTGAACCACGATCTCCCAGAACTGATGGAGCGCTGTCGTTCCCACACCACAGTCACCTCCGCTTTTGTCGGGCATACGTGCATCGGCATCATCATAGCAATGTTTATAGCGTCGTTGTTTTCTTAGATTCGTTTTGCTTGTTTTTACGTGGCTTGGTTGAATTGTAATGTAGAATGTGGTCTGTTATTTCTTGTTAACAGACTGCGGCGCTGCTAGTATAACACACCGTTGCCATGGACGCAGTTCAGAGACGGAACAGACTATTTTCTTTAGCAGAAGCAATACTCGTTTTTAAATCAATAAACTCGTTTTTAAGTCAATATTTTAAGTCGAATTATTGATTGATTGATTTATTTGGTTGATTTATATGTAATAAGCAGGATAATAGATAGCGAGGCGGTTTTTATAGCGAATACAATCCCTTCAACAACCGCCTCGCATACATTATCCCATTCATATGTCACTATCAGCTGGCACATAAGCATTATTAGGCTTCAACTTGTGAAATATTGATCATTTGTTGGTAGATGACGCGATCCGTTTTGTCTAACAAAACTTTGTTCGCAAAAGTTTGCTTGAATGTTGTTCGATTCAGTGCGAAAACGAATGGAAACACCTTAAAATGTCTCAAATCAATTCGATATACCAATTTGATCGCAAAACGGCATGTGACGTCATTACGTACAGGTTTTTATTCGCTTTAAAGCCGTTTGATGGAAACACACTTTCACCAGCTTAATCCGACACCATCAGCACCTGGAGCATCACTGCAGATGGTACCAAACATACTGATACCATCAGCACCAGGTTTCCAAGGTGTGCCAATGGTCCATGCAGGGTCTGCAAATGATCCAGGGCATCCCAATGGTCCAGGGGATGCAAATGACACAGCCACTGTTACAGCCAACAGCTGTACAGGGCACCCGCTTACCCGCTGCAGTCAATCCTGACGCCATGCCCAAGAGACCCTACAGGAGAACCGTAGAGGCCAACACTTGTAAAAAATGCGGGCAAACGTTTAAAACAAGTGCAACAGGACATAGCCAGTACAGGGGCAGGGTGTACTGTCCACAGACTGAGACAGTAACAAAGGAGGTGTGGTGTAGATATTTTTTTATGTATATAGCATCATGTATATATTGTGAACAGTTGTTTAAATAGTTAATACTTGTGTTCAATATTATTTCATTTTGTTTTTAACGTTATTTAACATTTTAACTATTTATTACTTATTTTTGAAAACCTATTTCACTTTTCACTTTATTTATTTATTTTAAAAATATTTTATTTAACATTTTAATATTCATTACTGTTGGCATGATTGGAAAATAAAAACAAATTGGCAAGTGATTTCTTTTTGACGTTGTCTTTCATTAGTTAATCAGAACACTGTCTGCAACAAATAAAACATTTGCATATAAAATATCATTTGTACATTTTGTTAGTCTTGTGATTGACATTTTCAGCAAATTAGTTACTATTTAATGGGTTGCATGTTTATTCATTAGAAATAAAAGATTTGCAAGTGTCTTGTTTGAATACAACAAAAAAAAAACTTACATAAGATCAATAATAATACAACAACTAAATAATAACACTATTCAATTGGTAATTAATTGTATATTTTTATGAAAGAATATAAAAAACACAACAAACAACAACATTAAAGAATGTAAATAAACAAATGACATATGTATATTGTATGAACACTGGAACAGTATGCATTCAAAAACGATTCTTATTTTATTAACTAATAAATATTACAAAAAGTTGTCTTTAGCTGGATTCGAACTCATGTCTTGGTGAAGACCTGCAATAGAAAACAGTGTAATATAAATGCGTGATTTTCCTACACGAAGAAACCGGAAAAAGTATCATAATATGCTAATGAAGGCATATCTCTGAACATCACATTTCACCCTTTCATTTTTTTCTTTCTCTTCTTCCCCTTCTCTTTTTCTTCCTCCCCCCTTTTCTTCCCTTCTTCCCCACCTTTGTTGGACTATTGTTCCCCAGCTTTTGTCCAGGAGATTGCAGCAATCTTCCACCAGATTATGGCTCATTTTTCGTGTCAACACCACAAATTAAACTAAGAATTGTACATCTTTACAGTGAATTTGAACTAACGTTGCTAGTAGGTCTAAAAATCAAATGAAGGCAAATAATAATAATTATATATATATATATATATATATTAAATAAAAACATGAATGGGGTGAGTGATATTAGCTACATGTTTTTTTAAAAAATAAAATAAAATAAAATCATGATGTTACAAAATCCAATTTTACTGTCTGGGGTCCTCTAAATGCAAAACCAAAAACAAACAAACAAAAAAAGGCCACATTCACATTGTCAGTGTTTGGGAATGACAAATGCATTTACTTACAGGTGTGAGTCTCGAATTTTGCTGAGCACATAGCAGCTTACAATATAATCTCGAGAACTGTCTGTATTGTACATGCAATAGGAGTCAAGCTTGTTTTCATTCACCAGGAACTATAGCACTTGAATCTGGTATAGTACTGTTTAATTTGATTAAATCCAAAGTCACTTTGAAATCTCTGCAAATTGCTTTTTTACAGGAACAAACTGAGGTGTCACTCTGTTCGATTGGTAATCATAACTCTACTTTGCAATACTTGATAACTACAATACATTTAAGCACCCCAAGTTCCTTTATTTTAAGTTAAATTAATTTCTAGATTTAGCAAGTTCAACATTTTTCAAGCAATCTTTTTGCTTTTCCCCTATTCATTGAGGACCGCTTGTGGGTATAGCTAAATTGCTTTTAATTGGTATGTTCTTAATATGTTGGTTTTGTCTTTAATTACTAATTTAAATTTAGTTGATTATATCATCACATTTTGGGCAGCAAATTTTACCACATGACATTGTTTATTGTAAAGAAAATATATTTCCCTATATATGAATGGTTTCACACAGCATATTTGAAAATATACAGAATAATATATGGTGTTAATATATTACAATACATTGAATAATACATAAGGAATCTTTATGTATTTAAAAATGCGAGAGACAATATAATTACTACTAATATTATAATGTATGTAGTCTCTGTCCTGGACCATGGATGCCATCAACGCATTTGAAGAGCTGAAGAGGACCTTCAGTTCAGCTCCTACCCTCGTCCTTCCAGATCCAAACCTTCCCTTCCTCGTGGAAGTTGACGCTTCAACATCTGGGGTAGGAGCTGTGCTCTCACAGCGGCAGGAGAATTCATCTCGACTCCATCCATGTGCCTTCTTCTCCAGAAAACTGTCCCCGGCGGAGCAGAATTATGATATCGGCAACCGAGAACTACTGGCCATTAAGCTTGCTTTGGAGGAATGGAGACACTGGCTGGAGGGAGCTCTACATCCCTTTGTGGTCATCACCGACCATCGTAATCTGGAATATCTCTGTGAAGCTCGTCGACTCAACCCCCGTCAAGCCCGATGGGCGCTCTTCTTCACTCGCTTCAATTTCACCATTACCTACCGCCCAGGTTACAAGAATATCAAAGCGGATGCTCTTTCCCGCCAGACTCAACCGGACTCGAGTCCATCAGTTCCTGAAACCATTCTCCCTCCAGCCATAATCGTCAGTTCTATCCAGTGGAGTCTGGACGATCACATCGCCGAAGCTACCCTCAAAGAACCTGCTCCGCCGGGAGGTCCTGAGGGATGGGTATATGTACCATCACGCCTTTGTCTGTCCCTCATGGACTCAGTTCATACATCTCCGGGCTCTGGACACCCAGGCAGCCAACAAACCCTCTCACTCTTACAACAACGCTACTGGTGGCCCAGTATGACTCAGGATGTCTCCCGATATGTCAAGAGCTGCTCAGTCTGTGCCATGTCCAAAGTACCTCGCCGTCTTCCAGAGGGGAAACTCGTACCACTTCCAGTACCCACACGACCCTAGTCCCATTTTGGGAGTGGATTTCATCACAGATCTACCTGCTTCTGACTCTCACACTTGCATCCTCGTGGTAGTGGACCATTTCTTAAAAGCCTGCAAACTCATCCCACTTCCCGGATTACCGACCGCCTTTGAAACTGCTGAGACACTCTTCCAACAAGTGTTCCGTCATTTTGGCAACCCTGAGGATATAATATCTGACCGTGGACCCCAGTTCATTTCACGCGTCTGGAAAACCTTCTTCAACCTTTTGGGAGTTTCTGTCAGTCTCGCATCCGGATACCACCCGCAGTCCGACGGCCAGACTGAGCGTAAAATCCAGGAAATCGGGAGATACCTGCAGTCATACTGTCACGACCATCAGGACTGCTGGAGTCGCTATCTGCCATGGGCCGAGTATGCACAGAATTTGCTTCGCCAATCCACCACCGGCCTCACCCCGTTCCAGTGTATACTCGGTTTCCAACCTCCATTATTCCCCTGGTCCGGAGAACCATCGAGCATTCCAGCAGTCCATCACTGGTTCCAGACGAGCGCAAGGGTCTGGGATTCAGCTCATGTCCATCTTCAGCGGGCTGTCCGGAAACGCAAGAGCCAAGCCGATGCTCAACATTCCTTCACGCCTCAATACCAGCCCGGGCAATTGGTTTGGCTCTCAACTCAGGACATCCATCTCCAGCAACCCTGTCGTAAGCTGAGTCCCAGATACATAGGTCCGTTCGCAATACAGAGGCAGATCAACGAAGTCACCTACCGGTTATCACTCCCTGCTCATTATCGTATCTCACCATCCTTCCATGTGTCACTACTCAAACCATACACTAATCCTCTCACTCCTTCCTCCCCAGGGTCTGGTGCTGAAGACGTGCCTCCTCCTCCTCCCGTGGACCCTGAGGACAATAACATCTATAGAGTCCACAAGATCCTCGACTCCCGACGACGGGGAGGCCGGCTGGAATACCTTGTCGACTGGGAGGGCTTTGGTGCTGAGAAAAATGTGTTGGGTTCCTCGTGAGGACATCCTAGATCCCGCTCTTCTTCTGGATTTCCACTCTGCCCATCCGAATCGTCCAGCACCTAGAGGCCGTGGTCGTCCCCGTCGTTGGTCCTTTCGGCCAGCTGGAGCTGGCCGTGGAGGGGGGTACTGTCACGGACACACCTACACCAGCTTCAGCGCCAGACACCTTCACTCCGCCCACTCGATCTGCTTCACCGGAATTCTAATCATCTTCACCTGTCACCACCTCCCGCCTTCAATCATCATCCAATCTACCTTCACTATTTAAATCACCTCAGTTCACTCAGTCATCGTCTGGTCTCATCTATACACTAGACAAACGGACTCCTGCTTACCTGTTTCCTCACCAGCCTTATACTTACCTGCTCGAAGTCCTCATCCTGTTTCCTCAGCCTGCATTCCGGTCCAGATCTCATCTTCCTTTTCCCGATCTCATTCTGCCTTCAGTTCGGTTCTACCTGCATCAAGATAAGAGACTCTGATTACAAACTGTTCATCCTGCTATGCATATCTCTGATTACTGTTACTCACTTGATTCAACTGACTCATCTGTTTCAATAAACTCACTGAACTTACCCATCTGTGTCTTCCGGATTTGTGACAGCACCTGCCGTTGAATTGGCTGGGGAGGATGTTGTAGACAGAAGTTCCACATAACCAAAAAGTGTCAGTTGGTGGAGAAATCACACACAATTAATTTATTGCGAAAAAAAATAGCAAGGGATGGGTTCCTGGAGAGACACTTTTATTCATTTTCAAGTCATTTTCCTCTTTCTCATCTGTTGTAGTAACATGCAAATGGGATTCTTCTCCTCTTTCAATCACAAAGTTGCAACATTTACAAGGAATTTCCCTCTCTGGAGTCGATGCTGGAGCATAATTTGTCATGTACCAATAAAACATCAATGGCAGAAGTAGGTCTGTCATCATGGGGGTAGCTGAAGATAAGTTGCAAGATTGTAGTCCTGGAATGCAACATGAAGAAACTGTAGGAATTGTTATGTTGTGGCATGTGTCCTTGTTGTATAATCTACTGGTATGATGATTAAGTGTATTTGACAATACAGCACATTTGCTTCAACTGTGTTCCAAGTGTTACATGAAGCCTTGGTCTGCCCACCACTCCTTAGTATATCAGTAGTCTCTTTAAAGAGTCATGAAACCCCAAACCAAATTTTCTGAGATTATAACAGAGGTGTGTGTATTGAACACCATTGAAGACAATGTTAGCATCTGTTAGATTTAATAATAAGGTTAAAATGGTTAAATTTGAGTTTTTTTCCGCTTTTTTTGTCTTCCGGGTTTAAAATCTTCATTGTAGCGGGTGACGCGGCAGTGCCCTACATAGTGCCTTGATGACTCATCGGTCTTATCCTATGAGAAGACACGGCCTCTTAATTATTCATGACCCCACGTGGATCTTTCCAACGACAGACATGACAAACTGTGATATCGCGTAATAACATTTGATGAGAGAGGCAATCATGGGACGCAAACTACTAGTTTTCATGGTGCAAAGTCCAAGTGCGTTGAATATGTTCCGGACACGGACACGGCTAAACATTTTCGCGAGAGAGCTCGACAAGTGGAGAATGATGGACTTTGCCTTGTTGACAAGCTAATCCAAGTTGCGTCTTGCGAGTGATGCGGTATCCCGAGGACTTTCTATCCCTTCAGAGGTGTGTCTGCGCTGGTGTGTGTGTGTCTAAAATGAGAAGTCATTTATTATGTGTTTTTCAGAGGCCGCGTAGACTATGCACTTTCTTTTACTGTCTATAACTATGCACGGAACGATTTTTTAAGCGGAAAATTAATATTTTTTTTCTGAAATGTATTTATAGTGTCTATATAAACCACTATATATTTTATAATGACATTATAATTATGTAGCCTACATTAATATGTTTTAATTAGAATTACGATTACTGTGGGCTAATATTTGTAGCAGGACATTCAGTTACTTTTGAAAGGACTATAATAAAGTGTCAGTGTACTTCATAAGACTTTAACTTTGACAGCTATATACAAATCTAGCATTTCCTCACGTTTTACCATTGCTTTTTAGTGACAGTCGAAATGCATGTGACAGTGACAGTTATGGTCATACAACACCCACTCCCTCCCTTCCTCTCACAGCTAGCCACGCCCATTTCAGTTGCATTTTTCAAAAAGATTTTGAGCTAGACTTGAGCTGAAAGAGGGGGGTTTCATGACCCTTTAAAGCCATTTATAAAGGTTCAGTCTTCTGTCACAGGTGGTTGAAGAAAGGCAGACAAAGATAAATAACATAGTTCCAATACAAGTTTTTTATTTGTTGTTGTTGTTGATGCAAAATAATAATTACTCAGGAAGGGCAACACACACTAAATGCTGAACAGAGAATGAATGTGAGGGAACAATTTATTTAGAAAACACAAACGAGGATAATTAATACAACACAGCTTTAATCAATTCACACAAATAAGGAGCAGGAAAACTGAACAAAGGAATATATGATGAGAAAGAAAACAGAACATAATGGGGACAGTTATAGTAGGGACAAAAATAGGGACAAAAATAGTAGTCTGTCTAAATTCACAATATGCATAAAACCGTAACAAAAAAGTACCCAGATGACCTACTACTTCCAGTAAGATTCTGAATGGGGCATCCAATGGACTTCGCGGGCGGCAGTGGCTTAGTGGTTCATGTTGGTACAAACCGGAAGGTTGGTGCTTCAATCCTCGGTTCCACCTGACCAAGTGTCGAGGTGTCCATGAGCAAGACACCTAACCCCAGCTGCTCCCGACGAGCTAGATGGCGCCTTGCATAGCTGACACCGCCGTCGGTGTATGAATGTGTGTGTGTGAATGGGTGAATGTGAGGCAATATGTAAAGAGCTTTGGTGGCCATTAGGTCTATGAAAGCGCTATATAAATGCAGTCCATTTACCATTTAACAATCCAATGAGGCCACAGGAGAGGATTTCTTAATTGCAGTAAAGTGATAAACTAATTCAGGTAGGTCAAATGACAGTGACAACCTGATGAATGTACTGTAGTCTGCCCAGACGACGTTCATGATACTACATGTTAAGCTCTTGTGAGATGAGCAAAATTGCACATGGATGATCACAATGAATGCAGGTTTAGAAATGTGTGGTCTGACTTGCTCTGATGTCATTCTAATTTATGCAAAACCAAAAACAAACAAACAAAAAAAGGCCACATTCACATTGTCAGTGTTTGGGAATGACAAATGCATTTACTTACAGGTGTGAGTCTCGAATTTTGCTGAGCACATAGCAGCTTACAATATAATCTCGAGAACTGTCTGTATTGTACATGCAATAGGAGTCAAGCTTGTTTTCATTCACCAGGAACTATAGCACTTGAATCTGGTATAGTACTGTTTAATTTGATTAAATCCAAAGTCACTTTGAAATCTCTGCAAATTGCTTTTTTACAGGAACAAACTGAGGTGTCACTCTGTTCGATTGGTAATCATAACTCTACTTTGCAATACTTGATAACTACAATACATTTAAGCACCCCAAGTTCCTTTATTTTAAGTTAAATTAATTTCTAGATTTAGCAAGTTCAACATTTTTCAAGCAATCTTTTTGCTTTTCCCCTATTCATTGAGGACCGCTTGTGGGTATAGCTAAATTGCTTTTAATTGGTATGTTCTTAATATGTTGGTTTTGTCTTTAATTACTAATTTAAATTTAGTTGATTATATCATCACATTTTGGGCAGCAAATTTTACCACATGACATTGTTTATTGTCATGACATTGTTTATTGCCTTATTTCAAATGTCAATATTTCAAAACATTTGTCACTGAATGACATTTTAAATAAAAAAATGTGGGAAACTTTCTCTTTTGGCAGTCTTTTCTCCTCATTTGTTTATTACATCAAGCGTAAATTACATTTACATGTACATTACATTTCTGAGCACATTGAGTATTAGAAATATATTATTATTATTATTATTATTCAATGAATGTATTGTTTAATGATTATATGGGAATTCTGAGTGAGGGCTAAAGCTTTCCCCACACAGACACAGCAACTTATTCAAGTCGATTACAAGGATCTATCACTTTGATCAACAGAATGCTTCTTAAGAAAGAGGCAGGGTTAGGAAAACTCAGTGACTGGAAAAGTCTGACATACTTAATCAGAAATAAGTCAGATGCTTCATCGGAAGTTTGAGTTATGATTAAAAAATATGAGTTCAAATAAATAAAGAAATAAAATAATAAACAAAACTTATGCATCAAAAAATATTTTAAGTCAATATGACAAATGAATTGATACAAGGTTATTTTAAAACAAGAAAATGGATAACTTGTATTTGAATAATTATAGTACTACAAGACATACTACATAGCAAAAACAAAAATGTTGCTTATTTGTTTAGGGAAGTGAAGCCCAAAATAAATTGAGAGAGTTTACAATTTTACAGTAAGGTAAACCTATTTGTTCTTTGATTCTCTTCCCATGATGGCTTTTTTGGTGTTTTTCTCTGGATGTAAAAGGATTATGTAACACTTTGGGGCAAATATGGCCCCCAATAAACCAAAACTGGAAGAAAGAATGGCAAATATCTCCACAGCCACTGCATATTTCCCTGGTGAGCTCACATATGCTGGAACAAATGCAATCCACACAGCACAGAAGATTAACATGCTAAAAGTAATGAACTTTGCTTCGTTAAAATGATCTGGAAGATTTCTCGCCAGGAAGGCTAACAGAAAACTTACTGCAGCCAATAGTCCAATGTATGCCAGCAGAAGAGAAAAACCAGCCACTGAGCCAATAGCACATTCATATACTATTTTAGAGCGAAGATACTGGTTGTTTTTATGGGGTGTTGGAGAGGCAGTTGATAGCCAGACTGCACAAATCACAACCTGGAGGGCTGTCAGGACCAGAACTGTGCATCTTTGTTGAGCTGCTCCAAACCATTTTATGGCACTTTTGCCCTCTGGTCGAGATGACTTGAAGACGGCTATTACCACCATAGTCTTGACCAGGATACTGGAGATACACAGAACAAAGCTTATGCCAAACACAGCATGCCTTGACTGACACGTCCACAATTGTGGCCGGCCAATGAACAGTAGCGCACACAGGAAACACAGTTTGAGTGATATCAGCAGCAGGAAGCTGAGCTCTGAATTGTTGGCGCGTACTATGGGAGTGTTTCGGTGATGAGCGAATATGACCATCACAAGTGCGCAGAAGCAGGTGCCAAGCAGAGATGCAGTGGTCAGAGAGATACCCAGAGGTTCCTCATAGGACAGAAACTCAACTTCTTTTGGGACACACTGATCCTTAGCTGAATTGGACCAGAACTCATCTGGACATATTGTGCACTCATTAGCATCTGTGAGAGAGACAAATGAACAAACACACAAATAAATAAGAGAGCATTTTAAATGATATTCAAATTTTGGAAAGTATATTTTTATTTTCTGTCAATCACCGGTTGTATTAGAAATCTGTCCATCTCCGCATGGCAGGCAGTCAAAACAGCAGACTGGAAGACCCTTCCTCCTTGCTCGTCTGGTTCCTGAGGGGCAGCTCTCACTGCACACAGACCGTGGGGGCTGAAAGAAACATAATCTGTCATTAGTCATGTGTTTGTTCTCTGTTTTACATTTTTACAAGGTTGGTCTTTCCATTAGTTTTGCCTCATTTCTCCTATTATGACTTAGTATTTAGACCATATATCTCCAGAATGACATTAACATGCATGGTTTATTTACTTTTTTTGTCTCAAAGTTCCAATATAATGCATCTTCATTCAGTGTGAGCACCTTCCCTGTAGCTGCCCCTTCATCTACCACACCAACTGTGCGGACAATAATTGAGCCATCAGAGCTCGGCTGCCAGTTCATCACATCATAGACGGCCAGAACATCACCATTCTCATCAAATGACACATGATCCCCAAATCCTGTGGTGAAGTTCACATGATGTAGGTAGTGAACTAGCTGTACAGTTTGTAGAAAGGATAGGGGTTAAATGCTGCACTTTTAATTTTATTTTTGTGTCTAGTTGTTACTTCTATGTAAAATGATTCAGCACTGTGTATTTGAACCTTACTTGCCAGGGCTGTAAGTTTGTTATGTCAGCACATCTGTTCCCACTGAATGGTCCTCTGCCCTCCTCACACTGCATCTGGTCATGAAGCGCATGTGCCAGGGCATAAACTGTTTTATACACATTATATGAGGCTCTCAGCTCTGATACATCTGTGTATGCCGTGTATGTTTTGCTCAGATCCTCTTGCCCTGAACACATTTTGTCTCCTCTACCTCCAGTGTTAAACTTGCACCCAAACATGTTCTCCCAGAAGATTCTCACCATATTGTTTCTTTGATCATTGTTAGGACGGAGGTGTAGTAGAAATTCATGAAGTCCTTTGATCTCTCCACGCCTGATGGCGATGCCCAGTGTGCCCCCCAGAAAGGGCAAAAGACGCTGAGTATGAAAAACAGGTGAAGTAGCCCAAGCTTCACTTGCAATCCACTGTCTGCCTGTTATATTCTGCAGTACCACCTCATCCATCAAAGGCAGCACATAAGTTGAAGTGGAGAACACCACCACCACCCTTGCTGTAGAGGCCTGAATCACTCCCACTATACGCTGTATATCTTTGTGGTTGTTATCTAAAGGCAAGATTTCAGAAAAAGCAACACACCCTTCTAACACATGCACATTCTGGAGGAAGGACTGAGCAGCGTAGTTTCCATAGTCATCATCACTGTAGACAAGACCAACCCAGGTCCATCCAAAATGGCTTAAAACCTTAATCATAGCCCGCACTTGAAAGGCATCACTGGGGATTGTTCTGAAGAAAGAAGGGTATTTTTTTCTGTTACTTAAACAGGAACAGGTGGCAAAGTAGCTAACCTAATAAAGCAAAAGCAAAAGGAGAGACAACAAATGAGAAAAAAAAATAGCTGTATAAATTTGTTTACATACAAACATATGAACATTTTAAGGAATACAAATCTTCTGCTACTTATGAAAATGAGTTTACAGAAACAAATGCTAAAAAGTACAGACAATGTTATAATCATTTTATTCTAGCTTACTATAGGTACTCGAAATAATCCCAGAACACTAGAAATCGCTATAGAAGGAGTGGAATTTGAGTCCCCCACAATCCCAATAACCGGAGGAGAGCCAGTACAGTTGAGGTTGGAGAAGGACTCTTCTGTCCCACTAGCCAGGGATATGGCAGCCCGGAATGCCATTCCTAGCATCACACAGTTGTCATAAAGATGGTAACCAAGAGTGATGTTAGGCAGCAGGTTTGGATTCTTATTGATTTCATCTATTGCAAAAACCATGGTCTGTGCCTGCTGGAAACTTGCCATATCAAATCTAAGAAAAAGCAAGAGACATATTCATATTTAACAATTCTAAAAATGAAACACACAAAAGAGTAGCATGTTAGAAAATTCACACTAGCAATTAACAGTTACTTGTAGTGCATGAGTTGTTTTGTAAAGAATAGATTTTTTTAGGTTCATTTTTAAAATAAATTTTCTTTCTCATCCAACTTTTTCTTTGTTTCTTTTTAAGCCTTGTGTAGCTGTTCATATCCACTGTAGACTCACTGCTCACAGTAAGGTGGTTCTGGCTCTGTTCTGAAGCTCAGCTCTGGGAACACTGTGAGGAAGTGAACCTCAAAAAGACCTCCAAGTATAATATCTCCATTCTGGTACATTCCATTCAACCTGAAGTGTCTCTGGAGCTGACAGGTGCCTGATTGGAGGATTGCAGCTGCAGAAATAAAGTTAAAGGACATATACAGGTAGATGTTTAAAGTAGTCCACATCTCTCTCATTTTCTGACCCACTCACCCACTCTGCTCATTCATTTATGATGAAGGTAGTGGGAGTGTTACTTAAAAAGAGCGGGCGGTGCCAACAAAGTATCCTTGCCTGGAATTTAGAGCGTCATTACATGATTCCCTCAGATTTCCCTATTTAAATGAATGTGAAGAATTGCAATTTAGTTTGAAGTTGCACTTTTTTTGTATTGATCATTCAAACCAACCAATTTGATAAATCTCAGCTTCAAGAGGGTAAGGACATTCAAAGTGAGTGCACTTGATACACACACTTTTCTGTGTTTGCTCCATGCAGTTTATGTTCATGGTTGATATCTCCTTTCTTAGCAGAACATTGATGCCATAAAATGTTGTATTGTGTCATAATATGTGCTATAAGTTTTGACATAAAATGAACTCATGAACTTCATTAAAGGTAAAATGAGTCCTTTCTCAACAGAAATAAAAATAGATAAGAGCACATACATACAATGTGCACTCTCACCGAGATTCCCTAAAGGATTTACTTTTGTCTTCTGCTTTACAATGTCTTTCTCAAAATGTCCTCTAGATGACAGTCATGTGGCTTTATTGCTTACAATTTAAGATTTTGTTTTGTCATTTCCATTCACTTTCTACAAGTAGGATGCAGTGTAGCTTTACGTACCAGATTTCACAGTACCAAACTTATTAATTGTACTTATTAACGGTTTACAAAGATGTCCTTAAAATCAAACATTTAAATGTATTCATATTTAAAATGCCCTCATCTCAAAATGCACACTGTATGATTTCTGCAGTATACATTAAGTATACTTGCAATAATTCCATTTTAGGACAATCATATACTTAAGTATATCTTTAATTGGACCTCAGCACTATTTCCATATTACTACAGTGCATTAAAGGGTTAGTTCACCCCCAAAATTAAATTCTGTCAGTATTTACTCACCCTCATGTTGTTCCAAATCTCTATGTGTTTATTTGTTTTGCTGAACACAAAGGAATATTTGGAAGAATGTTTTAATCAAACAGATCTCATTCCCCATTGACTACCATAGTATGTATTTTTTCCTGCTATGGTTGTCAATGGGGAATGAGATCTGTTTGATTAAAACATTCTTCCAAATATCTTCCTTTGTGTTCAGCAGAACAAATAAACACAGAGGTTTGGAACAACATGAGGGTGAGTAAATACTGACAGAATTTTCATTTTTGGGTGAACTAACCCTTTAAAGGTGCCATCTGGCACATAAAATCATATTCCATATTCCATAACAGATGGGGGCAGTATACCTCCAGAAAATTAGTTGTGCCGCGGCCGCGCACACTCTCACGTCTTCAAACAACACAAGCGAGCGCTGTTTTGCTCTCTCTTTCTCATGCATATTATTCAAATCATTTGACATGATAGTAAAAGGTTGGAAGACCGCAGTTTTCACGTGGAGCATTTGGACATTTTAGAGATCAGAGACTCAATGAAAAACATCTCAACACTAAATGATGAAGACCATCTCATAGACGCTTGTCTCAAATACAAGCTGGTGCATTTCGACGATATGGGAAAATAAAAGCCTGGGCTATTATTTTAAGTTTACGGTATTCGTTTTGTTCATATTACACTTTTATTGTTAGTTTGAATTAATCTGACAGACAGCATTCGCTGATGTTGATCAAGCTAGCGCCATTCAGAGCTGCCAACTCTCACAAATTCACCGTGAAACACATGCAATTGACACTTAGCAAGCAGGTCAGTTAAGCTCTCAGATTCTGTCGATTTTATTACGCAATTCAAACAATAAATACTGTTTTGGCGCTTGTACTGTACATGTTACACCATAGATCCCTAGCACACGTGAACCGATCATCTCTACTAGCTAATGGAAAAAGAACATGAACACTGTTGAAAGATACAGTATGCTACAATTTACCAAATTGTATTCCTCATGCATAATGTTGACCAATCATTTTCTGAACTCTTCCCTGAACTGAAATGTAGTAGTGGGCTGTATTTCCAAACGACTGACATCAGGTTCAAGTACACACACAAGCCGGCGCGACTTACTCGTGTACTGCAGTTTGGCTGGTGGTAATGTTGCCCGCCCGCATACCGCCTCCCATGGCCGAAACTGGTATTACGACACCTGCCGGGCCGGGGCTAGTAATTTAGCCTGCTAATTTAGGTTTATATCTCGGCAGCACTATAACTTGTCAGTTTTTTAATGACATTATTGCACTTATTTCTTCTCATTCTTTTGATGCGTGTAGCTCCTTTTTTTACCTCAATTATTACATGTGGCACCTTTAAGTACAAAATGTTTTTTTTTTTTTCGAATTTAGTATACCAAAAGTACAATTGCATCGTATTTATATAAAGTAAATATGATATGCAAATGTGTTTGTAGTATACTTAGCATAAAATATGTATTTCAAAGAGGAGTGTCCGATATTGACAAAAAATTTCAATCTCAATATTTTCTGCGATTTTATCGATAACAATAATTAGACAATATTGTGTTGGTTCTTTTGCAGGTTTAGGACTGCCGTTGACAGCTGACTCCTAAAATTTTTGATATCCTTCATATTCTGTATGGTGGTGTGCTGGCAAACAAAATTCTATCACTGAAAAAGAGACACACATTTCCAATTTTCTTTGATTAGGTTTATTTTATTGCAAGAAAAGCAATATTGGCTGCAGATTGTGATAGGGCATCCTTCCTCTTTATAGTTTTGACTCCCAATTTTTTCTAACCCTATGTGAAACATTCTTAAACTTGTTCATCATATTGTGTCCTTGATTAGAGGCTCTCCTGTCATGTACCAACCCTCTTTACCATTCCAATCCAATTCCATATTAGAATACAGTTTGTGTGTGCTCTTTTACTGTCATATGATGGTCACACAGATCTTTAAGACACAATTTCTTTCACTGTGGTCACTTTGCAGCAGTGACAGAAATCATCTTTTCCAATAAGATTAAGTTGATTTTTTTCCCTTTTATGGGCATTTTTTCCTTTATAAAAGCGTTTTTTAACCTGATTAAATGCATGCATATTTTTTTGTCATATTCTTACATTAAATCAAAATCTATTAGAATAATAAGACACAATAGGGATGTTAACAATCAAATGAAATCCGTATCAACAAAACTGATCTTTGCAGTTCAGAGGAGACAGAAGCTGTATCTGAAGTGGCATTTCGATGCATTCACAGACTATTTTATGCAGAGTGGAGGGACATGAATGCATTTAATCTGCAGTTACAAATGCAGAAATAATGTTTTGATGCTTTAAACTTAAAACATGGAATATTCATATTATAAATTATTTTAAAAATGAAAAGATGCTTTAATTTTTAAATTAAAACCAACAGTAGGTGGCAGAAAGTAGGCGCGTTTCCATTACAGATTTGCGCAAAACTTTTGCGATATTTTCCAAATTTCTATAAAAAACTTTTGTGAAATGACGGTGTTTCCATTAACCGATGTTATGCGACTAAAACGTCTTTTTTTCCTCTCGCGATATGTCATTCCAAAAATCAATGGACTTTGGTAGGTTTATTACTTATTTCACAGCCATGCACCGCACTAGACATTATTATTATTATAAATGGAAGGAGACATGATGTGTTATCCAAGCATTAATAGCAGGGAAACATACAGAGTTCCTGCTGTTTCTCCCTTATTTCTGCTTCGATGTCTTGATGGCATTTCTTTGAGGTTTAGAGAGGCTATTCCTGTGATTATTGTTTCTTTTTTTAAAAAAATGAATTCAATAAAGAACTCTATCTCGTATTATGTCCAAACGGTCGTTGCAAAATGAAAAAATGAACGGTTGTTGTATTTTTAAAACGCAAAGTTGAACACCATCATTTTAGTTTGACCACACCAATGCTGCGCTATATCTCAACGAAAATTCAGATATTTGTTTATGACTTTTTGCCCCCTTTAAAACATTTAAAATATTCACAAATTAATATGGGGAAAAATGTAGATTTTACTGGATTTCTAAGGCCAATTTAGAACATGGATAGCCTATTTATGATATTTTTCCCGCAGTGCTTCAGGCTATAGGTGAGTTATTATAAATGCGTCTGAAAAATTCACGAGCTAAGAACATAATCTCCGGATGCACCTTTAGAGAGAACTGCACCTTTCATACGGATTACATAATCAGAAGGTAATAGTTTACGATTCGAAATTTGTTCTTTTTAAAGTGGACATTTAAAGCTTTAGTCTATAAGGCTAATGTTTCAGTTCTCGCGCTCCAGTTCACGATAAAGCGCGTCGGATTGTATTATGTTATTTTACAAAAGAACAACGTTTTCTTGTTATTGTGACATTAAGCAAATAAAAGTAGTTGTGAATAATGTATTATTATTTTCTGTATAACCAGAAATGCTATAGAGTATTTTGTTGGAAAGGCGGGGCTTAGTGTACCTGTCAATCATCGCCCTGACGGAGCCGAATGAAGCGCAAGATAGAGAGACTTGCATGGGACCGGGAGAAAGAACCATTATTTGTGTGTTATAGTGTGCGTCTTTCCCTGATTGTGAGTACCCGTTTTAATCAGTAGACAACCCTTGTTTATCATGTAATTAATTTCCTATGACAATTTGGTATTTGGCCGTTAGTTAGTCAGAATGAACACTGTGAGGAGAACTAAGTTCCCGCGCTCGGCGCATTCACGAGCTGTATTCACAATATAATACCGCAAATGAGAATGTGTTCAGCCTTTTCCATACCTGTTTATTTATTTTACTATGTTATTATACTTAATCCTTTGTAAGGTTCATATGAAAGTGCTGTATGGTGCGCTGTGTGATATTCATATGGATACTTTCAGTTTCAACGTGCCAATTATGTTTATTTAATAACAGCGCCATACAATCGTATTGTAAAGGTAGAAATTTGAGTTATGTATATTATAGCATTATAGTGTAATGCAATGTGATGTTTAGTGTGATTATGTTGATATAACAGTCAAGCCATGTTATGCTGATTATTTCTTTATTTATGTTTTATTGTAGAACCACACACATAGTACCTCACACAGACCAATGTTCAATAAACCCCTTTGATTGAATCAGACTGTCCTGATCCATCCCTGTGTTTTGATCGACACACCAAGAGGAAAGCTAGATAAATTAGAACCACCTTAGAATACAATCCTGGTCTAACTACTTAACAAAATTTGGTCCTTCGAGCCGGAGCAGCCATTGCTCTTGGATAAAGTGGATTTATCAGCTCTAATATGCAACCAGATGGGGTAAATGCAGATGGTGGAAGACCTCAAAGCCATGTTCGCACTCCTGCCTATCTCGATGACTATGATCTCACAGCTGCGCGACGTAGACTGACCAGACAGCCAATGATGTCTTATGCCGCAGAGGATCCACAAAGAGGAAGTCCATTAGATGCTGCCAGGATTTCTCCCTCCCCCTCTGACAGAGCCTCTAGTCCTGTGAGTCAGTATTCCTGGAACGTGGTGGACGAGTGGTCGCCAGCTGCTTATAACAGAGAGCATTCATATGAAAGACATCAGGTGAGAGTTCCCATGTCCTCTATCCAACCCCAACTTTCACCCTATCATCGACCTTGGGAAGAGACTGAGGTTCAGTTATCTCCACAAGCTGTCTATGATTCAGCACGCAGGCATTCGCAACCCATATTGCGCTCTGAATCTCTTCCAACACCACTTCCTTATATATCTACCAACCGGCAGTCAATGCGTTTGTCCAGCACAGTTGCTGCACCGGTGAACTCAGAACCATCTGCCTTTAGAGGGGATCACAGCTCATTCTCAAACCTGAAGCAGACTGTGGACTACAGAAATGGTTCTTTTCTGCCTAACTATCCAGGGAGAAATGCTGAGGAGCCATATAGGGATCATGTGATGGTAGATTTCCTGGGTAAGATGCTCAGTGAGCTTCAAGTTATGAGAGAGCATATACAAACTGGATTACCTGCCAAACCAGAAGTCACACCATCAGTTAAGCCCCCTAATTATTATGACTTCCTTCCTGCCAGCTATCCAGATAAAGTTCTCCCACCGACTTGCAGAATACCTCCACCACTTAATGAGTACAGTACCCACACTCATGATCCAAGTTGGTATCCAGAACAGAGGTTTGAGCCTGATAGGACTGCTTACCTGCCTCCACCTCACGAAAGTTATCAGCCAAGGAGACCTAAGTGTTTGACACCTATGCCCAGAGCTTTGCATCCAGATGAGAGAGAGACGACCTACCGTGGGCCTACACCGACCATTCCAGACTTCATCACTGGAGATCTTAGTGAGTTTACCAGACTAAAGCTGGCTCTGGAAAACCTTCTACCTCATGATGCGACTGAGCTCTTCCGCTATCAGATATTGATGGATCATTTGAGATTAGATGAAGCACGCCTGGTAGCTGACTCCTATCTTAACTCACCGTTTCCGTACAGTGATACTATGGCAGCTCTGACTGAGAGGTTCGGACAACCTTACAAGCTAGCCCTCAGAAGGATAGCCAAGGTGATAGATGCTCCTGATATACGACGAGGTGATACAGCAGCCTTTGACAAGTTTGCCTTGCAAATCAGATCCCTTGTCGGTATGTTGGAGACTTTGGGTCATGAAGGTCAGTCGGAATTGAGATGTGGTTCGCATGTGGAGAGGCTGCTAAGCAAACTACCTTCTGAAATGAGGTTAGAGTTCAGAAGACACATGTTTCGTCGTCCTGGTGCAGTCTATAACCTCCTAGACTTCTCTGAATGGTTACAGTATGAAGTGTGGTGTCAGAGCAGTGAGAGTCAAACTTCGGACCGTCGGTGGAGGGTAGAGCCGAAGACGGACCGGGGGAGAACGACAAACCCTGTCGGACGTTCAGCTACTGTACTTCATGGATTGGACGAGACCCCTGCAAAATCACCTATTGAACCAGCTCTGATTCCATTAGCCAGTTCAGGGATCGCCAAAGCACAGCCCAAAGCTTTCTGTCCATATTGTGAAAGGAATGATCATTACCTCAATCAGTGTGATACCTTCAAGTCCTTCAACAAACAGCAGATCACAGATTGGATCCTGACGAATCACCGTTGTTGGCGCTGTGGACGTGCACACCCAGCGGCTAAGTGTAACCTCAAAAAAGGCCATGTAGTATCTGTAAAGGCAGACACCTGCAAATTCTCCATGAGGTGAACTCCAAATCAGTGACTGAACGATCTTGTCTGGTTAATTCAGTGACTGAAACCCTGTATCTGGATAAACCTACCGGATGTAGGAAAGTTCTCCTCAAGGTTGTCAGAGTTCTGCTCCGTCATAAAGACAAGACCCTGGATACTTATGCCGTCCTGGATGATGGTTCGGAGAGGACAATTCTTCTATCCCCTGCAGTCACCAAACTCGGAATTCATGGTCCCATGGAGAGTTTAGCCCTACGTACTATCCGCCAGGAGGTTCAGACCGTCAATGGTGCCGTAGTCTCTTTCCAGATTTCTCCAGTAACTCAGCCACAGAAAATATTTAGAATCTCAGCTGCCTTCACCGCCGAGTGTCTTGGTCTAGTGGACCATTCTTACCCTCTGAGTGTCCTGGAGAAGTATCAGCACCTGAAGAACCTTCCACTGCAGTCCTTTGAGGGAGTACGCCCACTATTACTGATTGGAGCTGATAATACGCACCTCATTACTCCCATATCACCTGTTCATCTGGGCACATCTGGAGGACCTGCAGCTGTTCAGACCAGGCTCGGATGGACCTTGCAGGGACCAGCAAGATTCTTGAAGGATCAGCTTCCACCGCAACAGTGCTTCTTCGTATCCTTCACCCCTGCTGAACTAGAGCTGAAAAAGGATGTTGAGAGGCTGTGGCAGATTGATGTCTTGCCTTACCGCTGTGAGAAGCAGGTCACCCGATCCAAGGAGGACCAAGAAGCTATCCGTCTTCTGGAGACTAAGACGACTCGGGTTGAAGTTAATGGCATCCTCTGCTATGCAACACCTTTATTGCGAAAGAAGGACTTTCCCTTGTTCTGTGCTCCTAAGGAAGAAGTCATGCCTAGTCTCAGAGGCATGGAGCATTGGCTTGTTCGGTCACCAGAGAAGGTGGAGGTGTATAAGTCTGAGATAAAGAAGCAGGAGTTGACTGGTGCTGCCATCAAACTGCAGAATGATGGAGAGGAGGCCACAGGAGAGAAGTGGTATATCCCCCACCATATGGTCACTCACAATGATAAGAACCGCTTAGTGTTCAACTGTTCCTTCGAGTATGAGGGGTTAAACCCTAACAACTCCTTGCTACCGGGTCCAGTCTTGAGCCCTTCTCTTCTGGGTGTCCTTTTGCGGTTCAGGGAACATAGTGTGGCCATAAGTGGGGATATACGTGGGATGTTTCATCAGGTCCTGTTACTGCCTGAGGATAGACTACTCCTACGTTTTTTATGGCGTGACCTGCGACGGGATGACCCTCCAGATACTTATGAGTGGCAAGAACTTCCCTTTGGGACTACGTGCAGCCCGTGCTGTGCATCCTTCGCTCTTCAGCGACACGTGGCACTACATAGTACACCTGATGAGGATGTAAGATTCTCTGTAAACAGAAGTTTCTATGTGGACAATTGTCTCCAAAGTTTGGGTTCTGTCCAAGAAGCACGACTGTTAGTGGATAAGTTACGTACCCTCCTATCCTCTGGTGGTTTTGACATCCGGCAGTGGGCCAGTAATGCAGCAGAAGTGGTTAGTCACCTATCTCCCGAGGCCAGGTCCCCCAAGCTGGAGTTGTGGCTTTCTCAAGACAAAGCCGACCCACGAGAGACAACTTTGGGCCTTAGCTGGCACTGCAAGCTGGACCATCTTGGGTTCAAACACCGACCTGTCACATACAATGCCTTGACAATGCGGAGTATCTATAGGGTGCTGGCAAGTCAATATGACCCCCTCGGCATCATCCTTCCCTATACTACCAGAGCCAAGGTGATCGTGCAGCAGCTTTGGCTAAACCACCGGGACTGGGATGATCCACAACTCCCAGGTGAGCTCAGGCAAGCATGGACAGACTGGGAAGAGGAGCTTAAATTCCTATCGCAGGTAACAGTTCCAAGATGCTATAACCACCCCCATATGGATCAATCGGATGTACGTCGGGAGATCCACGTTTTCACTGATGCCTCTGAGAAGGCATATGGGGCTGTGGCTTATCTGCGTTCAGAAGGTCGCCAGGGGGAACTCCATCTTGCCTTTCTTCTAGCCCGGTCTAAAGTGGCCCCACGAAAGCGTCAGTCAATACCGAGGCTCGAGCTCTGTGCGGCCTTGGTAGGTGCACAGTTGGCGAAGTTGCTTACTACTGAGCTCACGCTAAAGTGGGACAAGGTCACCTATTGGACTGACTCCACTATTGTCCTCCACTGGCTCCTTTCTGAATCCTGTAGGTACAAAGTCTTCGTGGGCACCCGGGTAGAGGAGATTCAGGAGTTGACTGACCGGACAGAATGGCGATACATAAATTCTGAAGGAAATCCTGCTGATGACCTCACCCGGGGCAAGGGACTGCAAGACTTTATCGACCCCAACAGATGGCTTCAAGGTCCGAAGTTCCTACTGCAACCACAGGAGGAGTGGCCTTCTCAGCCCACCTCACTCTTTCCGAACTCTGAAGATGCAGCTGAACTTAAAGGAGGAGTCTTCTGTGGGATCACTAGTGCTGTGCCGTTGACCAATGAAAGGAAATACAACCACTGGAAAGATTTGGTGGATGCAGTTGCACAGGAGCTGCATGGGGCGGCTGCCCATGATAAAACTCCTCCAGCAGGTACCTACAGAGAGGCAGAGACTGTTGCCCTGAGAAAGATACAGTTAGAGAGTTTCCCTGAGGATTTCCAGCTGCTGAAATCCAACAAGCCAGTTCGCTCCAACAGTCGGTTATTATGTCTCTCTCCTGTATTTGACTCTGAAAACCAACTCATCAGAGTCGGAGGACGACTGAGGAGAGTGGAAGCCCTTGACTCAGGTACCGTGCACCCTATTGTACTTGACTCTAATCATCCTTACACTCAGCTACTGATCAAGGACTATGACACTCGACTTCACCATCCAGGACCTGAGCGGGTGTTTGCTGAGCTCCGCAGGCGAGTGTGGATTCTGAGAGGCAGGGAAGCAATTAAGAAACACCAAAGGGCATGTCTCGACTGTTGTAAGTGGAGGTCGAAGCCAGCGACACAGCAGATGGCTGATCTCCCTCCTCCAAGGCTCAGGTTGTTTAAGCCGATGTTTTACTCTGCAGGTATTGACTGTTTTGGGCCACTGGTAGTGACATTGGGACGACGGGTAGAGAAGAGATGGGGCCTCCTATTCAAGTGCCTCACCACCCGTGCGGTGCACATAGAAGTGCTTGCCTCGATGAGCAGTGATGCCTTTCTGATGGCACTGAGAAGGTTCATTGGTCGACGTGGCCAGCCTGCAGAACTGTACTGTGACCAGGGCACCAACTTCCGAGGTGGAGAGACAGAACTGCGGGAACATTTCAACCAACTCAGTCCAAACTTACAACAGCTGCTAGCCAAACAAAGGATCAGTTTCCACTTCAATCCTCCGGCCTCTCCGCACTTTGGAGGTGTGTGGGAGAGGGAGATCTGGTCTGTAAAGGCTGCCCTTCGTGTAACCCTAGGCTCAGAAACGGTGTCTGAAGAAGTGCTTCAGACGGTTTTGATTGAGATTAAAGCCATCTTAAATTCTAAGCCTTTGGGATATGTTTCGCAGATCTGGCTGATCTCGACCCGGTTACTCCAAATTGCCTGCTGATGGGGCGGCCAGATGGTTCTTTACCCCAGGTGATGTATCCGGAGTCTGAACTCCTCACAAAGCGGAGATGGAGACACTCCCAGGTATTAGCTGACAGATTCTGGTCTGCATTTATAAGGCACTACCTACCAGCAATGCAGATGAGAGGAAAGTGGCAAAGACCATCACCTAACATCGAGCCTGGCACTGTAGTCATGTTGGTTGAACCCCAACTACTTCGGTCCCTATGGAGGATTGGGAGAATTCTGAAAGTCTTTCCAGGAGTCGATGGCCGTGTCAGAACAGCGGAGATACAGATAAAAGACAGAACGTATACTCGGACTATAGCTCGTCTAATAGTTCTTCCCGAAATCCCTGAAGAGGATGAGCATCCAAGAAGCGAAGACAACCAACAGAAGCCCTGAATAGATTTCCAACGGAGCAAATTTCCAAATAAATTTGGGGGCGGCAATGTTGGAAAGGTGGGGCTTAGTGTACCTGTCAATCATCGCCCTGACAGAGCCGAATGAAGCGCAAGATAGAGAGACTTGCACGGGACCGGGAGAAAGAACCGTTATTTGTGTGTTATAGTGTGCGTCTTTCCCTGATTGTGAGTACCCGTTTTAATCAGTAGACAACCCTTGTTTATCATATAATTTCCTATGACAATTTGGTATTTGGCCGTTAGTTATTCAGAATGAACACTGTGAGGAGAACTGTTAGGAAATGATGGGAGGATGCAAGATGCAAATACAATCAGTTTAATGGTAGGTCAGATATGACAAATGTAGGACACAGATCGGGGACAACACTCAGGTGGTGGGTGAAGCAGGGACGAGATGGCGATCCGGTGGTGAAATCAGGTGATGACGTGCTCGAGTGAAACCCAGGGAAGTGGAACATCCAGAAGACACGAAGAACTGACGAAATCCAGGTAACACGAAGAACTGACGAAATCCAGATGAGACACAGACGAGGCACGAGCACAGGAACACACCGAATGACAACCACAACGATCTGACAACAAGAGGGAGAAAATGCTGGGTATATATAGGGACTGAAATGAATGGCAGCTGGTGACACTAATCAACACAACGAGTAACCACACCCACACAATTACACTCACACAGACACATCAGCCTGAGACAGCCGATTCATGAACCGTGACAGTACCCCTCCTCCTAAGAACGCCTCCTGGCGTTCTCAGACTCCCTTACCTGTAGATTGTAATCATCAATAAGGGAGTGATCCAGGATGTCTCTAGCAGGTACCCAACTTCTCTCCTCCGGACCGTATCCCTCCCAGTCCACCAGGTACTGAAATCCGCGTCCCCTCCGTCTCGAGTCCAGAATACGGTTTACCGAATATGTTGGTTCCCCATCTACGAGTCGCGGCGGGGGGGGAACCGGGGCAGGCGGATTAATGTGAGAACGAAACACGGGTTTGATTTTAGAGACATGAAAGGCGGGGTGAATTCTCCTGTACGCAGGAGGAAGTTTGAGGCGGACTGTCACCGGACTAATAATCTTGGTGACAGGAAACGGGCCAATAAATTTGGGAGCTAGCTTGTTAGACACGGAGCGGAGAGGAATATTCTTAGTAGAAAGCCACACTTTTTGACCCACGACGTAGACGGGAGGCTTTGACCGGTGGCGATCGGCCTTGGCCTTCATGCGCCTCCCTGCTTGGAGTAGAGTCTCCCGGGCTCTAGTCCAAGTACGGTGGCACCTCTGGACGAATGCGTGAGCGGAGGGGACCGCGACTTCGGATTCCAGACTCGGAAAAATTGGTGGCTGGTAACCTAAACTACACTTAAATGGCGAGAGGCCCGTGGATGACACTGGTAAAGAATTGTGGGCGTACTCCACCATAGAAAGCTGTTGGCTCCAGGACGACGGATTCTTGGCAACCAAACATCGCAACATTCTTTCGAGGTCTTGATTGGCTCGCTCAGATTGTCCATTACTCTGGGGATGATAGCCCGAGGACAGACTGACCGTGGCCCCCAGTAACTTACAAAATTCTTGCCAAAATTTGGATATGAATTGGGAACCCCTGTCAGAGACCACGTCCATCGGGAGGCCATGTAACCGAAAAACGTGATCTATGACAGTAACCGCTGTCTCCTTGGCTGAAGGTAATTTGGGCAAGGGGATGAAGTGTGCCGCCTTCGAGAACCGGTCCACTACGGTTAAAACAACCGTCATGCCATTGGAGGGCGGGAGGGCGGTGATAAAATCTAGAGCGATGTGGGACCAGGGTCTCGAAGGGACAGGCAGCGGTTGAAGTAACCCAACTGGGGGCTGGTTAGACGTCTTACTAGTGGCACAGACTGAGCAAGCCAACACAAAATCGTGAATGTCGCGAGCCATCAGTGGCCACCAAAATCGTTGTTTAACTAGAAAACTGGTGCGAGTCACTCCTGGATGACAAGCCACGTTGGAGCAATGACCCCACCGAATAACGTCGGACCGTAACCCCTCCGGAACAAACAATCGACTCGGTGGGCAACCGGGCGGAGGCGTTACCCCATCTAAGGCTGTCATGACCTTCGATTCGACCTCCCATACCAGAGTGGAGATGACAACCTTCTCAGGTAAAATACACTCGGGAGTAACCGGGCGTTCGGATGGATCAAAAATACGAGATAAAGAGTCGGGTTTGATGTTTTTGGACCCGGGGCGGTACGAGAGAACAAAATCAAAGCGTCCGAAAAAAAGAGCCCACCGAGCCTGCCTGGAGTTGAGTCTTTTAGCAGATCTGATGTACTCAAGATTCTTATGGTCGGTCCAAACGATAAAGGGTACCCCCGAACCCTCTAACCAGTGACGCCATTCCTCCAACGCTAACTTAACTGCCAACAACTCTCTATTACCAATGTCATAATTACGTTCGGCAGGCGATAGTCGATGAGAAAAAAACGCGCAGGGATGCAACTTGTCGTCTGAGGAAGCGCGCTGTGAAAGAACTGCTCCTACTCCCACCTCTGACGCATCGACCTCCACCACGAACTGACGTGTGGGATCAGGGGTGACAAGAATGGGAGCCGAAACAAAGCGACTCTTTAGTTTGGTGAACACTGCCTCAGCAGCGTTCGACCACCTGAACGTCGTTCGGGGGGAGGTCAAGGCGGTCAGAGGCGCGACTAGTTGGCTGAAGTTACGAATGAAACGTCGGTAAAAATTGGCGAACCCCAGAAACCGCTGTAGGGCCTTACGGGAATCTGGACTTGGCCAATCCACCACAGCCTTAACCTTGTCAGGATCCACGCGCACTCCCTCAGAAGAGATGATGTACCCTAGGAAGGGAACAGACTGTGCATGAAACGAACATTTCTCCGCCTTGACAAAAAGCCCATTCTCCAACAGTCTCTGGAGCACTCGCCTGACGTGTTGCACGTGTTCCTGGAGAGACGAAGAAAAAATCAATATGTCATCCAGGTAAACATATATGAACTGGTCTACCATGTCTCTCAACACGTCATTAACGAGTGCCTGGAAAACCGCTGGGGAGTTGGACAGACCGAAAGGCATGACCAAATATTCAAAGTGCCCCCTAGGGGTATTAAAAGCGGTTTTCCATTCATCCCCCTTCCTGATGCGGACCAAATGATATGCATTACGTAAGTCCAGTTTCGTGAAAATGGATGCTCCCTGCAACCTCTCGAAAGCTGAAGACATAAAACGGCAAAGGGTATGAATTCTTTACCGTGATGTTGTTCAGCCCTCGGTAATCAATGCAAGGTCGCAGAGAACCATCCTTCTTCCCAACGAAAAAGAACCCCGCCCCCGCAGGAGAAGAGGAAGGCTGGATGAACCCAGAGGCCAGAGAATCAGAAATATATTTCTCCATGGCCTCCCTCTCGGGAATAGAAAGAGAGTAAAGTTTGCCTTTAGGCGGAGATTTACCTGGCAGTAGATCTATAGCACAGTCATAGGAACGATGCGGAGGAAGAGAAGCAGCACGAGACTTACTGAACACCTCCTTCAGGTCGTGGTACTCCACGGGCACGTTAGATAAATCCGCTACCTCACTCTGAAACACAGAACCAGACACAGATGGACAGGCAGACACTAAACAGGACTCATGACAGTGGTTACTCCATGTGGAAACAGTGTTAGTGCACCAGTCGATACGGGGGTTGTGTCTGGAAAGCCACGGGTGACCCAAAACCACTGGTGCAAGTGGTGAGTCCATGAGAAAAAATGAAATGAGTTCAGTGTGATTTCCAGAAGTGATGAGGGTAATGTCTTCAGTAACGTGAGTGATGCGGGGAAGTTCTTGACCATTGAGTGCGTTGACGATAATCGGGTGTGAGAGGGGGGTGACGGGGATCTGAAGTCTATGTGCTAGTCTGAAGTCCATGAAATTACCCTCCGCTCCCGAATCCAGAAGTGCGCTGGTGCAGTGCGTTGATTGTCGCCATCTCAGTCTTACCGGGAGGAGGGTTGATGTAGATGAGGTCTTCTCGGCGGAGATCCCACCCGATAGTAGCCTCATACTTACTACCGGGCTTGCTCTTTTACCGGGCAGGAGTGGATGAAGTGGCCCGCCCGGCCACAGTAGAGACAAAGTCCTTGGGATCTCCGCCTCTCCCTCTCCTCCCGGGAAAGCCGAGCTCTCCCCACCTGCATGGGTTCATGGTCGAATGCGGGGCTGACCGCGCTCGCACCACCGGGTTGTTGGTCCTCTGCGCCGAACACTGGGCGGCTGGGGCGCGTCAGTCTGGTTACACGATTCAGTCGAGCGTCCACTCTCAGCGCAAGTTCCACCAGTCCATTAAGTGTCTCGGGTAAATCCATAACGTAGATCTCTCTTTGAACGCGGTCAGCCAACCCATGCAGGAACATATCCCACTGCGCCGCCTCGTTCCAACGGCACTCTGCGGCCAGGGTGCGGAACCGGATGGAAAAGTCCGCCACCGAGCCTTCTCCTTGTCGCAGCTCGGCGAGTAATCTGGCCGCCTCCTTACCCGCCACTGCACGGTCGAAAACTCTCTTCATCTCCTCGGAGAGTGCCTGGAACGAGGTGCAGCAGTTGTCCTTGTTCTCCCACACCGCCGTCCCCCAAAGCGATGCTCTTCCTGACAGCAGGGTTAACACAAATGCCACCTTCGCCTCTTCGCTCTGGAAAGTGTGTGGCTGTAAGGCAAAGTGCATAGAACATCTAGTGAGGAATGCTCTGCAAAACTCAGGCTCACCAGAATATCCCTCAGGTGTGGGTAGGCGTGGCTCTGATCTCCCCGCTGCTGCAGGCGCTGGTGGTGGGGGGACGGGCGGCGTGGGGGGCGCAGTGGGAGTCCGTAAAAGCTGTACCTGTTGGGTGAGCTCGGACACCTGCTTCACGAGTGCTTGCACCGCACGACCTGTGCCAGAGATACTCTCCTCCTGTTGATCCATCCGTGCGATACTGTGAGCGATGAAGTCATTGATTTGTGATGAATTTGCTGCATCCATGGTTTGGTCAGATCGTTCTGTTAGGAAATGATGGGAGGATGCAAGATGCAAATACAATCAGTTTAATGGTAGGTCAGATATGACAAATGTAGGACACAGATCGGGGACAACACTCAGGTGGTGGGTGAAGCAGGGACGAGATGGCGATCCGGTGGTGAAATCAGGTGATGACGTGCTCGAGTGAAACCCAGGGAAGTGGAACATCCAGAAGACACGAAGAACTGACGAAATCCAGGTAACACGAAGAACTGACGAAATCCAGATGAGACACAGACGAGGCACGAGCACAGGAACACACCGAATGACAACCACAACGATCTGACAACAAGAGGGAGAAAATGCTGGGTATATATAGGGACTGAAATGAATGGCAGCTGGTGACACTAATCAACACAACGAGTAACCACACCCACACAATTACACTCACACAGACACATCAGCCTGAGACAGCCGATTCATGAACCGTGACAAGAACTAAGTTCCCGCGCTCTGCGCATTCACGAGCTGTATTCACAATATAATACCGCAAATGAGGATATGTTCAGCCTTTTCCATACCTGTTTATTTATTTTACTATGTTATTATGCTTAATCCTTAATAAGGTTCATATGATAGTGCTGTATAGTGCGCTGTGTGATATTCATATGGATACTTTCAGTTTCAACGTGCCAATTATGTGTATTTAATAACATCGCCATAGAATCGCATTGTAAAGGTAGAAATTTGAGTTATGTATATTATAGCATTATAGTGTAATGCAATGTGATGTTTAGTGTGTTTTAGTGGTGGGAAGTTCTGATCATTTTACAGACTCGGATCTTTGAGTCTCGTTCAGTAAAATGAACGAATCTTTTATTGAGTCATTTCGTTCATTTCGGTCATTTCATCATTAAATAATTAAAATGTCATGTTGAATATCCCAGAACATCTAGTACTTAATCTAGTACGAAAATCTTGATTACATTTGTAAAAATAACATAAATGACTATAGGGTAATGCAGCCAAGGCCAAATTATAAGCAACTGAAATAACTGTATTAATTAGTTGCTGGGTCTCAAGTTCAGGCTATTGCAGTCTGACTGTTATAGTTCACCTCACCTCCTGATCCGAGACGTTCTTTCCTTTGCAACTTCATATTTATCAGTTTTGTTCTCCTCCTCTCATGTCTCGAGACGTTAGCTGTTGACTCGTCAGTGTCTGACTCTGATCTGTGCTGTCTGCTCTGGGCCGTGCCGTCGCGATATAACAAGACCGGAAAGAGTAAAGATTAGTTCATCTCTCTCGAGTCTCTAGTTCGGGTTCGGACGGGTCTGAGTCTTTCGTTCTTCCTGTCAGTCCTATTAAGTCTATGCTTTCAGTACCGGAAAGGGGAATGATTAGTTCATTTGAGTCTTCGGGTTTGAGTCCTTCGTTCTTTTCTCACGTGGCCACTGGTCTCTCGCATCAAATACATTAGATTCGTATTATTGACTGCGTCTGAATGTATATTGCGTTAGGCATAAAAATACAAAATATGTTCAATAAACACTATAAACAAAAGTTCTATTATTCATTATTCCTTATTATTGTCCCTGTCCGTCTCTTTTCTATATTATGCATCTGTGGTGTGTTTTATTATATATTATACATTAATCGACTACTATTATATTATATATCATCTACGTCCTTGTTTGCAAAACGTTTGTGAATTAGTTCGTAAAAATACGGTGCAATTCACGTGACTAAAGAGCGAAGGACTCAAACCCGAAGATTCAAATTAACTAATCATCGCTCTTTCCGGTGGTCTGACAGCATAGACTTAATGGGACTGACAGGAAGAACGAAAGACTCAGACCCGAACTCGAGAGATGAACTAATCATTTCTCTTTCCGGTACTGATAGCATTGACTCTATGGGACTGACAGGAATCACGAAAGACTCAGACTCGCCCCGAACCCGAACTAGAGACTCGAGAGATGAACTAATCATTTCTGTTTCCAGTACAGATTCAGAATCCATATATTGCGCAATGCGCATGCGCGGGTAACACAACATGAACGAATCACTCCCTGGGACAACTCGGTAGTCCCGAGTCATATTAAAGATTCGTTCAAAATGAACGAATTGTTCATGAACGACACATCACTAGTGTGATTATGTTGATATAACAGTCAAGCCATGTTACGCTGATTATTTCTTTATTTATGTTTTATTGTAGAACCACACACATACCTCACACAGACCAACGTTCAATAAACCCCTTTGTTTGAATCAGACTGTCCTGATCCATCCCTGTGTTTTGATCGACACACCAAGAGGAAGGCTAGATAAATTAGAACCACCTTAGAATACAATCCTGGTCTAACTACTTAACATATTTTAAGTTGATTCCACTGTTGATGGGAAAATGAAAGTGTTGATGGCGCGTCCGCGTCTGTCTGCCATCCAGTGCATGTTCCAAACTCCGCACACACTCTTGGATATTGGTCAAAATTGAGTGTTTATTTGTGATAATTATTGTCCAACCTGTAGTATGAATGAGATGTGACGAATTGCTTTGTTCCTTTTTTTGGATAAAATCATCTTCTAGGCTACATACGAAGAGCTCTTTTCCAAAACGCGATAACGCCATTTTTAAAAAAAATGAGTTTGTCACGTCATTCTGTTGTATACCGAGCCTACTCACTGCTCCATAAATGTTTCTAACCAAATCGCTACATATCCCTGTTTAAATTGTACTGAAAGGTATCGTTTTACTCCAAACCGCGACAGGCACTACACTCGTTTCGAGTCAAAGTGCGACATATTCTCTCGGCCAATCGGAGTCTTCGAATAACTGTCACGCGTGAGGTGTACGTGAGGCGTGAGGTAAACATCGTCAGTGTGAATTAAATACGTCGGAAAAATGAATGTGTTGACTGTGATAAACACTTTTGATGGGTCCGAAGAAGCTGTTAAGCCCGCGCCAGGTGGAAGACGACGGCGTTTAAACGAAGACAACCACGAACGTCAACAAACTAAGAAGATACGCTACTCTGGTGGAGGACGGATCCCCACCATTGGATGTAAACACACCTCAGCTAAATGCCTTTGCCAAGCAGATAGATTGACACCCGATGACCTTGTCATGAATTTTCAGAAGTTTCATGACAAACCTAATAAGGTGGATCAGGACGCGGCACTTCTTCACCTGATGAGCGTATCTGAGGTAAAACGGCAGCGTCAGAACGACGAAAACCGACAGAAGGGGAGGAATGTCACCGTGAAATACAGCCTGCTGTGGGATGAGCACCCCAACAAATTGCCAGTTTGCAAGGCCACATTCCTGTCAGTTTTGGGTGAGTAAAGTTTTCATGTTTGGAATAGTTGAAATCCGTTTTGTATGTGATTTTCCTTTGTAGTTACACTGATGGGCGTCATGTTTTATACTATTAGAAGGATTGTTTTTTGGCTACTATCAGAGAAAAGTAATGATGATACACAACCCTTTATTTGTGTAGTGGATGGCTAAAGCCATTTCTAGACAAAGCGGTGCTAACTGTTTGTAAACTCCAGGGGTGAAAGTGTTCATGTCTTACTGGTGCTCCTGGTCAGACGTTTTAGTAGGAAGGTGTGTGTGTGTGTGTGTGTGTGTGTGTGTGTGTGTGTGTGTGCGTGCGCATGTGTGTGAGTGCAAAATCTACATTATTAGGTGTCAAAAAAGGTTGCGAGACAATGCTCTAGACTACTTCGCTAAAACTAAGCTACTTGGAACATCAAAAGAAGTGTTTTAAGTTGATTCTGGACTATGTGTATAGTGTGTGTAATGATGTGTATGCATGTTGGTTTTACATTGAATCGATCTAATTCATTAATTTACCTTCACTTTACCACAGGAATCAGCAAAGACCGGGCCTCCTGGGTTGCCCGGTATTATGCTGAGACTGCAGAGGCTCGTCCGGAGAGAAGAGGTGGTGCGAGAAACATCGAGGGGCACGACAGTAGAAGGCAACTGATCATAACTCACATCAAGACCTTCACGTGCAGGGCCAGCCACTATGGGCGGAGGGGAGCACCTGGGCGCAGGTATCTGCCAGCTGACCTCAGTGTGCGCAAGATGCATGGGCTCTTTGAGGCTCTAAACCACGCACACACAAGCTACTCCCTCTACTACTCTGTTTTTGACAAAAATTTCAATCTTGGCTTCGGCCACCCAGCAACTGATGCATGTTCTGATTGTGCCAAATACAAATTCAGAATCACAGATCCAAATATGACAGAAGCAGAGAGGCAGATAGAATCTGCATTATTCATTTTGCATCGTCGTAGAGCTCGTGTTTTCTATGACCTACTAGGCAGAGTTGCGAAGGATTCTGTGTCTGTCTGCTTTGACATGATGCAGAATCTGATCCTTCCCAAAACTCCAATAGGGCAGGCCTACTACTCTCGTCAGCTGTATCTCTACCTGTTTGTTGTTGTAAGACACCATGGAGAGAATAGTCGGCAGCCAAAAGAGGATGTCCATCTCTATGTGTGAGAGGAAAATCAGGGTCCCAAGGACAGCAACATGATTGCATCTGCTTTGAATGACTGCTTCACAGTTCGCCTTGCTAGTCAAATTCGCAGATCCAAGGGGCTTCGGCTCTTCAGTGACTCGTGTTATGGACAAAACAAAAATATGACCATGGTCTCCATGCTCATGGAGCTAAGGCAAACCTTCCCCAATCTTTGCATCGAGCACACATTTCCAGTCAGGGGGCACAGCTATCTCCCCGCAGATAGAGATTTTGGCAGGATTGAGCAGAAAATCAGAAGCATCGACACAATTCTCCTGCCACAAGAATACCATGCCCTCCTGCAGCAGTTTGGTAATGTGTACATTTACGGCACAGACTGGAAGGCTTTTGATTACAAGTCAGCTACAAAAGAGTGCGTGAAGGCGCAGAAAAGCTTCAAGATCAGTGAAGCACGCATGCTGGATTTGAGTACCAACAAGGTTGGTATAAAGGTGGCATACAATGGGGAGTACTGCTTCCACAGTGTGCTGAAACGGGGGAAACGGTGGGCTGACCTGAAACCTGCCATTCTTGAAAGCCAAACCACAGTGAAGAAAGCAAAGAAGCAAGATGTGGTTGCACTCCTGAAAGCAATAGGTGTGTCTGAGGCAGTGAGCGCATTTTATAGTGATGCACTATCTGATGTGAATGAAAACGCTCACCAGAGTGACGAAGACCCAGAATAAATTCCTACAGTGTAGTGAATGAATGTAATGCAGTATGTAATGCAGTATTAAAATTAATCTTTGTTTTATTGTTATAAAGGTTATGCACTTCAAGCAACAACATTTTAATTGGTTTCGCACTTAATATTGCACTAATTGGCCATTTGTTTTGTGTGTTATGTATGTGTGTTTTGTTTTACTGTGTCTTTACTGTGAATAGCGAGCGCTCTATAGTCTCATATAGAGCTCATGATATTGTATGTTAACTTATTTTAAAAACAGACTGAAAAAAATGAATGGTTTTATAACATTTTTGAGCAAAGAACACATGGTGGATATATAGTGGAGAGTGGATATGTAGCGTTTTGAAAAGAAATATAATAAACTTTGGATTTATGATCATTAACATTCTTGTTTGATTTCTCAATTATTGTTGATGGTGTTCAGATTGACCCAAAAATTATTTTTAACTATATAAATTAAATACTTACAAAATACGTAGGTCTGGGTAAATAATTGTCCTTTATCTCAAAACAATCAAAATGGATATATAGCGTTTTGGAAAAGAGCTCTTCATATGTAGCCTAATAAATGTTATAATAGGCTAATGATGATAATTAGCCTATTATTATTATTTGCGGACACGGACCTAAAACACTCTCCGTCTTCCAAGTCAGGTGACTGTAAATGCGAAAAATCCGTTTCCATTGCAGTTTTGCGAAAAAATCCTTTTTCGAATTGCCTGAAAAACCTCCTCATGCGAGCGTAAAAACGTTTTTGCGCTAAACGGGAGTTTTTGCGAAATTGACGTGTTTCCATTAAGCGTATTTTCATTTCGGAATTTCAATTTGCGCAAATTGAAGGGTAATGGAAACGCGGCTAGTGATTGTTAAAGACCCCCTCCGATGAAATTTTTTTTTTCTTGGTGTTAACATGTTCTTGTGTAATTTTTCTAATGTTAGCAGGCGTTTCTTGAGAAAAATAAGCTCAAAGTTGCATTTCTGAGTATTTCTACATTCAAATGGCTGTGAATCAGTAGCAGACACTAATGGCGCTTTTCCACTACACAGAACCAGCTCGGCTCGGCTCGGCTCGACTCGACTCGCCTTTGTTTGGTTTTCCACTGTGTAAAAGTTGTACCTGTACCTGCTTTCGGGTACTTTTTTTCGTACCACCTCCGGCGAGGTTCTAAGCGAGCTGAGGCGATACTAAAATGTGACGTAAAACAATGCCGACTGCCAATTGGTCAGAGAGAATCGTCACTATTCACTGCGTCATCTTGCACGCGCCAACCGGATTCGTCTCGTTTTTTCAGCAGTGTTTCGTTTTGCTGCCCTCAGCCTCTCATGAAACAATGTTTGTCTTCTTGCTGTGAGAAACAGCCACATCCCGAGGATCAAAAACAGCATACACTCGATTTCCTCCATTGTCCTGTGTGTGTGGGTAGCGCGGATATGTGTCGCGTATTAGATTACGTCACAGCAGTTTACTGCGGCGTCGCTATGACGACCGGGTACTATCTGTGGCGGTACTATCTGCTATGGAAAACGGAGCCAAAAGCGAGCCGAGTCGAGCCGGTACTGTGTAGTGGAAAAGCGCCATAAAAAATGCCGGCTAAAATAGACTGGAGTTGTGACGTATTAACTCCACTGGGTGGGGCCACAAGCTCATACTCCCCTCCCTCCATACTGATATTCCCTAAACTTTTTACAAACAAGCACGTAGATAATGTATAATATACTGTAATAGTAGTTAATTCATGTATAATATATAATAAAACACACCACAGATGCACAATATAGAAAAGAGACAGACAGGGACAATATGGAACTGTTATTTTTCAGATGTTTTATTTTGTTATTTAATGCCTATAAATATAAGACAATATACATTCAGACGCAGTCAATACTCAATAATATGAAACTAATGTATTTCATGCGAGATACCAGCGGTCAAGTGACAAAAGAACGACTCATACACGAAGACTCGAGTACTGACAGCATAGCTTCTATGGGACTGACAGGGAGAACGAAAGACTCGGACGCGGCCGAACCCGAACTCGAGACTCGAAATATGAACTAATCATTACTCTTTCCGGTCCTTCTGTATCACACACGGCACGGCCCAGCAGACAGATCAGAGTCAGACACTGACGAGTCGACAGCTAATGTATCGAGACACGAGAGGAGGAGAACAAACCTGATAAATATGAAGTTGCAAAGGAAAGAATGTCTCGGATCAGGAGGTGAGGTGAACTAACAGAATCAGACTGCAGTAGCCTGAACTTAAGACTCAACAACTAATAAATTAATACAACATTTGAGTTGCTTATAATTTGTAAGTAAGCTAGCGGGAGAGACAGAGAGCTCTCAGCAACGGGGAGGGGGAGGGTCGTCTGCCAATGGCTCCGCCCACAACCCAGAGGCGAATTGCTAATGAGCTACTGCCGCTCTGCTGAAGTGAAGTCTCATAAAACGGCACAGGTTTTGTGATTTTGGCTAAAAATGGCATAATCATATTTTAAAGACCACTGGGAATGTTTATAAAATAGATCAAAATATGATCGTAGGGGGACTTTAAGTACATTTTTAATACACTCAATTGTACGTCTTTTTAACCTGGGGTGATCACAGTTCTTTTCTCTTTTTTCCCCTCAATGTAAAAATGTCTAGTGTTTCCTCACTGTAAATGTCTAAACTATTTATGTTGTGTGGCTCTTCCCATGATTACTTTTTTAGTGTTTCTCTCTGGGTGTAAAAGGATGATGTAGCATTTTGGGGCAAATATGGCCACCAATAATCCAAAACTGGAAGCTAAAATAGCGAATATTTCCACAGCCACAGCATATTTCCCTGGTGAGCTCACATATGCTGGAACAAATGCAATCCACACAGCACAGAAGATCAACATACTGAAAGTAATGAATTTGGCTTCATTAAAATTATCTGGAAGGTTTCTTGCCAGGAAGGCTAAGAGGAAACTTACTGCTGCCAGGAGGCCAATGTATCCCAGCAGTAGAGAAAAACCAACCACTGAGCCAATAGCACATTCGTAGACTATTTTAGAGGTGACATACTGGCTGTTTTTATAGGGTGTTGGGGATGAAGTGGTTAACCATAATATGCATATCAGAACCTGAAGGGCAGTTAGGGACATGATAGTGCCTCTTTGTTGAGCTACACCAAACCATTTCATGACACTTTTACCCTCAGGTCGAGATGACTTGAACACAGCTATTACCACCATAGTCTTGACCAGGATGCTGGAGACGCACAGGACAAAGCTTATGCCAAATGCAGCATGTCTTAATTGACATGTCCACACCCGTGGCCGACCAATGAACAATAGAACACATAGAAAACACAGTTTGAGTGACAACAGCAGCAGGAAGCTGAGCTCTGAATTGTTGGCGCGTACTACAGGAGTGCTACGGTGATGAGCGAAGAGGACCATCACAAGTGCGCAGAAGCAGGTGCCAAGCAGAGATGCAGTGGTCAGAGAGATGCCCAGAGGTTCCTCATATGACAGATACTCAACTTCTTTGGGGACACACCGATCTTTATTTGGACTTGACCAAAACTCATCTGGACATGTTGTGCACTCAATAGCATCTGTGTGTATAACAAAACATGAATAGAAAATTCTCTTTAAACATATATTAAGATTTTGGAATAGGACTTCTTTACCTTTTGTATTTGAAATCTGTCCATCTCCGCATGGTAGGCAGTCAAAACAGCAGACAGGAAGACCCTTCTTCCTGGCTCGTCTGGTGCCTAGTGGGCAACTCTCACTGCACACAGACCGTGGGGGCTAAGGGGCACAAGATCTGTTATCACACTTTTTTAGTTATGCGTGTGTGTGTTAAGTATATTAAATCTAGTTTTGAAATTTATAATATATATATATATATATATATATATATATATATATATATATATATATATATTAATTACTTTTTTGTTCTCAAAGTTCCAGAATATTTCATCCTCATTTAGTGTGAGCACATTCCCTGCTGTAGCCCCTTCATTTACTACACCAACTGTGCTGACCCTTATCACACCATCTGAACTCGGCTGCCAGTTCATCACATCATAGATGGCCAGAGCATCTCCATTCTTATCAAATGAAACATGATCCCCAAAGCCAGTGGTGAAGTTCACTTTCTGTAGGTAATGGGCTACCTGAACAAGTTACAGGCAGGACAGGTGTTATATGTATTTCTATATTGTGTATACACATGTAGAATTATTTGTGTCCCTTCTGTGTTCATGTAGTATTTCTGCTATACCTGCCAGGGCTGCAGGTTCATTATCTCGGCACATCTGTTTCCACTAAATGGTCCTCTGCCCTCCTCACACTGCATCAGGTCATGAAGCGCATGTGCAAGGGCATAAACTGCTTTATACACATTATATGATGCCCTCAGCTCTGAAACATCAGTGTATGCTGTTTCTGTGCAGTTCAGATCTTCCTGCCCCGAACAACCCATTTTTTCTCCTTGTACCTCTCCACCTTCAGCATCAAAACTGCACCCGAACATGTTTTCCCAGAAGATTCGTACCATATTGTTTCTTGGATTGTTGTCAGGGCGGAGGTTATAAAGAAATTTACGAAGTCCCTGGATCTCTCCACGCCTGATGGCAATGCCCAGTGTGCCCCCCAGGAAAGGCAAAAGACGTTGAGTGTGAAACACCGGTGAAGTAGCCCAAGCTTCACTTGCAATCCACTGTCTGCCTGTCAAATTTTGCAATACCACCTCATCCATCAGTGGTAACAAATATGCTTCAGTGGAGAACACCACCACCACTCTAGCTGTAGAGGCCTGAACCACTCGCACTATCCTCTGAATATCTCTACTGTTATTATCACGAGGCAGCATTTCAGAAAAGCCAACACAACCTCCGAATAGCTGCACATCTTTGTGGAATGACTGAGAGGCATGGATGCCATAGTCATCATCACTGTAGAGAAGACCAACCCAGGTCCATTCAAAATACCTCAAGATCTGAATCATAGCCTGCACTTGGAAGGCATCACTGGGTATTGTTCTGAAGAAAGAGGGGTACTTTTTCCTGTCACTCAAACAGGAGCAGGTGGCAAAGTAGCTAACCTAATAGAAGAAACACAAATGAGCAGCAAATAAATCACACACAAGGAAAAGAGAAACAAATATTTGGAAGCATTGTATGCAGACTATATATTTTTGTATCTATTACAATTAAAATAAAAATAAAAAATTGCATTTCACATGCACATTTACCATAGGCACTCTAAACAGTCCCAGTACACTGGAGATTGCAATTGAGTGAGTAGACCCTGGGTCCCCCACAATAGCAATCACTGGAGGTAGGCCAACACAGTTTAGGTTAGAGAAGGAATCATCTGTCCCACTAACCAGAGCTGTAGCAGCTCTGAATGCCACTCCCAACTTTACACAATTGTCATAAAGATGGTATCCAAGAGTGATGTTAGGAAGCAGGTTTGGATTCTTATTGATCTCATCTATAGCAAAGGCCATAGTCTGTGCCTGCTGGAAACTTGCCTTATCAAACCTATAAAAAGCAAGAGAAATTATAATATTTCAATGTTTCTGAATTGATGGTATAAAACAGTTTCCAACATTCTCATATGGTAAAATATTATTGAATTTACCATATGTAATTCATGATGAATAAAAAAGTACATGCAATTTATAACAAGACAGTTCAGCAGCTATGTTATAGTTTTCTTAATTTTGTCTTTTACAAAAATAGGTATCCTTGTCCAGTTTGTCTCAGACTCACTGCTCGCAGTAAGGTGGTTCCGGTTCCATTCTGTAGCTAAGCTCTGGGAACACTGTGAGGAAGTGAACCTCAAACAGACCTCCAAGTATAAGATCTCCATCCTGGAACATCCCGTTTAATTTAAAGTGTCCCTGGAGCTGACAGACGCCTGACCTGAGTACTGAAGCTGCAGAGACACAGTTAAAAGACAGATACATGCAGATTTGAAGAGTGATCCACATTTCTATCTAGCTTACCCAAATTGCTGTTATTTATAATAAAGACTGTGTGGGGTGTTGCTTTAAAAAGCAGGTGGAGACAATGAGACCTCCAATGAAATCATGAAATACTTTTCTCTTTTAATTTTGATAATAAGTTTGATGAATGGCAACTTTAATCTGCCACTTGTTTTAGTGTTTGCTTTCACTGCGTCAATGGTAAGCTCATTAAACAACAGTTTGTTAATGGTAAAATTAACCTCCCTTTAACAAAAAACAAAACAAAACAAAAAAACACTTGTAGTACTGGTGACTAATATATTGCATATATTATACTGTAGAATAGATAGATGAGACAAATAGAGTAGGTAAGTCCAAATGTATGCCCACATTCCTAAATTTTCCACCAGAGGTCAGTATATTCATAGATTTTCTTCAAGGTGCTTAAGGTTTTTTTTTCTGTTTCACATAAAAGCATATTCAATCTTTTTTTTCTCTCTCTGAACTGAACAGTTTTTCCACAATGGCAATTCATGTAATTATAACACAGAATAGGTACAGTAGGTGGACAACCAGAATGTCGTTTACCGCCCGCGGCAAAAATAACCCAGCCGTATTTCAAAGTCGGTGGCGAAATTACCACCAGGTGGCGCAAAGGGACATTAAGCGAAAGCAAAACGTAATTATGTAAAAGTAGCCTACATTTTAAATAGAATATAGCTTTAACTAGAATATAAATATATTTTAGGCTATAGGAGAACATTTTATTAATCAAAAGTTAAAATAGGCCTATCTCGCAGTCAACGAAAATAAAGTGCTGCTTTCAATGACGCTATTGAGGAATGCGAAGACTGAAGAGCGCTTCTCTCGCGTGCGCACACTGACTGCTGAACACCCGAACTTCTGGGCTTTTGTCAGTGAGAAAAGTCGTGGTCGAGTGGTAGAACTTGTACACTCATTTTGATGACACTGCTTCAAATCCCGCATAAACTTGTATTAAAATTACCTTGCATTTCTATTTTACATTAAGGAACAAATCTCTTCCAACAGATTGACTGAATTTACATCTTCAAAAGCAGTTATGTTAAAAAAAAATTCCATGTAGGCCTAGATTAAAAAAACAAACAAAACATAACCAAGCTAAGCAAGTTGCGATTTGCCGGTGGGGTATTTCCCCCTCCACAGTAATCAATGCTATAATTCGCCTAAATAGACAATATCAAATATGTGTATGTATTTTTTTTTAAATATGCAACACGCACATTTAAACAACAAATAGCCTAATAAAATCTGAACCAGCGCTTCTGCGCCTGTATTGAGACATAACATGCAGCGCAGTGGCAGTGGCATTCAGTTTCAGTGGCTTTAATATTGTTCAACAAACGCGGCGGTGCTCACTTGAATTATTTTTCTCATCGCAGCTATAATAAAATCATATTTTAAAACTGTAAGAGGTCTCCTTTTTCATGTAGCCTAAAGTAGCCCAGGCCTGCATTCACAATAGGCATAACGACGAACCTTTTTCTTGCACATTAGAGCGAATACATGGCTGAGTGGTAGAACATAGGCCTACGGTTTTACCATTACAAAGACATGGGTTCGAAGCTTGATCAAACATGGATTACTGTGGTTGTATTTTATATTTAGGCTATTAATGCAGAAAGATTTGTTCTAAAACTCTGTTACACCATTTAGGTTTTTTATGCTTATATTTATAAAATAAAATTACCATGCATTTCTATTTTACACTAAGGAATAAATCTCTTCCAACAGATTGACTGAATTTACATATTCAAAAGCAGTTATATAAAAAATATAGAAAATAAAACTTAAAGGGGTTCCATGTAGAATTAAAAAAAAAACATCCCCCTCCACAGTAATCAATGCTATAATTAGCCTAAATAGACCATAACAAATATATATACATAGCCTATATATTTATTTATTTATTTTTAAATATGCAACACGCATGTTTAAACAACAAATAATAAAATCTGAACCAGCGCTTCTGCTCCTGTATTGAGAGATGTCAGTTTCAGTGGCCTTAATACATTGATTTTTAAAATGTCACAAATTGTTTTGAGGTAGTTTTGAATGAAATATTGAAATATTGAAAAATTGAAGTTTATAATTGAGTATTTTTTGACACACCACGCCCAGTGTAGGCCTATTTTAAAATCAGGTTTTATTCTGGCATTAATTGTGTTCGACAAACGTGGCGGTGCTCACTTGAATTTATTTTTCTCATAACAGCTAAAATAAAATCATCTTTTAAACTGTAAAATGTGTACGTTTTCCTGTAAAGTAGGCTTACTCTCACAATAGGTTAACGACAAAACATTTTCCTGCTCATTTGAGCGAATACTCACTGCAGAAACATATGTTTGGGCATTTCTCCGTAAGTGAACACATGGCCGAGTGGTAGAACTTACGGTTAGAACATGATAATAACATGGTTTCGAAGCCCGATTCAACATGAATAACTGTATAGTTAAATTTTATATTTAGGTATTTATGCAGAAAGATTCGTCTAGTTCTAAAACTGTTACACCATTTAGTTTTTTTGCTTGTATATATATATATATATATATATATATATATATATATATATATATATATATAAAAAATTCCATTTTACACTAAGGAAGGAACAAAATAGTATCCAACAGAATGACTTCTTTACATCTATAATAATACCAGTCGTAATTTCAAAAGCAGTTCCTTAACAAATAAATAAATAAATAAATAAATAAATAAAAAAACATGAGGAGTTCTTTTCCCAAACACTATAAATCCATTTCAATAGTTTTCAGGAAAACTACATTTTTTACCTAGACCCACACATTTTGTGAATATTCAAATTATCCTATTGAAATGTTTTATTGGTTCAGTCTGAACATGTTGAACAATGATTATTAAATCAAACAACAATATTGTTAATGATATATTAAAAGTTTTTTTTCAAAACGCTATAAATTCATCCATTTTTTGTAAAAATATGGTTTATCTTTAAAAGAAAAAAAAAGAGAACATGCAACATATAATCAGGGGCTCATGCTATAAATTAATATAAATTAAATTTAGTAACACAACCTGAAAAAGTAATGATAGTAATGTTATGTAATAGGGGTGGGAAAAAAATCGATATTGCAATATATTGTTGTGCTCTCTGTTGCAATAAATAATCGATACACTAACGCCCAATATCGATATTTTATTACAACACGAAATGATTAATTTACCTGTTGTCAGTGTCACTGTCACTACCCAATATCTACCATTCTGTTTGCGGGGGGCGCTGTTCGAGTAAATAGGGGTAAAGTGGCGCAAACAGCGGCAGGTGAAGAACACAGGTTAACTAACAACAAGAGAAGCGAGAAGAATGGCGAAAAACAATAAAAAACTAATCAAAGACCCACCCGCTAGTTTCGATTCTAAAGTGTGGGGACACTTAGGGCCCTATGATTTCCGCGAATCACAGAATCTCGGATGGAATTGTGGAATTGGCCAATTAATGCGGAATCTAGTGTTAATGCGGAATTTCGTGGAATTTTACGTATTTGGTTTGAAATTCTGTTTGTGTGTGGGAGAAGAAAGTATGTCTGGTGAAAATGCAGACTAGCACATGCACACACACACATGCATGTATGCTATAGAATGTGAGCAAAGCGGACCGGCGTGACGCTTAAATATAAGTAAAAAAAAAAAAAAAACATAAAATAAACATAGGCTACGTTTCACATTTATGTTTAATAATATTGTGTTACTTATTTTTATTATTTCGTCTATGTTGAGTAGGCTATATGAAAAGTGAACCGCATGAGATGAGTAAGATAGGATCAAAAGCTACCCGATATATCGGAAAATATTTGGAGTGGGTCAGACATGATTTTGACCACCAATTAAGTTTTGTTTTGTAGAAAGCTTGTAAATGTCATTTCGGATAAATTGTATCTTCATTTTAATAAATGTTTCATCAACAAATCGACTGTATTAATACATTAGAAGTAAATATCAGACAATATAATCATGTGAACTGGAGCGCGTCTCATATATGAACCGAAACACTGCGATGCTTGCCTCACAGACCTGAGAACTAGAAAGCTTTAAATGTCTACTTTTAAACAAAACAATTAAAAAAACGAAAATAAATTGGCAACTCTCTGCGTAAGTAGGCTAATTCGAATTAGCCTATGCGTTTAGGCCTATGCGCGTTTACTGCGAAGATGGCGAGTCAGCATCATCAACTTTATCTTTGCTGCTGACACCAACAGAAAACTCTAATTTACTAGAGTTTAGAGCAGCATGTTTGCAACAATAACACAGTTGAACAGAATGTCAGCCCTGTGTGTGTGCATGTGCAGTTGTGTGTGTGCATCACACGTTAAATGGGGGTGTGCACCCCCATTTGAAAGGCCGTGTGTCCACCAAAGCGTTTTTCCACACGCCTGGCGTATGTTTTCAATTGTTTTCAATGGGAGCGCCGCGTTTTTTTAAACGCCATGAGCGTAATCAAAACAGCTCCTGAGATTAGGCTGGTGTTTTTAGTATGTCGCTTTTTCTTCGAGCAATTCAAGAACAATATAGGCTATAGGCTACAAATTGAACATGGTTTATTTTTGTAAAACTTTAAAACTGGCCTTTACTTTTCTTGACGATTCCTCGGTAGCTTTTGTTTGAAGGCATTCAATTGTTCCAAAAACACTAACGTTAGAAACATAGGCTAACTGCACTTTATCACAACGGCTTAATAAACCGTACCCACGAGTTCCTAATCCATGCTCTCAGATTTGAAAACCGTACCCTCAGTTTTTGCAATCTGTACCCACAAATTCATAAACCGTGCCCACGCTTTCGCAATCCGTACTCACGGGTTTGTAATCCGGACTCACGGATTTGTGGCTCGTCCCCCAGAGTGTGCCGCATGATTCAACCAGGCCTCCAGTTTAGATGCGGGATGCATTGCATTGTTTTTAAAATCATTTTTTTTTAAATGGATAACTTCTTGCCTTTAAAAAAATACATTTAGTATACTTTTATCTTTAAAGTAAATTTTTAGAGGAAAAACCTCAGTACTATAATAAGCGGGAAAAAAATACATATAAAATAATAACACAGTTCAAAAACTGAAAAAGGTTTGGTTACATGTTAATTTATAATAGTTACCATTACCATTAATAGTTACCATTAATTATTTTATGTTAAATATATTACTGTCTTCGGTGAACTCATTCGTAGTAATAAACGAAAATAATAATTAGCTATCAAATCAAAATGCATTTAGGCTACATAGGCCTATTTAGAAGACGCTTTTATCCACAAAAAAAGAACAAAGCAATTCGTCAAATTTCAGTCATAGACAATAATAATGGGCTAAGATTCTAAGAAACAAACACAGGTTTTTAACACATATCCAACTGTTTGTGTGTACCACGCACTGCATGTCACTGCCGCGGCCGCAAACTCTTGCATGTTCCTATCAGTGGAACAATTTAAAATAATCTAGCATTTCTGGTCATACAGAAAAAAATACATAATACATTATTTGCAACTACTTTTATTTGTGTAAACTCACAATAACAAGAAAGCGTTGTTATTTTTCAGACACATTTATTATGATTAGCCTATAAATCACCTTTAAATCATCTCTCCTATGGTTCCCGAGACATGCTCTTCTCGTTTAGCACTGCGGGCAAAATATAGTTTTTAGAAAGTAAAATTAAAAAAATTAAAAAAAAAAAAAAGTCAAAAATTGTTCCTATTAATTTGCGAATATTTTAAATGTTTAATAAAGGCAAAAAGTCAATGTTATTTATTTTTTGTCCACAAACACTTGGATAGCCTATGTGTCAAAATCTTGTGTTTATTTGTGATAATCCCAGCCCTGTTTTATTATTGTCTAACCTTTATTATGACTGACATTTGACAAATTGCTTTGTTTCTTTTTTTGATAAAAGCGTAAATAAAAACAGTTGATAAAAATCTAAATATGTAGCCTAAATGTAATAATAATAATAGCTTATTATTATTAGGCCTATTATTTGCGTTTATAACTTAAAATGAATTCACTTAAGACAGGAATATGATAATCATAAAACAATTTATGAATGTTTTGTTTTTATAGGCCTATAACTTTGTGTTTGTGTTAGGCTATATTTAGGCTATTTTTATTTTATTTTTTTGTATGTGAAGTCCTTTTAAAAACAATGCATCCCACATCTAAACAGGAGGCCTGGTTGAATCATGAGGCACATTCTCGGGGACGAGCCACAAATCCGTGAGTCCGGATTACAAACCCATGAGTACGGATTGCGAAAGCGTGGGCACGGTTTATGAATTTGTGGGTACAGGTTGCAAAAACTGAGGGCACGGTTTACAAATCTGAGAGCACGGATTAGGAACTCGTGGGTAGGCTACGGTTTATTAATCCGTGGGCACGAATTGTTAAACCGACGGAACAGTTTAAGAATCCGTGAGTTTATAAACTGAGGGGACGGTTGCAAAACCGTCGCCTCGGATTGTCCTCCCCCCGCCCCCAAAAGTTGCATAAAATAATGAATAATAAAGAACTACAATGTACAAGAAATACAATACAAGGCTATAATGCAGTTTTCGCGTTTCCACTTGACAAAAGCTTGCTATGCTGACGAATGAGTTAAGATGAAAAGAAAAAAAAAGAAAAAAAAACTTGTGGCTTTAACGCTGGTTTCTCTGGCTATTTGAGTAAATGAAAACTTAATACTTTCACATTTAAATGTAAATTTGCCGTCCACCACCGAACTCTTGGTCGCCCTTTTTTTTTTAAATAAAAATGCTGTCGTCACCCGCGCAATGATTTATGGGGTAGGATCAGGTAGGATAGGCCAAGAAGTGTCCATTTATGTATCCTTTCTCGGGGAAACGAAGGGTGTATTTCTCATCGTTTTTGAATTAGGGAAGCCTTCGTCGCGCTGCAATGACGCAACCAGCCTTCGAATATGGCCTTCGGAGGATGCATAACTGAATTGGGACAGTCTTCATCCAACCGCTATGACGCAATCGGCCTTCAGATGCGGCCTTTGCAGATGCAGCCTTTGAATTGGGACGTCCTTCATCGCGCGGCTGTGACACAATCGTCCTTCAAATACGGCCTTAGGAGGATGCAGCCTTCACATTGGGACACAGCTATAGACAGTTCTCGATAGACCACACCGATATAGCCCCGATAAGCCAGACATAGACAGGTCTCGATAGACCACAGCGTAAACCAATCATTTTCCTTTCTGCCCTTAGAACATGTTTGAGTAAGTAAAACTCCCATCTGCTCATAATTGGTGCGCACACCCTCACTCAGCGGCACTGACAGCTCCTGTGGTCTGGATTCTCCTGCTATTAAAAAGATTGCTAAATAATCACATTAAGTTGATAATTAAGGGCAGACTAAAACAGCCCTCAGTCTGCGAGTTTAATCTCCGCGTGACCAATGATAATTAAGGGCAGACTAAAACAGCCCTCAGTCCGCGAGTTATATCTCCGCATGACCAATGAGCAAACACTAGACTATTTGCAGGTATTACTCATGGGAGTTGTAGTGTCAAATTGCAATTCGTTTGTTATGTCAGATGTATTTTGACAACAAATTTTTCAACACGCCAAGTGGCTAGTGAGAGTGACTGCGTTATTCGCCACTGGTGAAATCCACCCGCATTTAGCGGGTGTTAATGTCAAGCCCTGATTGTAATTATACGTTTTTTAAACTTAATAAGAACTTGAATATTTTCTGCTGTTTTATACTTGTAGTCCACTGCATCTTGGACACAATTATTGTAATTTTTAAAATACATTTTCATTTTGCTTTTTATACTTTTACTTTAAAAGATGCACAGTTTTGTTTGAATACTGCTCTGGGCTTATTCCTGTTGTGAATTAAAAACCTTTGTAGTGTGTAAGGGCATGATTAAACAATAGCTAATATAGTTTAAAAGTGTTTTTATGTTTGTTTGCTATTCACATGTAGGGATTGCCATGTACCGTCTACCCCTGCCACCCTGCCGAGACCTCTTCATGCCTGTTCACACATTGACTTTACAAACAAAAAAATGTTTTTCATAATTTAAAACAATTTATTGTTTTATGTGAATGATTAGTCGGGATGATTTTCAGATCATTTGAAGCTAAAACTCTAAGCCACAACATCCATTAGTCAAAAGTCTTGTGGACAGATATTTAGTATGTGTTTTTTGGGCTTATTTCAGAAACTTTATTTTTAATTTTTTTTCAATAACCATGCATACACAATATTCTCCCAAAAATACTAGCATGTTCATACGTGTTGCTCACATTTTATGGTAGCCCTGTTTGTGCTAAATAGAGTGTAATTTCACTTGTGCCAGTAGTATGTTTACAGGGAACTGAAAAAAAACACACACACAAATGTCAGGGCATATCAAAACATCTCAAGGACAACAAAAACATCTTAGACCCCAGAGGGTTAATAATAAAAAAAAATATATATGGCTAAATTCATTTTTTAAGGCTATGGACAGTATATTTTGATTTCCTAGGTAATGAAAGCATATCCTGAAATAGCTCTAAACTTTTTTTCATCTTCTGTGTTAACAAATGGATTTTTATCATATGTTCAGATCTATCTACAGAAAATATAGGCAAAATCTGGCATATTTAATGATAAACCTAATTTGCATAATTAAACATACAAATTTCATAAACGTGTAATACTTTTTTTAATATACTTGTGTAAGTAATCAACTGAGGAAATTTTATGGTGATAGCTATTATTTAAATATTTTACTCTATTCACCTGTAGTGTCTCGCCTTAATAGTGTCTTAGTGTAAAAAATGAAAGACTCACACATTTAGCAAGATATTTTCAAAAACCGCATCTATTTATTCTGTGCACCTCTTCCCATGATTGCTTTTTTAGTGTTTCTTTCTGGGTGTATTATAATGATGTAGCACTTTGGGGCAAATATGGCAACTAGTAATCCAAAACTGGAAGCCAGGATGGCAAATATCTCCACAGCTACTGCATATTTCCCTGGAGAGCTAACATATGCTGGAACAAATGCAATCCACACAGCACAGAAGATCAACATGCTGAAAGTTATGAACTTAGCTTCATTAAAATTATCTGGAAGATTTCTTGCCAGGAAGGCTAACAGGAAACTTACTGCTGCCAATAGTCCAATATATCCCAGCAGAAGAGAAAAACCAACCACTGAGCCAATAGCACATTCATACACTATTATAGACCTAATATACTGGCTGTTTTTTTGGGGTGTTGGAGAGGCAGTTGATAGCCAGACTGCACATATCACAACCTGGAGGGCTGTTAGGACCAGAACTGTTCCTCTTTGTTGAGCTGCTCCAAACCATTTTATTGCACCTTTACCTTCTGGTCGAGAGGACTTGAACACAGCTATGACCACCATAGTCTTGACCAGGATGCAGGAGATGCACAGGACAAAGCTTATGCCAAACACAGCATGTCTTAACTGACATGTCCACAACTTTGGCTGTCCAATGAACAGCAACACACATAGGAAACACAGTTTAAGTGAAAACAGTAGCAAAAAGCTGAGCTCTGAATTGTTTGAACGTACTACAGGAGTTTTGCAGTAATGAGCAAAGATAAAAATCACAAGCACACAGATACAGCAACCAAGCAGAGATGCAGTCGTCAGAGAGATACCCAGAAGATCCTCGTAGGATAGAAACTGCACTTCTTTGTGGATGCAGTGATCTTTTTCTCGGTTGGACCAGAAATCACTTGGACACGCTATGCACTCAGTGGCGTCTGTACACGTAAAAGTAGAAAATAACCAAATTTAAAAAAAGAAATAGCGAAAGAAAATATGTTTAAATGGTTATAGTTTATTAATGTTTTATATTCAGTGTACATTTTTTTAACAATACGTCTTACTTTTTCTCACCTGTTGTATTAGAAATCTCCCCATCTGCACATGGCAGGCAGTCAAAACAGCAGACAGGAAAGCCCTTTTTTGTGGCTTGTCTGGTTCCTGGGCGGCAACTCTCACTGCAAACAGATCGTGGGGGCTGAAAGAGACATCATATGTTGTTTTTCAGGCAAGCCCTGATATGTCTCTGTTGTGTTTGTATGATCTGATGGTCTTGGGAACACATTGCACTTTTTTCTTTGCTTTAAAGATTTAAATAATAATTTGCACAAATAATGATATTTAAAATAAAATGAAAATTACTTTGTTTATCTCATAGTTCCAGTATATTGCATCCTTATCCAGTGTCAACACCTTCCCTGTTGTTGACCCTTCATCTACCACACCAACTGTACGGACAATCATTGCTTCATCAGAGCTCGACTGCCAGTTCAACACGTCATAGATGGCTAAAGCATCTCCATTCTTATCAAATGACACACGATCCCCAAAGTCTGTGGTGAAGTTCACTTTCTGTAGGTAGTGTACCAGCTGTACAGTTTGAAGACAGGACATGTGTAATATGTTTATCTGATATATGAATTAACATAGCACATACATTAATATACACATACACACAAAATATTTTGCTTTTCCTCATTCTGCTGTTATATGCCTCATAATCTGTATAGTCTAATAGAGTCTTACCTGCCAGGGTTTCAGGTTGGATATGTCGGCACAGCTATTCCCTCTGAATGGTCCTCTCCACTTTTCACACTGCATCAGGTCATGAACAGCATGTGCCAGGGCATAAACTGCCTTATATACATTGTAAGAGGCCCTAAGCTCTGATACATCAGTGTATGCTGTGTTTGTGCTGCTTAGAACCTCTTGCCCTGAACAAGTTTTTTCACTCTCTCTGCCTTCAGTGTCAAAACTGCACCCAAACATGTTCTCCCAGAAGATTCTCACCATATTGTTTTGTGATTTGTTGTCAGGACGAAGGCCTAGCAGAAAGTTACCAAGCCCCTGTATCTCTCCTCGTCGGATGGCAATACCCAGTGTACCCCCCAATACAGACTTAAATTGTGGAGCAAGAAGCACAGGTGAGGTAGCCCAAGCCTCACTAGCAATCCACTGCCTACCTGTAACATTTCTTAACACCATCTCATCAACCACGGGCAACAAATAGCTTGAAGTGGAAAATACAACAACCACTTTTGCCGTGGAGCCTTGAATGATTCCAACTATGCGTTGTATTTCCTTCTGGTTGTTATCATTGGGCAGTATCTCCGAGAAGGCCACACACCCTCCAAACTCCTGCACATCCTGGTAAAATGATTGACCGGCGTTGATGCCATAATCATCATCACTACAGAGGAGACCAACCCAAGTCCATCCAAAATGTCTCAAGATCTGAACCATAGCCCGCACCTGGAAGGCATCACTGGGGATCGTTCTGAAGAAAGAGGGGTACTTTTTTCTGTCACTCAAACAGGAGCAGGTGGCATAGTAACTAATCTAATAAGGAGAGATGGAGAGCAGAGGCAGAGAGAGATTAAACATTTTATCAGTGCTAAAGTCATTGTAAAAAAAAAAAAATGGGAAGAAACAGATATGTGTTATTTTCACACAATGTTTTACTATTAATATTGAAAATTTGATTATGGCATAGTAGATAACCAAATATAATGTCTTCAAAACAAATAAGAAAAATGTTGCAGGAGAGACTGATAAACATGGAAAAGTATTTCCTTTTTAGTCTGTTTAGAAATGATAGTTTCTTGAAGATTTTTTTTTCCAAAAAAAAGGTAAAAATATATCTCATACCATAGGCAGTCGAAACAGCCCCAAGACACTGGAAATTGCAATAGAATGAGTAGACCCGGGATCACCTATGATTCCAATCACTGGTGGTGGTCCTTTGCAGTTGAGGTCAGAGATAGTCTCCTCTGTTCCACTAACCAGAGCTGTGGCACCACGAAATGCCACTCCAAGCCTTAAGCAGTTGTCGTAGATCTGGTAACCAAGCGTGATGTTAGGCAGGAGGTTGGGGTTGCTATTAATCTCACTGATGGCAAAAACCATTGTTAGTGCTTGCTGGAAGCTTGTCATATAGAAGCTAGAGAAGACAATACAAATGAAATTATTAAATTATACAAATGAGCATTATCTTCACTAATACTAACAGTAACAATAGAAAAAATAATAATAGAAGATTAACTGAATTCCATAACATTTATGTGAGATCAGATTTTGAATTTGTAAATTATTATTATTTTTATACAAAGTTACATATGCAGTGAATAATTTCAGTCATGTAACCAATCAACATGTCATGTAACATGATATCAGTGTTGAATCATTGTTGAAAATGTATATGCAGTCATAAAAATAGCATTCAACTTTCCAATTATTGCCTTTAAGTGTTCAGTTGGTGTGGTCCAGACTCACAGCTCACAGTGTGGTAGTTTTGGTACCGTTCTGAAGCTCAGCTCTGGGAATGCTTTGAGGTACTGAACCTCAAACAGACCACCAATGAGAAGGTCTCCATCCTGGAACATCCCGTTCAGCCTGAAGTGTCCCTGGAGCTGACAGGTACCTGAACTGGCCATCATGGCTACAGATATATAGTTACAAGACAGGAACAAACAAATGTGCAGAATTAACCACATCCCTATTTATCAGTCTATGTCACTCTTCCCTCAGCTCACTGATTTATCATAAAGATTGTGTGTGGCACATTTTTTATATAGCAGGCGGTGCCATTGGCCTCTCTGGAAATGAGGACGTCATTTTTGCCATGTTGGCCCTCCGCCAATTTATGTCTCTTGTATGTATCAAGACAACATTTAAACCAAAACATAATAAATTTAAGGTCTCAAAATTATTAATCACAAAACATGGTTAACAATTACACAACCAGATTTGTATTTACAAAATAGCATTCACAATTAAACTAAAAATTTCATAAATACAGACGTGTATTCACAAATATTGTTTAAAGTTAAAGTTCCAAAATTATGTATCTTAAATGTATTTGTGCAATTGTTGAAAAGAATTCTGTGAAGAATACCTTTGCAGTTTTAAAGCTTGTTTTGCAAATTTGAATATACGTTCTCAACAGTCTTCAGTCTGACATCTAGATGGCAGTCGTGTACTTGACTTGTTTTGTAAGACACCTGTGGTCTATTATAAAACCTCCTTAATCCTCCTGTGATTATTACAGAAACTGTGAACATTCCACATTTACTCTATCTTTATTGCTAAATGCTGATTACCATGATAGTTATGTGATATGGCATGGCCCATAAGCCAAATAGTATGTGCACAAGCGTAATTTCGAACTTCCGCTTTTGTCAGAAGTCGGCATATCAGTTTCCGGTCTACGACTGGTCATACGCCTCTACTAATAAACAAACGTGAACAAGATGAGTGCTGCTGTTGTACGAAAAAAAAAAGAGTTCTTAAACACATCTAAGTTTCTAAGAACTGTAGGTGGATCTAACGTCTGTTTCACACCTGTTTGCAGTGTGTTGCGGTGCAGGAGCGTGCTGTTAGTAGCCAACGTTCACATATTATGATGCGATTATGATGCGTTTGCAGTGAATAACTAATCCGCGGCTGTACAACAAACACATACTTAATATTTTTATTAAGTCCAGAAGTTATGCTGCAACTTATTTTTAAAAACAAAAAGTTGTGTCAGCAATGCGATTCTTTGTATGCACGTTTAAACACAAATGTAAGTTGGCTATTACTCCATGCATTACTAAGTTGCTCAAGCAAGTGGTCAAATATTTACTATATTAAAATCGCAAATAATCTAAAATAAAACTTGAAATTGACAAAAGCAGCCGACTTGCCTTTTCTTTTGCATCTTTTGCGAGTGTTGTTCATTCTGTCGCCTGGTTGAAGTAAATTGTAGTTTTCCTTGATTAAATGTGCATTTATGGTGAGATTACTACATTTTATTTAATTAAACGCATTACTACATTTTCAGGTCAATTATCATTTGACCACCAGCGTTTGCAGCACAGCAGAAATAGATTCGGTGTGGAAACGATCGCTGTGCTGCTGTTACGTACCACACCAGAGAAAAGTGAAAGCCATAACCTGTTTACATGGTGCGTTTGGAGACTGCTGTGTGGCACTTTGCTCTGCTTCAAGTCGCTAACAGCCATTTGAGCTTCTACTGCTTCCTGATAAACACCAACACCTTCGTGCGCAGTGGCTGCACAAAATAGACATTTTGGGCAACGCGGAAAAAATAGTAAGTATGTGTTTGTTGGACAGCCGCGGATCAGTTATTCACTGGAATCGCATCATACATGTGAACGCACTAACAGCACGCTTCTGCACCGCAACACACACTGCACGGGTGTGAAACAGACATTAGATCCACCTACAGTTAGACGTGTTTAAGAACTCTTTTTTTCGTACAACAGCAGCACTCATCTTGTTTGTTTATTAGTGGATGCGGATGACCAGTCGTAGACCGGAAACTGATATGCCGACTTCTGACAAAAGCGGAAGTGTGCACATAGCCTATTGAAGTAGCCGACTGGGTTACTAAGAGTAACTTACCCTACACTGCCCACACATCACTGCATGAAAAAGGTCAAATCTGGTTATCTGACCATAGTAAACTGCTGTGTAATGTCAGCTTTGCTGGATGTATGAGGAAAATACCTGAGTCAAGAAAATGTACAATATTTGTACATTTCCAGAAAAAGCCAGATACCTAAAGTACACAAACCAGGGTTACCCCCAGAAATTCTGGGCTCTATGGAAAACAAAATGTCTGGGCCCCCTCCATTTTTTACAGATAAAATTTAATTTTAAAAATTTACATTTAACAAAATAAACATGCCCAGTATACTTTAAAAAAGATACTCAGCACATTGCTTAGTTAAATGTCTAAAGATGAGTACAAAGCCTAAAAAACAAAAACAGAAAAGGGAGAACATTTATTATCTCAATATATAATTGAGGGAGTTTTCATGTCCATGAGATTAATATCGCAAACATGCTTATTAAAATAACATATTAAATGTCTTCAGTGTTCTTCATGATCTTGTCTTTACAAATTCCAAAGTTAATTATTTTGGAAATAATAATTTATTTATAAAAATTTATTAGATATCTCTAAAATGTCAACTAAATAACCGTGCAAAATGAATTACAACCACAATCCCATTACCTAATAAAAACGTTTAAAAAACTTATTCAAAAACAGTTTTACAGTAATTATATTATTTACATTAAGCTGAGGTAATTGTGAACAATGTGTCTTTTGATTAATAAAATGTTCTGCTATAAAAGTTTATATTATATTTAAAGATATATTCTATTTAAAATGTAGGCTACTTTTACATAATTACGTTTTGCTTTCGCTAAATGCCCCTTTGCGCCACCTGGTGGCCATTTCGCGAACGAAAATACGGCTGAAATACGGCTGGTTTATTTTGCCACGGTGGATTTACCGCGGCTGTCCACCTACTGTAGTCCAGGTGCCAGAAAGTAAAAACCCTGCCATGTTTTTGGATCTACCTCTAGATCTACAACAGTTGTTTTCACTAACAAGCTCATCTATACGGTGGCCGAGAGAGCTAACCGCGCTGCAACCTGATTAAGACGAATGCAATTTCAAAAAAACGTATTCAACTTTAAAAACGCGTGCAAATTCAAAAAAGACATCGCAAATTAATAAAAACATCTTCATCAGTTCCACAACACACGTGTGCTCCAAGTACTCACAACACAACCAAATACAGAAACGCGCTGCAAACGTTCACAACACCATAGATATCATATAGAGACTAGATACCCTATTGGCCTCTGAAAAACGAGAAATACGGCCGCCATCTTGAACCGGTCGTACTCTTGTCTCTTTGCGTGGCAGTAGATAGGATGCCAGAGCACTGTGGAACATTTTTCTGTTCTAATCGCCGGACCACCGAAAATAGTGCTTTTCACAAGTAAGTCTTAACATTACCGTACTATTGGTTGTCTTTTGTGAATAGAATATTACCAGATAATGGAGACGGAGCAAAGATATTTGCTATAACTGTACTGAAATCGTTGTGAAATGCTGTTTACTGCATCAGCCGGTGTTCACCCGGCATGAAGAGGTGGGGTAACTGTTAAAGTAATAATTACAAGAGCTTCTAGGTTATCAGATAAGCATTCAACTGGCCTGTTTTATATGTTATCTGTGTTTGCGCACATCAGGAAGCAACGTTATGTACACGCATGACAGCGATGGGCAAATTGAGTTACCCCTCTAACTTCTAGTTTTATTGATAACCTATATCTTATCACATGCGATTTGGCTATTGATATTACAGAAGTCCTGTGGTAAAATTATTAACTTACTTCAGCCAAAAGTTAATCCGAAAAGGGCTTTAATCTAGACATTTTCCCCTCCCAAATCCACATATAATAAAAAGGTATAGGCTTAATGTTGTACGAATTTAGAAATTACTGATGCAAAAACCTTGAAAAGCTTCTTCTCAATTTTTATTACAAGTGGCTGCGTTCGGTGGATTCGGTGGCTGCGTTCTTGTGTGTGTGTGTGTGGGAGAGAGATAGAGATAGAGAGAGAGAGAGAGAGAGAGAGAGTGAGAGAGAGAGAGAGAGAGTGTGTGTGTGTGTGTGTGTGTGTGTGTGTGTGTGTGTTCGTGTGTCTGTTCGTATGTATGTGCGTGTGTAAGTCCGTGTGTAATCATAAATTGTTTCTTCAACTTATTAAAATATCTTAATTTACTGCTGCTACTATCGGTTTCTGCTTCTTTATTATTTTTTATAGTGTGTGATTTATAAAATACATGATATCCTTCATCACATATATTGTGTTTGGTCACTTTTATCTTATTTCAGAATATTATATTATTGTTAAACCTACAATGGATATTAAAATACGCCGAACCATGTGTCCTATATCATAGCTACATGAATGACCTTTGCAGCAAAAAACCCCGCGTGAAAATCAGTTCAGTATTCAGTGAGATATGATTAATTTAATGCGCTGACAGCTCATTTCACCTGCCATTCAGATTACACTGAGCGGAGCGGATGACCGGTTTAAGATGGCGGCTCCAATTCTCGTCCGTGCCAATAGGCAGTAGCGGTCGATAGGGCGTCTACCTATATGATGTCTATGCACAACACCACCAAATACAGAAACGCGCTGCAAATAACACGGTCCACAACGGAAATGTTTCCGGGGAACTAAATAAGTGACGGACCCAACTGGGACTTGTTTTATTGTGAGCTTCCCTATGCCCTACTCCCTTCAAAGGGCAGACGGCAAAGCTCTTCAAGTGGGAATTTGGCGTGAGCATGACACCTAGTGGGTCATTTTTGTAGCCGTTTGGACCTTGGTGAAGGGAGCAACAACAGACAACTTAATGTAATTATTTTTACCTTGGATGTTCCTATGACAACGCAGCACTTTGTCCATCAGCTGGCTGTTCTGACGACAGAAATATAATGATTAACATAACGGTTGCAAATAAATTATTTATTTTTTATTTTTACTTTATAAAAATCTGTTAAAATATCTGTTTTATATATCTGTATGTCAGTGCCATACATTACCTAACATTTTAAGGAAACTTTTCTTATAAAAATTTAAACATAAAATGAAACTATTTGTATAGTGTAACTGATGTATAGATTAATATCTTGCCTTCATGTTCTTCTAGATCTTTTTTTTTATTTATTTAGTTTAGTTTTCAGATCATTGTTCTTTTCTCATGTGTATTGACATTGAACATATTGTTAACACATGTTGTATATTGTACACAAGTTGTATGTCATAATAATTTGAATCTCGGTGTTTTGCAGGGGAAAGTCAAAAGAAATTAAATAAAACAAAGTAGAATTTTGAGTAAGCAAGGAGTATAGAACTATAAAAATATATTATAATATTATTTATATATACAATATTATTTTAATAGTATAGTTTATTTATAAAAAAAAATATAGGCTTTGACTTCTTGTCAATAAAGGTTTTTTGCTTTAAGCACGTCCTGTGGTTCCAATCGGGTACGTCGACTGCAAGTTCAACGAGGAGAAGCGGAGTAAAAATGGAGTCAGACGAGAGCGAAGAAGACACAAGAGGAGTTGAGAACAGGAAAAGGAGAAAGAATAGCGTTTCAAGTGACGGAAGCCGGACAAAAAGAACTGTTGAGAAATATCAAGTAGGTATGATAGCAGTAACAAGAAGCGACGGGATCTTCAAGGATTCGCACAAGGTTGGAAGATTCGTTGGAAAGAAACTTGGAGATGTGCGGTCCATTAAAATAACAAGGAGTGGGATGGTTATTATTGACTGCGTGTCAAGGCGTCAGAAAGAACAAGCTCTAAGGATTACGGTGTATGAAGATTATAGCGTGGTAAAATGTTTCCCACTCGGGACAGAATACAAAAAGAAAGGAGTAATAAGTGGCGTACCGCTGTCAGTGGAAGACGAAGAGTTTCGGGCTATTGAAGGAGTTTGTGAGGCCAGAAGATTGACAAAATTCCGTCAAGGAGAAAGGGAACAAAGTTCTTCTGTGTGTCTGACTTTTGTGGGAGAATTGCCAGAAAGGATATACTTAGACTACATATGCTACAGAGTGAGGAAATATGAAAGAGCTCCATTAAGGTGTTTTTGCTGTCAGGAGTATGGACATGTGGCTGCAGTGTGTAAAGGAGTCAGGAGATGTGGGAGATGTGGGAAAAAACACTTGTGAAGGAGGGACGTGTGAAGAGGAACAAGTAAAATGCATTCACTGTTCGGGAAATCATCATGTGGGGTCAATGGAATGTCCTGAAAAAATTAAACAGGTAAAAGTGAGTAAAATCAGAGAAGAAGAAGGGTTGACATATGCAGAAGCAACCAAGAGACTGGAAAGAAAGGAACGAGCAGTAGTGCAAACAGAACAGGAATTGGAAAAGAAGGGAGAGGATCAGAAAAACGTTATTTGCATGGACAAGAAGCGATTCTTAGCATTTATTGCTATGGTGGTCAATTGTGCTGTGGAAATTAAAGGCAAATCAGAGAGGATCAAGATGGTGTTGGATGCGGCGAGAAGATTCTTGGACATTATGGACATATCAGGAGAAGAACTAGATAATATGTTGAGGGAAAAATTCATGCCATTTCAGACCATTGAGTCCGACATATAGAACAGTAGGTGGCGGTAATGCAACATTTTGGATGCCAACCGCCATAAAACCCAAAAGAAGAAGAAGAAGAAGAATCGGGTACGTCACTTATTTTGGTTCCCCGGAAACATTTCCGTTGTGGATATTTGCAGCGCGTTTCTGTATTTGGTGGTGTTGTGAACGTTTGCAGCGCGTTTCTGTATTTGGTTGTGTTGTGAGTACTTGGAGCACACGTGTGTTGTGGAACTGATGAAGATGTTTTTATTAATTTGCGATGTCTTTTTTGAATTTACACGCGTTTTAAAGTTGAATACGTTTTTTTGAAAATGCATTCGTCTTCATCAGGTTGCAGCGCGGTTAGCTCTCTCGGCCACCGTACATCTACCTGTTAGAGGAGCTGGTTTAGGCCCTGTTTACACAAGAACGCTCGCAGGTGAAAACGTAAAAATATTTTATCGGATTTTATTTTTTGCGTCACCATTTGCACGTGGATTTCCCACACAAAAAGCTCGTCTAAACGCAGAATAAAAAGTGATGACTCAACGCCACTTTTGCGTTTTCTCTTCAGAATCGTTTCCGTGTAAACATAGCCTTAGTGATGGTTGGAACAGCTGCTGGACAGGATTTCTACTTTCTGGCAGCTGGACTATACACCTCTGATATACACACGCGCAGATAAAGACACACACACACGCACACACACACACACACACGCACGCACACACACACACACACACACACACACTCAAAGATTACTTGATTGAGCTTGACAAATTCATTGAAAAACAAACCACAATTGGCCATGTTCTTGGGTTAGAAAATGGGGAGTGTGTTCTGTCTCCGCCGGTTTCATGGGTGCCTGGAAGTTGGAGGGTATGCCATGTTTTACTTGGGTTCTGACATATAAAGGTTTTTGAGATAAAACTATTTGCACTATTAAAAATTTGATCTAATGCAGCACACTTTTTCTGTTAACCAACAGAATAAAACACTATTTGGTTATTGTTACTTACTGCAGTGCACTATTATTTTTTGTTCAATACAATGCACTACTGTATTTCATTCCACAAATGAAATAGTCTTGATTAAATGCAATAAAAGATTAGCTAACATATAATAATTGATTGATATAATAAATAATGATAAATAATTGAACTATTTTCTACATTTTTAAAAATATTTTTAAATATTTAATAAGCATTAAAAGCATAACACTATCTGTGTGTTTCCTTAGTTTAGAATCTCAAAGATTATGCACTCTTTCATTAGAAAATCAATACATATTTGCAGAATAAGCCTTGCCAGTGACATATGAGAAAGAAAAAAAAATGAATCGTTCAATAATCGTAATCGAGGTGACTTCTTCGATTAATCGTGATTATGATTTTAGCCAAAATAGTACAGCCCTACTATTTAGCCCAGAGCCGGATCGGCACCAGCTGACAAATGATGTAATCAACGGTGCAGAGAGATGATCGAGTAGTGTCCGAAAGTGGTGTTTCTATTATGCCGGTGAGCTCACTATATAGTGCTCTACTATGTAGGGAGTAGGGGGTAGTGGTTTGAGTGGAGATTTAGGGCACAGCAAACGGCTTTATTGGTGATTGGCTCTTAGGTGACGTCCTGATTTCCAGTCATGACCACGTGGCACCGCCTGCTCTTTTAAAGGAACAACCCATACAAGCTGAGAGGGTAAGTGGTTAAGAAAAGAGAGAGAAATGTTGATCACTCTGTATCTTTCTATATATTCACTCTTTAACTATATCACTGCAGCTTCAGCCCTCAGATCAGATATCTGCCAGATCCAGGGACGCTTCAAGTTGAACAGCATGTTCCAGGATGGAGATGTTATATTTGGAGGACTGTTTGAGGTTCACTTTTTCACAGTGTTCCCAGAGCTGAGCTTCAGAACAGAGCCAGAACCACCTTACTGTGAAATGTGAGTCAGACAGAATGTATAATATTAAAACAAGGAAGATTTTTTTTAAATAATTACAACAATATTATAATAATAGTAATAATAGTAAGAAATATGAATTTTAATGTTTAAACTTAACTTGTTGACCGCAGTAATGCTATCTAGACAAAAATCTCTATTAAAACAACTGTATATTTAAGTGTGCACCATAGAAGAGATCCATGAGTGTAAATTAAATGTTAACGTTTGTCTTGCTTTTTCTTAGATTTAATATGGAAAGCTTTCAGCATTCACAGACTATGGCTTTTGCAATAAATGAAATCAATAAGAATCCCAATCTGTTGCCTAACATCACTCTTGGTTACCATCTTTATGACAACTGTGTGATGCTAGGAATGGCGTTCCGGGCTGCCATATCTCTGGCTAGTGGGACAGATGAGTCCTTCTCCAACCTCAACTGTACTGGCCCTCCTCCGGTTATTGGAGTGGTGGGGGATCCTAGTTCAACTCCAACCATTGCAATTTCCAGTGTTTTGGGGTTGTTTCGAGTACCAATAGTAAGATGGGATGAAAAAAGTAAAAAACAAAATAAAAAATATACTGCTGTTCAAAAGTGTGGGATTGGTAAGATTTTTTATGTTTTTAAAAAGAAGTCCATGCTCACCTAGGCTGCATTAAAAAAAATAAAATAAAATAAAAATATATGTTATATTGTTATTTAATTAATTTAATATAATTTGATGCTCAAAAAACATTCATTATTATTATCAATGTTAAAAATATTTGTGGAATTTTTTGATGAATTGAAAGCTCTGTTTGATTTATTTGAAATATAATCTTTTGTAACATTATCAATGTCTTTACTGTATCTTTGGATCAATTAAATACATCATTGCTGAATAGAAGTATTGATTTATATTACCCCCACCCACCCAAAAGAACAGACCACAAACTTCTGAACTGTATTGTATAATGTTACAAAAGCTTTCAACATCAGATACATACTATACTTTTGAACTTTCTAATCATCAAAGAATCCTGATTTATTCTGATTTAACTGTTTTCAACATTGATGCATTGATGATAATAACAATATGATTCTTAAGCAGCAATTCAGCATATTAGAACGATTTATGAAGGATCGTGTAACACTGAAAACTGTAGTAATGATGCTGAAAATTCTGCTTTGGATCACAGGAATAAATTGCACATAAATTAAAATCTATTTTGTATGAATTGTAATAATATTTCACAATATTACTGTTTTGTTTTGTTCTGTTTGTCTGTTTTGTTGTTGTATTTTTAATCAAATAAATGCAGCCTTGGTGAGCATAGGAGACTTTTACAAAAAACATTACAAATAGTACAGATCCCAAGCTTTTGACCGGTCATTTATGTGCGTTTGTGTGCGTGTGTGTGTGTGTGTGTCCTGCCTCATCTGCCTGTCTTAGGCAGTGAAAGGCACTGATCATTTATGTTGATCATCACTAATTTTCTGCAACTTGTCCTCCCTCTCCATCTCCCCTAATTAGGTAAGTCACTACGCCACCTGCTCCTGTTTGAGTGACAGGAAAAAGTACCCCTCTTTCTTCAGAACGATCCCCAGTGATGCCTTCCAGGTGCGGGCTATGGTTCAAATCTTGAAGCATTTTGGATGGATCTGGGTTGGTCTACTCTACAGTGATGACGACTATGGCATCTACGCTGCTCAGTCCTTCCAGCAGGAAATGCAGCGGTTTGGACATTGTGTTGCTTTTTCTGAAATTCTACCCTATGATGACAACCCCAGAGATATTCAGCGTATAATGGGAGTGATTCAGGCTTCTACAGCTAGAGTGGTGGTTGTTATCTCCCCTTCATCCTTAGTGATACCTTTGATGGATGAGGTGGTGTTGCAGAACATGACAGGCAGACAGTGGATTGCGAGTGAATCTTGGGTCACCTCACCTGTGTTTCACACACCACGTTTCCTGCCCTTCCTGGGGGGCACACTGGGCATTGCTATCAGGCGTGGGGAGATTGAGGGGCTTCATAACTTTCTGTTATGTCTTCATCCAAAAAATGATCCAAGAAACAATATGTTGAGGATCTTCTGGGAGAACATGTTTGGGTGCAGTTTTGAAACAGGGGGTAAAGAGACAGATGGAGAGCAAGTGAAAACAGTGTGTACAGGACAAGAGAATCTAAGCATTACAGACACACCATACACTGATGTTTCAGAGTTGAGAGCAGCTTATAACGTGTATAAGGCAGTTTATGCCCTGGCACATGCACTACATGACCTGATGCAGTGTGAGGAGGGTAGAGGACCATTCAGTGGGAACAGATGTGCTGACAAAACAAACCTGAAACCCTGGCAGGTAAGACTCAAATATATAGCACAGATTTACATAGAAGAAGAATTAGTCAAATCAAGTCATGCCACCTTTATTTAAATAGCGTTGTATGCAATACGGATTGTTTCAAAGCAGCTCTACAGTGATTTTCATCTCTACAACTAGACACAAAAAAATGAAAATGTGCAACAAATAACCCTGACCTGTCTACAATCTGTACAGCTGGTTCACTACCTACAGAAAGTGAACTTCACCACAGACTTTGGGGATCATGTGTCATTTGATAAAAATGGAGATGCTTTGGCCATATATGATGTAATGAACTGGCAGCCGAGGACAGATGGATCAATAAGTATCTATACAGTTGGTGTAGTAAATGAAGGGCCAGAAACAGGGATGGTGCTCACACTGGAAGAGGATGCAATATACTGGAACTTTGAGACAAAAAAGGTAATTAACCTTTTTGCAGATATAGTCTAAATTATAGTCAAAGCTATAAAACAAATGAAAGTATATTAATTGAAAGGCCAAGCTTTACATTTTGTAAAATATTTAATTGATGATGTCTCTTTTAGCCCCCACAGTCTGTGTGCAGCGAGAGCTGCCCACCAGGAACCAGACGAGCCACACAAAAGGGTCTTCCTGTCTGCTGTTTTGACTGCCTGCCATGCGGAGATGGAGAGATTTCTAATACAACAGGTGTCAGATTATTGCTGGCAAAATTTAAATGTAAATTTTTCTTAATTTCTCACCTTCTCTCCTTTTCTCACCGATAGATGCTATTGAGTGCACAGTGTGCCCAGATGAGTTCTGGTCCAATCCAGATAAGAATCAGTGTGTCCCCAAAGAAGTTGAGTTTCTGTCTTATGAGGAACCTCTGGGTATCTCTCTGACCACTGCATCTCTGCTTGGCTCCTGCTTCTGCGCTCTTGTGATGGTAATTTTTTCTCATCACCATAACACTCCCATAGTACGCGCCAACAATTCAGAGCTCAGCTTCCTGCTGCTATTGTCACTGAAATTGTGTTTTCTATGCGCACTACTGTTCATTGGTCAGCCACAGTTATGGACATGTCAGTTAAGACATGCTGTGTTTGGCATAAGCTTTGTCCTGTGTATCTCCAGCATTCTGGTCAAGACTATGGTAGTAATAGCTGTGTTCAAGTCCTCTAGACCAGAAGGAAAAGGTGCAATGAAATGGTTTGGAGCAGTTCAACAAAGATGCACAGTTCTGATCCTAACAGCCATCCAGGTTGTGATATGTGCAGTCTGGCTATCTACTGCCTCTCCAACACCCCATAAAAATAGCTACTATCTCCGCTCTAAAATAGTATATGAATGTGCTATAGGCTCAGTGGCTGGTTTTTCTCTTCTGCTGGGATACATTGGACTGTTGGCCGCAGTGAGCTTCCTTTTAGCCTTCCTGGCGAGAAATCTCCCTGACAATTTTAATGAAGCAAAGTTCATAACTTTTAGCATGCTAATCTTCTGTGCTGTGTGGATTGCGTTTGTTCCAGCATATGTGAGCTCACCAGGGAAATATGCAGTGGCTGTGGAGATTTTTGCCATTTTAGCTTCTAGTTTTGGATTACTGGTGGCCATATTTGCCCCAAAGTGCTACATCATCCTTTTACATCCAGAGAGAAACACTAAAAAAGCCATAATGGGAAGAGAAACACAAAATAAATAGTTTTATTTCCTTTTTAAAACTATTTTATTGGGTTGGGTATATTATTAAATTTACTCAACACATTTGACTGCCATATTACATCAAAGCTTCTCTCTGATGCGAGTAATTTCACATAGTCCTATTCACTTAAACTGGCACTGATTTATATACTTCACAATTAATAAATAAAATATATAGCTAAATTTCAAATGCTATAACTTTATCATCAACATAAATTGTCATATTACCCATCCAAAAAACTGCTTCATTTTAAAGCATTAAGTTCATAACAATTTAACTTTAAATATTTATATATTATATATTAATGTTATATTTTCACCTCTATAAACAAGAAGTTTACATTTACATCCTTTACATGTTAATCCTTGTGAAACTAAAAAGTTTGCATGCTGAAGTGAGTAGTTTTAAAATGTACATATTTATATTGTCAGAATTATCAAATGTAATTTACGCTTGATGTAATAAATAAATGAGGAGTTAAGATTGTTTGTCAGAATCGCTTGATTTTGATTATATACAGAAATCAAAGTTTCTCATAGGAGATACAGGGGTTGGACAATGAAACTGAAACACTGGCCAATGTTGTTTCACATCTGCCTGGTGGCCAATCTTCAGAGTGAAGCACCGGTGGATCAGTGATGGTTTGCACTGCAATATCATGACAATCCTGACTGTGTTTGATGGACACGAGTCAAAAATTATGAGCTGGAGGATCATGAGCACCTGATCCTCAAACCGCGTATCTCCATGGTCATGCACCAACACACACAAGACTTGTGACAGAAGGGTTTTATGAATATGAAAGTGACGTTGAACATCTCCCATGGTCTGCACAGTCACCAGATCTGAATATTATTGAGGTGTCAGAAAACGTTTTCCTCCACCAGCATCATATAGTGACCTGGACACTGTTCTGGAAGAGGTACGGCTCATAATCCCTTTGGTCACTGTGAAGGACTTCGATCTGTCATTCCCAAGATGAATTGGTGCTTTATTTGGATGCAAAATGAGGCCCTCACCATCCTAATAAATGATTGTGTTGTAAGACCAGGTGTTTCAGTTTCATTGTCCAACCCCTGTATGTGACACATTCACAGGATCCACCACATCACCAGCCACTCTATACACATAGAATCACTCGACTACACCCGTTCACAATCACTGGAATACTGATTATTTCCACCTGCATAATCTCTAGTACTCCCTTTATAAGCAGTCACTATCCACACTTCAGTTGTATCAGGGCTTTCAAGTTTTGAAGACAGGTAAGATTGACCCCCAGAATCATGTGAACAATTCCAGGATATGCTTTTTTTCATTGGTTGTTCAGTTAAAGGAGTGGTTTATTACAATTTCACTTTTTCATTTTAATTAGTGTGTAATGTTGCTGTCGGTGCACGAATAATATCTGCAAAGTTGCTGTGCTGAAAGTTTAACGTAAGCAGATATATCGTCTTTTAAAAATCCGGAAGTTTAATGCCTACAAAAACGCCTTGAATGGGACTACAATGAGATAGTTCCCGGGTTTTATAACCTATAAATTTACATCAACCCTGTGGTATTTGGATTATAGGAGATTTGACCGCTTTCGGCTCACAAGCATTTTAAACACAACGTCAGAAGAAAACGAATCGGTTACCTAACGTAACCTCGGTTCTCTCTAGATGAGGGAACGAGTATTGCGTAAGCTAGCTTACGCTACGGGAAAGATTCATTCTTTGCTGAGAAGTTGAAGCCAAAAATTATTCCATAATTTGTATCCATTGTCAACGCAGTTCCACTGCAGCAGACCATGAGCGGGCTAGCTAGCAGCTCATTGGTTCGCTTAGAGGGAACTGCTACAGCCTATGGGCAAGTTGGGCTGAACTCGCGACCAATGAGAGGCAGACGCGCTCTCATTGAGTCAAAGCCCGCCAAAATGGCATGGCGGAAGAGTATAAATTCCCAACTCGCTTGCTGTTCACTGATTTTTCAGAATGAAGCGAGAACGCTAGTAGTGCAAGCATGACCAGGAACGCAATACTCGTTCCCTCATCTAGAGAGAACCGAGGTTACGTTAGGTAACCGATTCGTTCTCTTACGAGAGGTTCTCTCGTATTGCATTAGCTAGCTTATGCTGCGGGAACACCTGGTCAACGCTGTGAGCGCTAAGCATCCACAAAGAGTCCCGGGGGACCCTTATAAGTGGGTAAATAATGTACGTGAAAATAAAAAGGCCAGCAAGCGGGCCGGTGATTGTGTAGTACGTAAGCACATGAGGGAAGAACAAGCGGCACGCTGGTTTTATGAGTGTGACTCCCAATAGTGCAGCTCAACATAAGAGCTGAAGCATACTAGACTGCTAGTAGCTTTGCCTGCAGGGCGGGTACTTCCAGATTTTAAAATCTGACAACGGTGGAAGGGGAAGCCCATCCCGCTGCCACGCATATGTCTTGAATGGAAATGCTGCTGGACCATGCCCACAATGAGGACCATGCCCATGCCTCTAGTGGAATGAGCCCTGATGCCCAGAGGGCATGGCAGGTCTTTTGATGCATAAGCAGCAGCAATAGCATCCACAATCCATCTGGATAGTGTCTGTTTCGAGGCGGCCAGACCCTTGGTGCGCCCACCGAACGAAACAAACAGCTGCTCAGAGCGTCTGAACGCGGCAGCGTGTGTAGTGAACAATCTCAGAGCCTGAACCGGACAAAGGAGATTGGCGTCACATTCGCTATCGGATGTGGGTAGAGCCGATAGGGAAAAAACCTGAGCCCTGAACGAGGGCTTTTAGCGAGAGGTATTTTAAGTCCACAGACTCTAACGGTTCGAACGGGGGGCTTTCATAGTTTCGAGAACTATAGAAAGATCCCAATTAGGAACCAAAGGGGGGCGCAGGGGGTTCATCCTTCTAGCTCCCCCGAGGAAGCGGATGACTAGCTCATCTTTGCCCAGAGACTGAGTGCGTTGGTGTTCAGCGAACGCTGTGACAGCTGCCACGTAAATCTTGAGACTGGAAGGGGATCTGCCCTTATCCAGCATCTCCTGAAGGAAGACAAGCAAAGAGGACACGTCGCACTGCTGAGGGTCTAGGTTTTTTGTCGGTGCACCATTTAGAGAACACAGACCATTTGATACATAGAGCTTCCTACTAGAAGCTGCTCTGGCGTTCATGATCGTGTTTAACACTCTCTCTGGCAAAGCAACGGATAGTCGTTGATCACCCATGCATGAAGCGCCCAGCGCTGAGGGTGGGGATGCCAGATTGTGCCGGGAGCTTGAGAGAGGAGATCTGCTCTGATTGGAATGGGCCACGGGGCTGTCTGCGACAGCTGAGCGAGCTCCGGGAACCAAGTCTGACTCTCCCAACGCGGGGCTATGTTTCCCTGATCCTTTGTAAAACCTGTGGTAACAGGGAGACCGGAGGGAATACATAAAGCGGGCGGCTGGGCCACTCCTGGGCTAGCGCGTCCTCGCTCTTTGAGAAAAATATTGGGCAATGAGCGTTCTCCTCTGACGCGATGAGATCCACCTCTGCTCTGCCGAATATTCACCAGTTTCTGTACCGTTTGAACGTGCAGGGACCATTCTCCCGGAAGGATGAGGTTCCTGGACAAACTGCCTGGGCCGTCGTTCAGATGGCCCGGCACATGCCGTCGCTCTTAGCAAGAGCAGGTGGCTCTGGAACCAAACTAAAAAGCATTTCGTCAGCAGGAAGAGGTTCGTGGATCTGACACTGCCCTGACGGTTGAGATAGGAGACTACGGCCGCATTGTCCGAGCGGATCAATACGTGGTGAACCTGAATGCGTGGGAGGAAAAACGCGAGCGCGTTCTCGACAGCTATCATCACCAGACAGTTTTATGTGTTGGGAGCTCTCTTGAACTGACCAGTGGCCAGAGGCTGGTGAGCCCTCGCAGACCGCACCCCAACCTGAGTTGGATGCGTCTGTCAAAGACTTTTCGGTGAGATACGGTCCCCATGGTAACGCCCCGCTGAAACCATTCTGCCACTGTCCATGGCTGCAGAGACGAGATATAGGTCTGCGTAACTTTGATCAGCTGGCGGCCCGTGGTCCACACACGGTGAGACACACGGCTCTTCAACCAAAGTTGAAGGGGGCGCATGCGCAGTAGACCCAGCTGAAGCCCTGCGGAGGCTGAGGCCATGTAACCCAGTGCCTTCTGAAAAGTTTTCAGAGGCGTGAGGGTGTCCATCTGAGAGGATGCGGCAAGACGCTGAACACGGCACGCTCGCTGTGTAGATAAGCAAGCCGTCATAGCCACTGAGTCTAGATCTATTCCCAGGAAGGAAATCGTCTGACTGGGCTGAAGCGAGCTCTTTGTCCAGTTGACAGAGAGACCCAAGGTGTTCAGATGGTCGAGGAGAACTGTACGGTGAGACAGTAGCTCCGTCTGTGATTGTGCCAAAAGCAGCCAGTCGTCCAAATAATTCAAAATTCGCAGCCCCTGACTCCGCAGGGGGCGAGTGCCGCATCCATGCACTGAACGTACGGGGTGCTAAACATAGGCCGAACAGGAGGACTGTGTAGCTGTGCCCCAATGTGAAGGCTGCGTCCTCCGAAGGCCGTATTTGAAGGACGCTTGGCCGTATTTGAAGGCCGATTGCGTCACATCCGCACTACGAAGGCTGTCCCAATTCAAAGGCTGCACCCTCCGAAGGGCGCATTTGAAGGCCGATTGCGTCACCGCAGCGCGATGAAGGCTGTCCCAATGCAGTTATGCATCCTCCGAAGGCCGAATTCGAAGGCTGGTTGCGTCATCTCGGCGCGACGAAGGCTACCCTGATTCAAATGCGACGTCCAAATGCACCCTTCATTTCGCCGAGAAAGAGAGGATACATAAATGGATCCTACCCGATCCTACGCGGCCTATCCTACCCCATAAGTCATTGCGCTGGTGACGACAGCATTTTTTTTAAGCGGCCGAGAGTTCGGTGGTGGACGGCAAATTCACATTTAAACGTAAAAGTATTGTTTTCATTAATCAAATAGCCAGAGAAAGCAGTGTTAACAGCCAAAAGTTTTTTCTTCTTCTTTTTCATCAACTCATTCGCCACCATTGTTGGCTTTATTTGTCTTGTGGAAACGCAAAAACAACAAAAACAAAACCAAAAAAAAAACAAAAACATCTAGCCTATGTACATTATTATTCATAATTTATTATTTTATGCAACTTTAAATGTGTTAAATAAAATAATTCAGGGATCTTAGTGTTTGCAAGGTTGATACATTTAAACGATATACTTTTGTGTAGTTTAAAGTAAATGATGTCCTGTGAGGGAAAAATTAGGCCTATCATATTTGTACATAAATACGAACGCAGTATGAAGTTCCTTACATTCTCCCACTGGTTATAAAAAATTAAAGTAACAAAATGTTGGTCCATTGCAACAATATTAACAAATTGTTGCTAACTACAACTGCGTTCCATATCAAAGTGCGCACCTGAAGCGCTCTGACCGGTCTAGCCTGCGGAGAATTGTTCTTGTCGCCTAGCAACTGTGACTGACAGCTGACGACGACGAGCAGGAGTAAGGACGTTTGCACTGGACTTTTTATATCCATCTGCTTTAAAATATTCAAATAGGATTGACAGCCTGTATAAATATATTCATCATGGTCCATTTCTGTAGACAATAAAAAGATTACCCTACAAAATCGCATGTACGATTAACATTTGAATATAGGCTATGTGCCTATGTTTTTTTTTATCATTATTAATATTTTTTAGGCTATTTCATTACATTATTTACGTAAGTTAACACCCAATATTTGAACAGATTGTAAACTGGTTAGGACGCAGCCTCTAACGCAGTAAACCAGCTCTGGTCAAATCTTAAGCCGAAATATTTTTTGGGAATTGAAATTATGTGATATATATATGCCATGAAAATATAAAACATAAAATATCCATTAAAAGTAGCCTATAAAACAAAACAAAAAATGACAATAGCCAATTCTGTCTCCATAGCTGTTTACTCAGTTTTATTAAATGACCAGGGTGGTAGCTGTAGCCTACTCTCGTACTGTTGCGCCAGGAGCGGTAATATGGAACACCTGGTTGCGCAATTAGGAATCCGAAGGCTACACTCGGAGTGTCCTCCGAAGGCTGGGTAGGCTGGGTCCTTCGAAGGACGCGTCCTTCAAAGTACGCAGCCTTCACATTGGGACACAGCTTGTATTGATCTAGGATCGGTCTGAGGCCGCCGTCTTTCTTGGGGACAAGAAAATAATGGCCGTAAAACCCCGACTCGCTCATAGAAGGTGGAACTCTCTCTATAGCCTTTTTGCACAAAAAGCTTCTCTATCTCTGACCGAAGCGTGTTTGCTGCTTCTGAACTCACTGTAGTTTCGAGCCGTGCCCAAAAACGTGGAGGGCGGCGATGGAACTGTAACAGATAGCCGTATTTTATTGTGCTTAGCACCCATGGGGAGATTCCCGGAATAGCTTCCCACGCTTAGAAGCGTGACACTAGCGGGTGAATGGGTATTTCACCCTGATTGTTGCACATAGCAGGCTGGACACAGTGTGTGGGCACGCTAGAATGTTTAAGGCAACGGGACTTACACTCAGAGAGGAGTTTAAGGGCCGTGTAAGAGAGTGGGCAGAGGAGGGACGCGCACACAGGCTTGTGGGCGCGCTTAGGCACTCATGACACTCGAGCGGGCTGTGTCCGCTCTATGGGAGTGGGCTCTGATAGAGACACGGGACATGTGGTGCTTTTGTGTATTGGTGAATACTGGATTGTGGGCACATTTTTCTACACAAGAGGCTTTATGCAGAGGAGGGACGCGTGCATGGCTCGTGGGCGCGCTTATGAACTCTGACACTCGAGCGGGCAGTGTCCCCTTTATGTGAGTGGGCTCTGACAGAGGCACGGGGAGTGTGGTGCTTTTATGTATGGGCGAATACAGGATTGTGGGCACATATTCTACACAAAAGGCGTGTTTATACATACACATGTATGTGTATACACATAGCGGGCTGAACCAGTGTGTGAGCGCGCTTACGGTGCTTGTGCGTGACGGCTCGCGGACGGCCAATGGCTGTTTAGTGAGTGACTTCCCAATAACGTGAATGGGGAGCGAGTCACGGTGTGATGAGCGAGCGTGGTCGTGGGCATGGGTGTGGTGTTTGTGTGTAGGAGTGAACACTGAACTGTGGGCACATATACTACACTTAGCATAGCATGATTGGTGTAAGCCAGACATTATGCACTTTTGCCTGATTGCATTTTAGCCTGATACAGGCTGCACAAGTGATGCGCGCGCACTTGTGACGTGTGCAGGGCCGTGTGCATGTAGAAACGTGAGCGCTGCAAGCGGGCACGAGACTGAAGAGGCTGGGATGCGCGCGACCTGGCCGTGTGATAGAGCTGGCAGAAAGGAGATGTGAGCATGGTCGTGGGCACATCTGTACAGATAAAACTCTAGCGGCATAGACAGCCAAGAGAGTGGGCTCTGTTAGACACGGTAATGCTGTGTTTTAATATGGGTGAACACAGGGGTGTGGGCACCTATTACACTTGAACAGAATTGGCATCAATCTTAATCTAACGGCGTTTTTGCAGGCATTCATGTTATAACAGGCTCGTTGCTGCAATATAGACATTTTCGGCCGCTCGAACGAGGAAAGAGAAACGTTAGAGAGATGGGTGCTAACCGGCCTCGGCAGGCTAAAAACACACTCGTTTCTCATGTCGCCGCTGACGCATGTGTGCTTGAGAGCGCGGCCGCTTTCTGTAAAGTAAGAAAGCTGGCCGCGAGCTCAGAGCTGCATAAATGTGCGAAAGCCAGAATCGAACACGGGTCTCTGGCGCAAAAAGCTTTGTGTTTTACCAGTGAGCCACAGGGGTAAAGACACAAGCTGACTAGCGCGAGCAGATAAGAGGGCGTGATAGTGACGAAAAGTTCCAGCCTCGGCGGAACTAACACACTATAACCCTTATCCGGTGAAGCGTATGCACGGGGGCGGGCTAGCTTCCTTGTAAAGTAAAGAAAGTTAGCCGCGGTCGGCACAGCTGTAGCGGCTCGTAACCTCATACTGTGCGGTGCGGCGCTGAGAGCGGCGCGGCATGAGCCGCGGGTGTGCGAGGCATCTTGCAAAAGACTCTCGCTGCTCTTTTGTGAAGTAACACAAGCAAAATACAATAATTGTAAGGATACTGTCGTCGGATGGCGCTAGCTTGCAGGACGGCTGGCGAAGACAGCGGGCTTCTTCAGGATCCGGACCTCGCTAGAGGATGCCTTTTCGACGGCGACGGCTTCTTTCTCAAGCAGCGGAAGCGTGTAGCTCGCTGAAGAATGAAAAGTCAGTGAACAGCGAGCGAGTTGGGAATTTATACTCTTCCGCCACGCCATTTTGGCGGGCTTTGACGCAATGAGAGCGTGTCCGCCTCTCATTGGTCGCGAGTTCAGCCCAACTCGCCCATAGGCTGTAGCAGTTCCCTCTGAGCGAACCAATGAGCTGCTAGCTAGCCCGCTCATGGTCTGCTGCAGTGGAACTGCGTTGACAATGGATACAAATTATGAAATAATTTTTGGCGTCAACTTCTCGGCAAAGAATGAATCTTTCCCGTAGCGTAAGCTAGCTTACGCAATATGAGAGAACCTCTCGTAAGAGAACCAGGTAAACACGTTAGTGTTTTGTATGGGCGATGAAGCCGAAGATGTGCTTAAGGGGCTAACGCTAACTGCAGAAGAGAGGAAGAAGTACACAGATGTTAAGGCAGGCTTCGATACATTTTTTGTGCCTAAAAAGAATGTAATAAATGAAAGAGCAAAGTTCAATACAGTTGATTCAGTACATAGTGACACATTAATAGATGCATAGATAGAAATATATTTAGACAAATAGATTAGATAGATATGGAAGAATTAATTGGACTTTAATATTTGTAACCCACAGAAGACAATCTACAAATGTGTACAATGATGCGCAAATATTTCATGTGTATTTTTACATTTGTGCTGTGTAAAATAATATCCACAAAAATACAGCGTGATGTGCAGGCTACAACACAAAATTGTTTTTACACATTTGCAGATTACTTCCTGTGAATTTGTGGGTCAAGTTACATTTGTAAGTTCCTTTTTACACATTTGTGGAATTTTGTCCAATGTGTACTGCGGAGATCTGTAAATAAACATATACACAAATATCTCACGGTTTGCAAATACACATAATTAAATCTGTACAAATATCTTTTTATTTCACATACAAATTGTGATTTACGCATTTGTGGATCCATTTCTACACACAAAACTGTTTTTACAGATTTGCAAATTACTTCCTGTGAATTTGTGGGTCACGTTACATTTGTAAGTTCCTTTTTACACATTTGTGGAATTTTGTCCAATGTGTACTGTGGAAATCTGTAAATAAACATATACACAAATATCTCAATACACACAATTTAATCTGTACAAATATCTTTTTATTTCACATACAAAGTGTGATTTACACTTTTGTGGATCCATTTCTACACACAAAACTGTTTTTACGCATTTGTGGATTGCTTCAGGGCAATTTTCAGGTCATGTGACATTTTCAACTCCCTTTTATACATTTGTGGATTTTTTTCCACTCTGTCCCGCTGCGATCTGCAAAAAGAGATTTGTAAGGCGTACGTGTGAGAGAAGTTAATTAGCCACACCAGCAGGTGGCGGTAGCGACATTCTCTCCCATGAATTGAGAGGATATCGACTGCACAGTCTATGCTACTGCACTCCCCAGCGTTCGGGTCAATAACTCCTCACCTGAACGTTGTTAATACACAGATGTCACCTCTTTTTAATCGCTGTAACGTAAACAAGCAGCTACAACCTAATTTTCCATGAAACAAGCTTTCCTTCGCAATGGATGAAATACATTGATCTCTCTGCACAGGCGGCCGGGAGACAGATCCGAAGGGACCGTCTGCAAAGTGCAAAACCCGAAAAGTGTTGCTACGAAAACAGTCAATAACTTCACTGTCACACACTACAGTGTCACCAAATTCAGTTACACATCACCGCTGCCCTATTGGCTATACTACAACACTTAATTTTGGGGAAAAATATTTTAGCATAATTTTTATGATATATCGTCGCTGTCCGATGAAAACCGCGTATATCCATTTTGCCGATTTTGAGATTTTTTTGACGGATAAAATGTCCAGGTTCATTTCCGTATACAGCATGCTTCACATAATCTAAATGACCAATGAAAAGTTGTGAAATCATATCATCTGATTTCCACGTATATCCCATTTGCTGTCAAAGCTGTCAATCACACAGTGTATCTCCCCACCCTGTGGAGGCATCTCGCCGGTCTTGTGAAGTTTCATCTTAAGCATCTCTGAAACCCCATTTACACCTGGTATTAAAATGCGATCTGTATCCAGATAAGTTATCCGGATAATAAAAACGCATGTTAATGCAAGTTGTAAATACGTTGTGATCAGATTGTGATCGGATCTGCCTGACCACATCTGGAGGTAGTCTGGCTCGCATTGTGTTCGGATCTTTACTAGGTGTAAACGCAATCTGGTTGTTGAAACCACATATGTATATTTTACTCCTACCAAAAATGCTAGAAAACGGTGAGAGCGTGTTATATAGGCTATATGACATGTTATAGTCAGATATGACGGCGCTACTGCAACACGCGTCACCGCAGATGAGCAGCTGAGCGTCTATTCATCAAGCCAACGTGCAAACATCGCAAATGAAAGTGAAAGTAAGTCACAGATGCTTAATCATCTTCACAATCAACACAATCATCTTCAAGTAAAGAAACGAAATGATCTTACCAGGGCTGTTGCCACTCTCTCTTATTGCTGTCTTTGATTTTGAAATTAGCTGATGATCAATAAAATGCAGCTCATATCTGTTGCTTTTGGTGGCGTGCAATCCATTAAATCTGCACATAATGCGGGAATTGAAGATCGGATTTATATCCGTTTGGCAAAAACACATTTATGTGGCCAGGTGTAAATGGAATTGGTAAGATCAGAACAATTATTATCCGGATAACTTATCAGGATACAGATCTCATTTTAATACCAGGTGTAAATGGGGTCTGAAAGCTTAGCATTAGATTGCCGAATAACACTGTGAGGTAAAGTATCATCAAACTTTTGTTTTTGACAACTGTTCTCAAGACTTTCCTTTACAGTAGGCCTAACTTTATCGAGGTAAACGTACCCCCTGATGCTAGACATAGTGGAGAGGAGTGACAAAATTACGGTAGGATTGTGTAAACGAAGTATCAGTCTAGCATCGCCATGTTAGTGTATTTATTCATTGTCTCTTCATAGTTTGCAAGAGACATTTAATAAACTGAGCGTATTTGATAAACTGAGACGTAGGCTATTTAATAAACTGAGCATAGCCTGTTCATCTGTCAATATGAAACCCGATTTGGTCATTCTAATTAATGATCGGAAGAACGCGTATCGACCACCGTTACTGTACAATATGCACGTATGTCCATTTAAACTCGATTTGGGTCAAATGTGGATTGAATCATGACACTGGCAAGAATATGGTTACATTTAAAGATGTTGTACCAAGCATGACAACGCTACGTTCAGCTGCTTTTGAAATTACGTGGGGTTTTTTTACTTCCTGAAAAGTAACCGTTTTGGACATCGTGAGTTTCATCAGGCGGCGACGATATATTTATGAAAATTATTCAATAAATTCACTGTAATACACTGCATTGTTGCCAAATTAATTTCACACATCACTGTTGTTCTGTTGATAATATCTCAACACTTATTTTGAAAAAAGAAAAATACATTTTTAATTGTATATACAATTGAAAATGTATATATTTTTATGATTCTTATGAAAACTATTCAATAACTTTACTGTAATTCACTGTATTGTTGCCAAATTCAGTTCACACCACTGTTGTCTTGATAGTTACACTACAACAAAAATATATTTTAATTGTTTATACAGGACAGCAGTGAACTGAATTTGGCAACAATACAGTGAATTACAGTGAAGTTATTGAATGTGTTATAAGAGTCATAAAAATAATGCATTTTCAATTGTAGGCTATATAATATTAAAATGGTCTTTTTTCCCCAAAAATAAGTGTTTTATAGTCTGGTAGGAAGGGGGGGTTCACCTGCACCCGAAAGATATATTTTTTTTAACCTAGTTTTTTTGTAATCCTTAAGGTGTCTAGAAAAGGAATTTTGATGTTCCCCGCGCAAATTTTTGTCCCATATGTGATTTTTTTTGTATCATCTTTTGTGTCCGTGCTTGATTTTTGGCTGCGGAAAATGAAAACTTTAAATCTACATAGAATCTGAACAATACATCCTACAGACACGATCTACCCCATTTTCTCTTCGTCTTTGCATGAGGAATCGATAGATATGAGGATTGTCTTGATTAGATGATGTATAGTGCATAAAAACTCAAATAAACACCAAAAATGTTAAAAAATGGTGACATTGGATCACTGGCACTCCTCCTCTATGGACCCCTCTGATATATGTTTTCTAACTTTTGTATTTTTACAGTCTTTAGGATGTCTAAGAAGCAAATGTTGATGATCCCCACCTGAAATATTGTCACATGTAGGTATTTTCTGGCTATATTGGTTGCCACCCTGGATATCCAAAAAAGCACATTTATAGGCAGTCTGTTTTTCTCCTTTACTTTTCGATTTGATAGATCTCCTCCATTTTTCATAACTGGCTATGTAAATTATTGTTGAGCACATGTTGAGCTTGTTTCCAACGTCAATTGTTGCACATTAAAAATATAATGTAGATATTTTAATTAAATAATACATTTTAAGATGCAACGTGTTCAAAAATATGCATTAATTAAAAATCACATCATGTAATTAGGATTCACTGGTTATATGAGGTTTATTTAACATACATTTTTAAACTAACTACACAAATACATAGCCTACATGATGCACCAACACACAATTAGAAAGATCTTTCTTGGTGAAGAGCATTTAGCATTATGGAAGCCCACATTAACTGGCAGATATTGGTCTCTCCAGGTTTCTGTTAAGTTGGAAAAAAAATTGTTATGCTTAATAATTAATTAATTATACTTTCATTATTATTATTATTATTATTATTATTACTGGTGAGGGAATGTGTTTCATCTTGAGTGGGACAATCTGAACAAAATAACGACAAACATTCATGGCTCAAATGTGGTGAACTGGACCGGTGGGATCATGAGGTGAAACCTGAATTTGATGCCTCCAACTCTCTGGAAATTCCACGAATGCTCCCACTCTCTCATGGTAGACATACCTGAGACCCTAAATTCATCATCAAGCCATGATTAGATGATGTATAGTGCATAAACACTCAAATGAACACCAAAAAATGTAAAAATAAATTATGACATTGGATCACTGGAACTCCTGCCCTTAGGACCCTATTGATATAGTTTTCTAACTTTTGTACTTTTACAGTCTTTAGGATGTCTAAGAAGCAAATTTTGATGATCCCCACTTGAAATGCTGTCACATGTTGGTCCAAATGAACATCTCCCATAATACGTAGTTACTATTCAAACCATTATATTGGTACTATTATATTTATTGAAACAAAATAGAAAACCACTCATATATTCAAATATGTTTACAGTATATATAGGATATAACAAATCCCCATTAGAATAAACTGATATAGAAAAAAAGTGATTCTAATCAACCCCTCCTTGCACTGCCACCTTAACGTGGTGGAGGGGTTTGAGTACCCGAACGACCATGTTGCCCAGGGCTATATGCCCCTGGTAGGGTCTCCCAAGGCAAACCGGTCCTAGGCGATGGGTCAGACCAAGAACGGTTCAAGAAACCTTATGAGTGAAGTGAAAACAAGGACAGCCGGGACCCCACCTTGGAGCCAGGGGTTGGGGCTCGTATGTGAGCGCCTGGTGGCTGGGCCTCCCCCCACGGTGTCTGGCAGGGCTCAGTCCAAAGGAGCAACGTGGGGCATCCTTCCCGTGGGCTCACCACCTTCAGGAGGGACCGTAAGGGGCCGGTGCTGAGAGGATCGGGCGGCAGTCAAAAGTGGGGGCCTCAACAACCCGATCCCTGGACACGGAAACTAGCTCTAGGGACAGAACGGCCCCCCTGACCTGAACCCGAGTAGTGTTCAGTTATTGGACTTCTGTTCTAGTCACAGTTTGTCCACAACGAACACAATATTCAAACAAAAGGGTGTCCATCAGTGCACGCAGAACCAGGACACCCTAGGGCGTAGGTCGATGATCGACTTTGTGGTCGTTTCATCTGACCTGAAGCCGTATGTCTTGGACACTTGGGTGAAGAGAGGGGCAGAGCTGTCAACTGATAACCACCTGGTGGTGAGTTGGAGCCAATGGTGGGAGAGGAAGCTAAACAGACTCGGTAGACCCAAGCATACTGTAAGGGTCAGTTGGAAACGTTTGGCAGAGTCTCCTGTCAGAGAGATCTTCAACTCCCACCTCTGGCGGAGCCTCGATCAGATCCCGAGGGAGGCTGTGGATAGTGAGTCCGAGTGGACCATGTTCTCCACCTCCATTGTCGAAGCGGCTGCTCAGAGTTGCAGCCGTAAGGTCTCCGGTGCCTGTCAAGGCGGCAATCCCTGAACCCGGTGGTGGACACCGGAAGTGAAGGATGCCGTCAAGCTGAAGAAGGAGTCCTTTCGGGCCTGGCTGGCTTGTGAGATTCCTGAGGCAGCTGACCGGTACCGGCAGGACAAGCGGACTGCAGCCCGGGTGGTTGTGGAGGCAAAAACATTTACCATGTCCAGACGCACAGAAGAGTCTCTTGGAGCGATGCCCTAAACTCGATGATTCGCCATGAAACAGGAAGTTGTAGTAACATGACTGTAATTAGCCTTTCGCCGTGCCCCGCCCCCCTTAGTTACTGTTGCTACCTTTGTCAAACAAATGGTCAAACACGAGCAGCGCGACAGATTGCCATGATGGCAAAGGGTATTCCCGTGCGTGTCAGTGACATACCTTTGGAGCAATACCTCCGCGGTATCAAGCAAGATCGAAGCAAAAGGGGTTACGGTATGAGGTGGAGGGATTTATTCCAAATATAAAAATAAGAAATGAATGAGACATGACTACTATTGAGGCTAATGCTTACCAGTCTCAAGCAAAATCAGAAAAACCCCATGACCATGCTACCTCAAATGCAACCAGCACAGCCTTGAAGATTTTATAAACTGGTTCAGTGGCTAATTGTTTGGAGTTAGAAATATATAACTTGCGCTGCATATTTATTCATTTTGCCTCTGATACAGAAGTACACATTCACTTTAACAAGCAGGTTGTTCATTACCACAGCAACCAATTGCATGTCATGCTGAATGCGATTTTCGTGTTTAAAAAGTAACTAACGTTAAGCAAGAGACGGAAAGAGGCAGAGAACCATACATTATTTAAGGTTATTTCTATTCGTTACGATATTGATATATGAACTGTTGTTGTCAAGTAAGCTTCATGCTTTCCCCGTTGCGAACGTGCACTCCTCTAAACTGTAGTCTACGGTGCTGCACTGCTAACTTAGCTGACTGCTGCTCATTTCCCCTGAGAATATCATGGTATGTTAACAACAACCCTTTAGAAAATTTAAGTCCTTTGTGGATCCTTTTGATCTGCTTTCTCCGTGCTTCTTTGACTAATCTCAGTCTCACGCACACTGCACGCGAGTTAACCATGTTCGACACATTTAACTGGAATTGAGGCGTCTACACTGTTTAATACATCTTAGGCACCGCTCGCGTTGCGTTTTGGGCTTTGGAAAGGGAAAAAAACACAACTTTTCCAGACAATCTCTCAGGGTATCTTGTGTCCGATTAACAAACGCCGTGGGGCGCACCGCTTACTGTTTGACGGAACAGCTCACACAGTAACGGTTGCTATGATGTGTAATTGGACAATGGCCGTTTTGTGGGAGGGGCCGGCGAAAGGTCAATTGCCCAGATCTGCACAAAATTTTACACATTTGATAAGAGTCCCGCCCTGAACAAACCTACATGCCGATATTCACCCTCAGTCATAGCGCCACCTGCTGGCAACAGGAAGTGGCCTTTAACGAAGCAGCCCCCGCCGCATGTTTGACCGACATGTACGAAATTTTTGCGGTACATCTACCATGTCCAGACGCACAAAAAAGCCTCAAGAAACCATACCCTAAACTCGACAGGAAGTCCGCCATTTTGAATTAGGCGGCCATTTTGGGACGATTTGCACACTCCGTACTTTAACGAACTACTCCTAGGGATTTTAGTCGGATCGTCTTCAAATTTCTGCTGTGCCTTCTAAAGGCATTGACGATGTAAAGTTGTGCTATCTGCGCGTTTTCGTTGATGTGCGTGTCCGTGGCGTCGATGATTCGCCATGAAACAGGAAGTTGTAGTAACTTGGCTGTAAATGCCCAGATCTGCACGAAATTTTACACATTTGACAAGAGTCCTGCCCTGAACAAATCTACATGCCGACATTCACCCACAGTCATAGCGCCACCTGCTGGCAACAGGAAGTGACCTTTAACGAAGCAGCCCCCACCACACGTTCAACCTACACGCATGAAATTTGGTGGGGACGTGTATCATATCAAGACGCACAAAAAGCCTCAAGAAACCATACCCTAAACTCAACAGGAAGTCTGCCATTTTGAATTTGGCGGCCATTTTGGGACAATTTACACACTCCGTACTTTAACAAACTCCTCATAGGGATTTACTCGGATCAACTTCAAATTTCTGCTGTGCCTTCTACACTGTGTGCAGAATTATTAGGCAAGTGAGTATTTTGACCATATCATGTTTATGCATTTTTTCCAACTCCAAGCTGTATAAACTTGAATGCTTATTGGATTTAAGCATTTCAGGTGATGTGTTTTTGTGTAATGAGGGAGGGTGTGGCCTAATGAGAAAAAACACCCTATATCAGGTGTGCATAATTATTAGGCAGTGTCTTTTCCTCAGGCAAAATGGGCCAAAAAAGGGATTTAACTGACTCAGAAAAGTCAAAAATTGTAAAAAGTCTTTCAGAGGGATGCAGTACTCTAGAAATTGCTAAGATATTGGGGCGTGATCACAGAACCATCAAACGTTTTGTAGCAAAACCTCATCAGAGTCGCAAGAAACGTGTTGAGAAAAAAAAACGCAAATTAACTTCCAAAGATTTGAGAAGAATCAAACGTGAAGTGACCAGGAACCCATTATCCTCCAGTGCGGTCATATTTCAGAACTGAAGTACCAGAAGTACAAGGTGTTCAGTGCTCAGAGACATGGCCAAGGTAAGGAAGGCTGTAATCCGACCTCCACTGAACAAGAAACATAAGTTGAAACGTCAAGACTGGGCCAGGAAATATCTGAAGACAGATTTTTCAAAGGTTTTATGGACTGATGAGATGAGAGTGACTCTAGACGGACCAGATGGATGGGCCCGTGGCTGGATCAGAAATGGGAACAGAGCTCCACTTCGACTCAGACGACAGCAAGGTGGAGGTGGGGTAATGGTATGGGCTGGTATTATTAAAGATGAGCTAGTTGGACCTTTTCGGGTTGAAAATGGACTCAAAATAAACTCCCAAACCTACTGCCAGTTTTTAGAAGATACTTTCCTCAAGCAGTGGTACAAGAAAAAGTCTGCATCTTTCAAGAAGTCCATGATTTTTATGCAGGACAATGCTCCATCGCATGCATCACCAGTAATGCGTGGCTCGCCAGTAATGGCATTAAAGATGAAAGAATTATGACATGGCCCCCTTCGTCACCCGATTTAAACCCAATTGAGAACTTGTGGGCCCTTCTTAAACGGGAGATTTACAGTGAAGGAAAACAGTACACCTCTCTGAACAGTGTTTGGGAGGCTGTGGTGGCTGCTGCACAAAAAGTTGATCATCAACAGATCAAGAAACTGACAGACTCCATGAATGGAAGGCTTGTAACTGTTATTGAAAAGAAGGGTGGCTATATTGGTCACTGATCTTTTTTTTAAATGTTAGAAATGTTTATTTGTAAACTGAGTTGTTTGTTTCTGTAATTCTCACTTTAACAGATTAAAATAAATTGTTTTTTATTTAAAAAAAAGTGAGATGGGAACATTTTCATTTTGCTGCGTAATAATTCTGCACACTAAGAGTTGCCTAATAATTGTGCACACAGATATTCTCCTAAGAAAGCCAAAACCTCACTTTTGCTTTCTTAAATATTCATGATTGAGGGTTTATTAACATTTTGGATTGACTGAGAGCACATTGTTTGTTCAATAATAAAATTAATCCTCAAAAATACAACTTGCCTAATAATTTTGCACACAGTGTAAAGGCATTGACAATGTAAAGTTGTGCTATCTGCGCGTTTTCGTCGATGGTGGTGTCCGTGGCATTGATGATTCGCCATGAAACAGGAAGTTGTAGTAACTTGGTTTTAAATGCCCAGATCTGCACAAAATTTTACACATTTGACAAGAGTCCGGCCCTGAACAAATCTACATGCCAAAATTCACCCACAGTCATTGCGCCACCTGCTGGCAACAGGAAGGGACCTTTATCGAAGCAGCCCCCGCCGCATGTTTGACCGACATGTACGAAATGTCTGTGGTACATCTACCATGTCCAGATGCACAGAAAAGTCTCTTGGAGCGATGCCCTAAACTCAACAGGAAGTCGGCCATTTTTATTTTTACCGCCATTTTTGGATGATTTACTCATTACGTACTTTAACGAACTCCTCCTAGGGATTTAGTCGGATCGACTTCACATTTCTGCTGTGCCTTCTAAAGGCATTGACGATGTAAAGTTGTGCTATCTGCGTCGATGGGCGTGTCCGTGGCGTCGATGATTCGCCATGAAACAGGAGTTGTTGTAACTTCAGTGTACATCCTCAGACCTGTGCGAAATTTTATACGTTATACAACAGTCCCGCCCTGAACACATGTACATGCCGAAATTAGACCACAGTCATAGCGCCACCTGCTGGCAACAGGAAGTGACCATCTTGAATTTTACGTCAATTTTTCGGTGATTTGGATGCGTAGCAAATTCACAGCCTCACCGGCTGAGCTCCAGAATATGCAGCGCGGCCGCCTCACACCCCGACGTGCTACAGGTGCGAGGGCCCGCCCATCGCTGCTTGCAGCTATAATCTTTATAATGAAGTTGTCTGTATTAAGTAGATTGCGTTTAACACACACAAGAGTGATTTATTAGTTCAACACACAGAGTTATAGAAATTCTACTTTATCTAAAAAAAACATGCACTTTATACACACACACACATACACACACACACACAAACACTGCACTGTCAAATAGACCTGTACAATGGTTGATATAACACAGTATCCCACCGGTCACAATTGTGACCGATCATAAAACTCACTTTTTCACACACTTTTCCATGAAAATTTCAAAAATGATGATTGATTATTTCAAAGGGATAGTAATGACACATGATTTGGATATTTTTGTGTCTGGGAAAAATTTGGGATTAAATGGGTTAAGATACATGAATAAGTGCAAATAATATCTCTAGCGCGCTTCACTAAAGCAGTACAAAAATACTCACAGAGGTAACTTAACTTATTTGCAGGCTGCAATAGGCCCTTGTCCGTTACCAGTGTGTAAAAATCTTGTGTACAGACAATAAAAAAAATGAAGATAATGATCTTCATTAACGGGTGATTATCAGCTTATAGCATCTAACGTTACCCACAAACTAAATTTTCACTCTATTCAACAGATTTCAATGTAACGTTAATACCTTTTGAACATTTATTGATATTTGTTAACATAAGTGAAACTGTGGTAACGTACATACATTAAGGACAGGAATGTTTAACATTAACGTTAGACTGTTAAAGAATGAAATGTGTTCTTATCTGAAGTGATATCGCCAGTATTTTTACAAACGTTCCTTCCACTGTTCACATGCCAGCTTTTGTCCTTCATTGACATATTACAACTCAAATTTGCTCAAAATAAGAATTAAACAAGAATTTATAAAAATAATCCGGTAATAATCAGCAGCTGCTCACCTCACACGCCAACTCAAACAGTAACAGACGTATTTTCAAACTTAAAATAGGCACGCATTTTGTCATTGGCCAGTTTCCTGGAAGACAGAAAGATTAACCAATCATGATCAAAGTAAACCGGTGAAACAACCAACAGTAGTGTAGCATATGACCTGGACTCATGATGACGTGTCAGTATATATCTTTGAGGGTGCTTTTAACTCTTAAACTCAGAATGGTAAATTAAAGAATGGCTCCAGCGTGTCTGGACTGAATTGATCACTTTTGACACCTTTGTTACCAGACGACATTTAACAGAGAACATCTCAGAGCTCGATGCTGGCTTCAAAGAGATGTCTTATCAGCTCCCACCACAGACACACACATACGAACATTCCTCTGCATGTAATCCTGAATTACATGTTCAAATATCTGTAGGTGACATATGAAATATGCATGTTTGATTAGTTATGTTATGTTATATTGTGTGAGTATCTTGTGTGTAGTTAGAATCCTAAAGGCCCTTTCACACCAAGCACGATAACTATAAAGATAACTGTAAAGATATAATTCTAAAAATCGTTTTCCATATTAAAGAATAACAGAGTTCACACCACAGCTATAACGATAAAGATATGAGGAACGATATCGTTGGAATCACTTTCAGAACGATTTTTTTCCAGCTGTCCAACGATAAAACACTGACAACCAATGAGAATCCATTCTAATATAAAGGTCTCGCGAATTTAAAATGGCAGATGACATTGCAGAGAAGTTAATCGTCGAGGTACAAATAAAAATCCTCCACTGTTTGACAAGTCAAACCCCCGTTTCAAGGATAAAAAAGATGGATATGTTGAAAGCAATCGGTTGTGTCCTGGGAATAAACGGTGAGAAGTATTCACAATGAGATATTAGGCAGTTTAGCATAGTGTTACAAAATTACCTCAGGTAGGCTATCCAGCGCTAGTTGACAACATTGCTGAAGTTGCAGCGATAAAGGTGTTGACTAGGCAATGTTTTTATCCCATCATTGCCTTCGTTAGCTAAATAAATCCACTGTAAGATATAAGACTTGCTAGATTCACTGTTTAGATGCGCTCCCAACTCCTCTCGTCTTTTAAGGATACCGTGTACCCAAAAGCGGCTGTTTTTCTTTTGATATTTGTTTGTAAAGTAAAGCAGTAGCAGTCATCCATTTTCGTTACTTTGAAACCTCAGTGTGGGCGTGCGTGCGGGCATGAGCGTGCACGTGTGCTTAGAATAAAAAGATCGTTATCGGTTGTTGGTGTGGACGCATGTATAGTTATCTTTATCGTTACCTTTATAGTTATCGTGCTTGGTGTGAACGGGCCTTAAGTGTGTATTTTTGTTTTAAGAATGATCTATAATATCGTCCTATAAATCGATATCTGAACTAGGTCATAAAAGTTTTATGACCTCCTCCTCCAAACAGGAACCCACATTCCTGCTCACACACTCACACACTCTCACCCAAAGAATCGCCAGAAAGGGCAAATCTTCAACAAAGTGCCTATAATGTTTCAAATGTATTCATTTTGTGCATCAATGTCTTCATGATGCTATACAGGAACTACTGACAATTCTACTGTGTGTTAATCAAACTTTAAAATGCAATTCTGCATGTCTTTGTAACGTTAGGTTTCTTTTATTGCCATATTTGGTATGCACGGAAAGCTCTCTTGTTACTGAAACTGAATATACGCATCATATTAAAATGTAAGATACTATGTTTACCATATGTCTGGGTAGAAATGACAAAGTTTGGCACCATCATAAACTATGCAGATGAGGTCCTGACAGGACAAGGAGAATTTTCACGCTCAAGGACACTCTAACATGATTGGTTCACGTATGCAAAGTAGGCGTATGGTAATCAATCCCATAAAGTAGGACAATCTAGAGGTGTCCGCAGAGCACTTACGTTTTCCAGAGAGAAGACCTATGACTCCCGCTTAGGGAGTTTTCCGACGTTTCTATTTTCTTTTCTGTAAGTCTTTTCTTTATTTTCGTCTTCGGACCTTTCCTCTGTTCAGTGAATGAACAACCTGCAACTTCAACTTTAAAAGACTCTTGAAATTCCCGCGGCAACTGCTCTTAACGGAAACACACGCAAGCTGAGTATGGGGAGTGTGAGCTCTCATCACTTCCTGATAGAAGAGCGTTCTGCGCAGGCTCCAACTGAGCTTGACGACGTAGTTGTCACGTGAGCAAACTGACCGACTTATAGTAGCTGTGCCAAGAGAAATTTTAATCGTGCACAGAGACGGTGAAGCGCGACCTGGAGCAACTTTTGGTAAGTATTCTGATTAGTTATTTTGTCATTTTGCTTCTATTTATGCCATGGGCTGACTTTTAGACAGTAACAGATTGCCCGCGAGGCTGTGCGAGCTTCTCTTCCTGTCTATACGGTAAATTTATACTGTGCGACTGACAGTCGAGTGGTTATGACGCAATTTTTAGCCGATTTTTACAAGAACGGCTTCTACGTGGCCATAACGTAACATACAACTGTAACGGGGGTACTCTTATTTTGGCGAGCGGTCTACTTTTTTTTTGCGTGTGCGGTCAGTGCAACGTAGAGAGACGAAGAAGCGCTGGTTGTGAGTGTGTGTCTGACGCAGAAGAGAGTGCAGTGTCGCGATTGAGAAGCTCGTCCGATAAGTCATTTCTATTGAAGATTATCGAGGCTTAAGTAGAGTAAACAGCAACCGCAGACAGCACTAAGTAAAAGCGGGAGCAGTGATCTACGTTTGAGTTTGCGGAAGACAGATTTGTTCCAGTGGTATATGTTGTCTGTGGAAACGACGCAGTGACACGAAGATCACGGAAGCTGTGAGTACGAAATAGTGCAAACCCCGTTTGATTTTTGTCATCCAAAGACTTGTTACATGTCTTTTTGTTTTTTTTTGCACTTCTCGTGTTTTGAACGTCGAGTTAATAGCTCAATCGGACTGTTCGCGTGTAATTAATTTTCTCGCACGAGTCAGAGCACGTGAGTTTGAGGTCGCTATGGCAGCTAGTATGCAGTACGCATTTAATGAAGACACCATTTTTCCCCTGTGATTGTGAAGATTGTCATTACCCTGCCATTCAAGTGACATCTCAGTTTGATTCATCTTCAAGTTTATTTTCTTTTTGGGACAGTCTATCTGTGAAACATTTGAGACAAAGTTGAGTGTATTTTTGAACTTGCACACTTCAATACGGGATCTTCAGTTTATTGCAACGCACCCCACGTCCAGACCACGCACTCTAATTCATCGTTCTACAAACTGGTATTTTCCTGTATTTTCAGTGACTGAAATGAGAAACGGTGAACTGTGAGTAAACGTTTAAAAGAGCTCATTCAGGGGTGAGATTTGATGTTATGTTTATTTATTTTATTTTTTTTTTTGACAAATGTGATTGTTTGAATGTGATCTCTTGAAAAAGGTAATAATTCGAGGGTATACAAATTGATTCATTGAGAAGTACCACATTTGATAAGGTTCCATAGAGGGTTATTATACCAGAAGTGAAAAGAGTTTTTTTCTTTACAATTTCAGTGTTGAGAGTTTTGGTGTGAATTCAAAAGACAACACAAAGACTGTAAATTTACTTTATTTTATTCCTCATTTAGACAAAAGACATCAACAATCAAAAGGAAAATAAATTCTGGTTTAATTGTTTTTTTTTCTTGTACTTATTTACAGTATACCTTTTCACTGAGAGCTGCTAGGGAGTGGGGAGGTCTCGCTTACTTTATTAGATCTGGGGAGGGAGGAGCATTACACACTGTGTTCTAACATATGCAATCTTTCTTCAGGGAGCCACTGTGCGACATTATCTTTATCATCTTACCTGAAGCCTACCCTTGTCGATCTTTATATTTCTCGCACAATAAAGTAAGAAACACACACATTAGCGTGTAACGAGACTAAAACGTTTGGGGAGCGAGGACCAAGATCCTTCCGTTGTCCAAACTTCCAGAGCAGCCATAATCCATTTTCCCTACATGACGGGCTAAATACCCCGTTACAAAAGTGGCGTCACGAACAGGATAGGACAAGGCACATTTAAGTAGTCACACGTCTCCAGGCCCATAAGTAGTCTTGTCAAGTAAGAAGATGTCTGAGCTGGAGGAACTAAAAAGAGAGATGGCGGAGATGCAAAGGAGGTTTGCCGAGCAGGCAGGGGCACTTGATCAAGCCAGGGCAGAGCAGAGAGAAGCCCTATCCTTAGCAAAGGTGGTAATTGAGAGCCAAACCTCCGCACAAACGACCCCAGCTGCCATTTATATTCCTCGGGACCGGAAGCTCCCTGATTTCACTGGTTGCATGGCGAAACCCGGAGAGCTGAGTGTTGAAGAATGGGTAGCATCGATGAAGTCTGCATTTCAAGTCATGAGAGTGCCCACTGAGGATCGGGTAGAGCTGGTGAAACAACACCTAAAAGATGAGGCCAAAGCCACGGTGAAGTTCATGATGGATGGGAAAGGGGAGTCTGTTGATAACATCTTCACTATTCTCCTTGACACTTATGGGGATAAAGTGCCCATTGGTACCAGGCTGAAAGACTTCTATGACCGTGCTCAGCATGAAGGAGAAACAATACGCTCTTATGCATATGACCTTCGGGAAAGACTGAGTTGTGTTCAGCGCCGAGAGCCGGCTAGAGTAGCAGATGCTGAAAATGTCCTGAAGGAGCAACTGGTGTTAGGCCTAAAAGATGACTTCTTGCGTCGAGAGATGAAGCGCAGAATTAAGGCTGAGCCAGAACTGAGTTTCGTGGAATTGATGCAAGAGGCAATAACCTGGTCAGAAGAGGAGGAAGCACAGCCGTCTTGTAATGTTAGGCCCAGTACTCGTGCCAGAGGTGTAGTGAATGCTGCTGCAGCACAGGATGCTCCTTCCACTCTGTCTTTAGAGAAATTGCATGAGGCGATCCAGAAAATAGCTGCTCGTCAAGAGGAATTATACCAAGCAGTCTATGGGAAAGAGAGAAATAAACCACAGCAAAGTCGTCCAAAGAGTCAACCTTTAAAAGACAGTGAAGGACGTTATATTTGAAGAGTTCAGATGCAAAAGCCTCTAAACGCCATTTCCGTCAAAAATGAGATAATGACATTGAGTGAAAGCTATCTGAACATAGTACACGTTCAACAAATATATTTGCTTCAAATCCTCTAAATCTCAGCCTCAGCCCATTCCGAAATATCAGTTTGTCGGCAGAAGCCTCTAAACGCCACTCCCCTTTGGCAGCAAAAGCCACTACATCCCGAGAACCAATCAGAAGGCGCGAATCAGTACAGGCTGTTTCAATAGAGCGGCGCGCTGAGGAGACGGATTTTTTGACACGGCTGAGGAGATTGTTTTGGTTTTGGATTCAGAATAATTTTTTTTACAATTTTAAGATGGAATACGATGAAATGGATGAGCCTGTACTACTGACATCAAACGGCAGAAGAAAACGTCGTTTACCTCAAAACTCTTCCCGTTACAAGGCAAAAGAAAATCGGTACAGTGGAAATGGCTTGGTCCCAAGTGTAGCATGCACTCATAACAGTTCTTGGTGCAGTGCTGTAACTTTGAAGGAATCCGATTTATTATACATCACACAGCAGCTCTATTTCACTAACGACAAAGTCAAACAAGATGCCATTCTTCTGTCTCATATGGATGCTATGCCATGTAAACGGAGGAGACAACAAGTGGATGCTGAAGAGAAGAGAAGAAACAGAGATGTATCGATCAAGTATGCCGTTTTGAAAGAAGATAAAACGAAAGTTCCCGTCTGCCAGGCTTCATTCCTGAAAATTTTCTGTAAGTACAAAAATTTCCTCATTACAAGTTTCTAATTTGTTCCTATTTTTGCATTATTAAACAGTTATTATTATTATTATTATTATTAGTGTTTTAATTTTTATTTATTTTTTTTGTTTTGTTTTACGTCGTCAAAGCCATGTTTATCCAATTATCTTCTTCTAGTACGTGCCCAGTAAACAGGCTATTTTTTCAGCAGTTATTATCTGGTAATGCATCTCTCTGCGGTATTAATGTTTACCTAAATTTATAGTAATATTTATAGTAATATTTTCAAAACCACTAAGAAATCTACTTTTAAATATACTTATTTTGAAGTGTTGGTGCTTAATGTCAAAAATATTGTGTTAACGATAAATAATGTTTGAGATTTGTGCTGGCTACTGTTTACAGGCCCCCAGGGCACCATAAAGATTTTATCAAAGAATTTGTGGACTTTCTATCAGAATTAGTATTGGCAGCAGATAATTTACTAATTGTTGGTGATTTTAATATACACATAGATAATGAAAAAGACGCATTGTGTTTGGCATTTAAAGACATTGTAAACTGAATTGGAGTTAAACAAAAATAAAGGGTGCCATGTGCGTTGGATTTTGAAGAATGTCAAAATTTGGCAAAATATGACGCCTTGGGATGAGAATGTGTTGATCTATAACTTCTGCCACTAAAGATTATCAATAATCTTCCTTATCATTTACATCATCTCAGCATCGTAGATAGCTTAGAAGAACTTGATATTGCAACAGAAACTTTTAACTCTCTCAGTCCTTTAGATACAGTTGCTCCATTAATGGACATAATCTTACTTAAAATATTATCAGTGATGGTCAGAGGCTACCTAAATTTGTTAAAAACAATATCAGAATCAGAAAGAGCTTTATTGCCAAATATGTTTGCATTTACAAGGAATTTGTTCTGGTGACAGAAGCCTCCAGTAAACAGAGACAACAACAACAACACACAGATAATGAAAAATAAAAATAAGTGAATAAAAATACACACTCATTTAAAATACATATGTATAAATAAACAAACAAAAAGACGAAAAATTGTATGTGCTGGTGAGCTATAGGCCTAGATGGAATAATTTATATGGGTGGAATCAAATAAATATAAGTGGTGTTGCACATATTATTGCACAATGGGGAGAGCATTTAATATGAGTAGACCTTTGCAAAAAATATTTTATTGTATAACTGTTGTCAATTCATGTTTAAACTGTGTGTATTATGGGTAATATGCCTGCATGATTGGTTTCATGTTTATTTTCATTTTAGGTGTCAAGAAAGACAGAGTTCAAAGTATTGCAAAGTACTGGCTTGAGAACGGCAAAGCACGTCCTGAAAATCGTGGTGGTCCCAGGGAAATTGAAGAGCAAACTGCAAAGAAGGACATGGTTCGAAAGCACATACAGTCTTTTAATTGTAGAGCAAGCCACTATGCCCGCCGTGGTGCACCTGGGAGAAAGTTCCTGCCGAGTGACTTGAGTGTAGCAAAAATGCATCAACTGTTTCTTGAGCAGAATCATCAACAAGTTTCCTACTCACTATACTGGAGCATCTTTGTGTATGACTTCAACCTGGCTTTTGGTCATCCTGCCAAAGATGTGTGCTCTTCGTGTGTCAAATTCCGCATTGCAATCAATGATCCTGATCTGACTGCAGAAGAGAAGCGGAACAAGATTCTTCTTTACACACTTCACCGTCGCCGAGCTCGTCAGTTTTATGACACACTAAATGACGTGGGTGACACATTCACTGTCTGCTTTGATATAATGGAGAACCTGGTCCTTCCTAGGTCTGCCATCTGTCAAACGTATTACTCACGGCAGGTATACTTTTATGTATTCGGTGTGGTTCGTCACCGTGGCAAAGGAGAACCCCAGAGTCGGAATGAGATAAATCTGTACACCTGGCTAGAATATGAGAACTCAAAGGATAGTAACATTGTTGCCTCAGCTCTACATCACTACTTCACCTCAGTGGCTAGAGTTGATCTGCACCAGTGTCAGAGCCTCCGCCTGTTCTCAGACTCTTGCTATGGCCAGAATAAAAACATTAATGTTCTGTCAATGTTGTTTGCCCTGCGTTCTCAGCTGTACCCTCAGCTCAACATCACTTACTTCTTTCCTATCCGAGGGCACAGTTTCCTTCCGGCTGACAGAGTGTTTGGAAGGATTGAGCAAGATATCCGGAAGCATACAACTATTCTGTTGCCGGAAGAGTATAACAACATTTTGCTGAAGCATGGCACTGTCTATCAATATGGAAAGGACTGGCAGTGCTATGACTTCAAAGAAGCAGCAGCCAAGTTCACAACAACTCAGAGATCATTCAAAATAAGTGAAGCAAGAGTGCTGCAAATCTCTGGAAATAAGCTGGGGCTTAAGACTGCATTTGCTGGTGAATTTTGCGAGCACTCTGTGCTGAAGAGGGGTAAGAAGTGGTTTCAGTTCAAGCCGGCTCCTCTTCCGGATGTGAACTGCGTCAAGGAAGCAAAGAGGACTGATGTCTTGAAGCTACTGGGTGAGTTGGGAGCACCAAAAGCTGTGCAAGAGTTCTATGAACACGCCCTGGCACGTGATGGTGGCAAGGACATAGAACAAGACCTTGAGGATGAATGAATGACAGCACCTAAAAGTGTCTGAGAGATGTCCTTTTTTCCCCACAGTACTGTCTGTGTTTTTTGCTAGTGTAAGCTATTGTAAGATATTTGTAATTCACAAAGAGGTCAAGTTCTCTTGTTATTATTGTTATCTTAATGTCACTTTACATTTCATGAATTGTTTTATTGTACTTGAATCTCATATGCAGTTTATATTGGAACATATTGGAATTGTTCAGGCCTAGAATACCTTTGTGCACTGATTACCTTTGTGCACTGATTTTTTTATACTTGATATACATTATAATATTACTTTGCACTACTTAAGTCTTATAAGCTTCTTATACAAAATGCACAGATATTGATGTTTAACAATGCTGCTCTGTTCTACTTGATTATACAATAAACTATTTGAATCGCAAATTCTTTTTTGCCAATGTGGTTATACTGTGTGATGGGGGGGGGGGGGGGGGGGCATTGTCTACTGTTTAGTTTTGAAATTAATGTGCTCTAATCTTTTTCAGTGTTTCTAGTAAAAAAATTGATTTTTCAGCTATTTACTATGTCTTGTCCCAAAGAGGTGGATTTAGAGGTTTTTGTGAAAAAAGCACAACTGGATTTAGCTGTTTTTGACGCAAAAGAAAATCTAATTTGATAAAAATCACTGAATTGACTAAAGTGACATTTTTGAAAAAAAGTTATTTTATTCACTGACTAATAACCTTATCAGTACATTTAAAATGAAACTACTGGACATGAACATAGGAGCCTGATAAAAAATGCTCATTTAAAGAAAATAAGTCTGACGGATTTAGAGGGTTTTGCATCTGAACTCTTCATTTGTTATTCATGTGGTGAACCCGGACATACCAGTCGTTATTGTCCGCAAGGTGGCAAGGTAAGAAGGGGACCGGTTCCACCGCAGCATACAGTGGAGTCAGCTGAGGCTACTGAGACAGACACTGGAGGTGCAGTGCAGAGAGGCCCAAGGCCGTCATTAATTAGATGCCACACAGCGGAACGGTTGACTGATGAAACTGCTGACAAACTGAAGGACAGTGCTTTTGGAGATTGCTTGGCCATCGAGGTGAAGATAGCAGGTGTCAAAACTAAGTGCCTCTTAGATACAGGATCAGAGGTGTCCACCATATCCGAGTCACACTTCCGACAGCACTTTGAGGAGCAGAAGTTAAAGTTATCCTCGGCGTGCTGGGTTAAGCTTACAGCGGCCAATGGATTGGACATTCCTGTCCTGGGATGCTTGCAGGCGGATGTGGAATGCCTGGGGAAAGTATTTCCTGGAAAGTGCATATTCGTTCTGGCTGACACAAGCCCTGATGTGAAAGAAATGAAAGGGGTGTCTGGAATCATCGGGATGAATGTACTCAGTGAAGTTCAGTCTTTATTCATCTCAGTTGAGGGGATGGAGAAGATGGATAAGTATAACAGGCGAGATGAGGCTCAGGTCCGGAGAGTGCTTGCTAAAGTAGAGAAAGAAGCTGGACATTTAGGACCTGATGGAAGGATTGGATATGTCAAGGTTGCTGGAAAACAGGCTGTCACTATTCCTCCCCGCTGTGAGAAGGTGCTGGAAGGCCGCTGTGGAGTGTCGCCTAGGGTGAACAGTCAGGTGCTGGTTGCGCCAGTCGCTGGAGTAAATTTACCAAATGGACTTTTAGTGGCTCATGTTCTTGCTAAAACAGAGGATGGAAAGGTTCCTGTGCGTGTAGTGAACTTGAGTGGAAAAGCCGTTAGACTTGTTCCCAGATTCAGAGTTGCTTCTGTCTATAAGCCAAAGGAAGTAATCTCAAAGGACATGCTTGAATTTGAGGAAGATGATGGAGTGCTCCATGTCAAAGAGTTGGTGCAAGACAAAGTTCAAGTGGATACAAACTCACTCACGTCGCTACCAGTTCCTGTTGAAGTGAATTATGAAGGACTCACACCAGGACAATGTGAAAGGCTCATCGAGCTGCTATCAAAGCACAGAGATGTTTTCTCTAAGGATGACCAAGACTATGGCTACACCACGGCTGTGGTGCACAATATTCCGACGGGTGAAGCGCCACCAATAAAGCAGCGCCATCGTAGAGTACCGCCACAGATATTTCAAGAGGTCAAAAGACATGTCCAGGGTCTGGTGTCCCAGGGAGTCCTTAAAGAAAGCAGTAGCCCCTGGGCATCACCCGCAGTTATTGTCATGAAGAAGGATGGCAGTGTGCGCTTCTGCTGTGATTATCGAAAACTCAACGAAGTAACGTATAAGGATGCATACCCGCTCCCACGAGTGGACGAGTCCTTGGATGCGTTGGGCAACGCTAAGCTGTTCTCTACACTGGATTTGACTGCTGGGTATTTCCAGGTGGCTGTGAGTAAAACGGATCAGGAGAAGACAGCCGTCACCACTCCCTTTGGGCTGTTTGAGTGGACCAGGATGCCGTTCGGGCTGTGCAATGCCCCGGCCACCTTTCAGCGCCTTATGGGTGTGGTGCTTGGTGACTTAGCCTTTGACGTTCTTCTTGTCTATCTAGACGATGTCATTATCTTCTCCAGAGATTTTGAAAGCCACTGTGAGAGGTTGGAACTGGTCTTCACCCGGCTAAAACAATATGGTCTGAAGTTAAAGCCAAGCAAGTGCTTTCTTCTGAAGCCCGAAGTAAAGTTTTTAGGACACCAGATCTCTGCAGAGGGCATAAAAGTGAATGATGAGAAAGTTAAAGCCCTGGATATGTGGCCAGTTCCTAAAAATGTGAGAGAGGTCAGGCAAGTGCTTGGATTTATGAGCTATTACCGAAGATTTGTCCCAAGGTTTGCTCAAATCGCCAGACCACTGCATGCACTCGTAACGGGAGGAAAGACAAGCAAGAATCCTGTAACGTTTACTTGGAGCCAAGAATGTCAGTCCGCATTGGATGAATTGAAAAGGTGTTTGACGTCACCACCCGTTCTGGCTTATCCCGACTTCAGTGAACCCTTTATACTTACCACAGATGGAAGTCTTCATGGACTGGGAGCAGTCCTCAGCCAGAAACGGGAAGGGATTGAGCGTGTTGTGGCATACGCCAGCAGAGGATTGAGAGGTTCGGAAAAGAATGACAAAAACTACAGTGCTTTCAAGTTGGAGCTGCTTGCGTTAAAGTGGGCGATCACTGAAAAGTTTAAGGAGTACCTTATGTATTCGAAGTTTACGGTGATTACCGACCACAACCCACTGAGGTACCTCTGTTCAGCTAATCTTGGCGCAGTAGAGCAGCGCTGGGTAGCACAATTGGCCGAGTACGACTTTGAAGTGTGCTACAAACCTGGTCGACACAACACGAATGCCGATGCCCTGTCAAGGATTCCCTCTCAGGAAGAACCAGAGAAGGGTGATGATGGGAAGGACTTTATTCGGCTAGGAGCTGATGAAGTGAGAGCATGCTTGTGGCCAGGAAAAAGGATCGACCCAGAGCAACCTGATAGTAAAGCTGTGGTGCAGGCATCAATAAGAGGAGAAATCAATGGGTATAGTTGGAGTGAGATAAGAAAGCAACAGAGGAATGATCCTGTGATCAGCCCCATTTATAAAGCAGTCTTTGAGAACAAAAGGCCAAGTGGAAGGGATCACAGTGATATGGAGCCAAAACTGAAGAAGCTTGCCAAAGAATTTGACCGCCTGAAGCTGCGTCAAGGAGTACTGTTTAGACGCATCTTGGATCCGAGGGATGGAGAGGAAGTATGGCAGATGGTTGTTCCTGAGCCTCTACAACTTGAAGTGTATGAGGGACAACATGAACACGGAGGTCATTTTGGAGAGAGAAGTACAGTAACTCGAATGAGGAGAAATTATTACTGGCCTACGATGTCTGCAGATGTTCCACGCTGGGTCAAGCAGTGCAAGAGATGTACACTAGCCAAAGATGTTTTTCCCAGACTTCGAGCTCCTATGACCTGCAGTAATGTTTCAGCTCCATTAGAAGTCCTAGCCATGGATTATACGCAGCTTGAGCCGTCTACTGGAGGGTATGAAAATGTGCTTGTCCTCACGGATATGTTCACCAGATTCACTGTTGCTATTCCGACCAAGAATCAGACTGCGAACACAACAGCAAAAGCGCTGCTTAAGCACTGGTTTGGTTATTATGGCTGTCCAGCTCGCTTGCACTCAGACCAGGGGAGGTGTTTTGAAGCCAACGTGATCAAGGAGCTTTGCAAAGTCTATGGCATAGGAAAAAGCCGTACCACCCCATACCATCCACAGGGGAACTCTCAATGTGAGAGATTTAACCGTACCATGCATGACTTGTTAAGAACCTTGCCACCAGAGAAAAAAAGGGATTGGAAGACTCACCTGCCAGAGCTGGTAATGGCTTATAACAGCAATGTGCATTCCTCCACTGGTTATTCCCCATTCTACCTAATGTTCGGAAGAGATGCACGTCTACCAATGGATGTCCTTGGAGAAAGGGATCTAGGAGAAGATGAGGTGGATAATCTGGATGATTGGGTGAAAGGTCATCATGCGAGGCTGAAAACAGCAGTGGAGATTGCAAATACAGCATCTCAAGAGGCTTCCAGAAAGAGAAAGAGGATCTATGACCGCAAGTCATTTGGAGCTCTTTTGAGGCCTGGAGATCGGGTGCTACTGCGTAATCACAAACACAGGGGCAGAAACAAAATTCAGGATAAATGGGAAGATACACCATACATAGTGTTGAAACAAAACTATGCAGATATACCTGTGTTTACAATCAAGCCAGAAAAGGGGGGTCCTACAAAGGTTGTACACCGAGATCAGCTTAGGCACTGCTCGTTCCCCTCGTCCACAACACCGCGTACACACCAGAGTAGTGTGAGAGACAAAACAGAGACAGATACAGACATGTTAGATCTTGTATGCTTTCCTGAAATTCAACAACAGTCTACTTACCATGCACACACCAGAGTGGGTCAAGGGGAGTCACAGGAAGTAGAGCAGAATGACAGTGATGAGAATCAGAATGTGATAGCTGAATCAGGGTTGAGGGTACAAGATGACTCAGATGATGCTGATATCTCAGAAGCTGAAGGAGAAAGTATTCCTGAGCTTAGACGTTCTCAGCGGCAGAACAAGGGTGTTTTACCTGTGAAGTATAGGAGTGACTATATTGTAACATAAGAGTTCAGAGTCTTCTATAACTTTGAGAAGCCTATGAAGCTATATGTCATGTTTTTATAACATGTTGTTTTGTGTTTTAGAGATGGATCCGCCAGAGATGTCAATGAAGTGGCAGGGTTTAGAAGGGGGGAATGTAACGGGGGTACTCTTATTTTGGCGAGCGGTCTACTTTTTTTTTGCGTGTGCGGTCAGTGCAACGTAGAGAGACGAAGAAGCGCTGGTTGTGAGTGTGTGTCTGACGCAGAAGAGAGTGCAGTGTCGCGATTGAGAAGCTCGTCCGATAAGTCATTTCTATTGAAGATTATCGAGGCTTAAGTAGAGTAAACAGCAACCGCAGACAGCACTAAGTAAAAGCGGGAGCAGTGATCTACGTTTGAGTTTGCGGAAGACAGATTTGTTCCAGTGGTATATGTTGTCTGTGGAAACGACGCAGTGACACGAAGATCACGGAAGCTGTGAGTACGAAATAGTGCAAACCCCGTTTGATTTTTGTCATCCAAAGACTTGTTACATGTCTTTTTGTTTTTTTTTGCACTTCTCGTGTTTTGAACGTCGAGTTAATAGCTCAATCGGACTGTTCGCGTGTAATTAATTTTCTCGCACGAGTCAGAGCACGTGAGTTTGAGGTCGCTATGGCAGCTAGTATGCAGTACGCATTTAATGAAGACACCATTTTTCCCCTGTGATTGTGAAGATTGTCATTACCCTGCCATTCAAGTGACATCTCAGTTTGATTCATCTTCAAGTTTATTTTCTTTTTGGGACAGTCTATCTGTGAAACATTTGAGACAAAGTTGAGTGTATTTTTGAACTTGCACACTTCAATACGGGATCTTCAGTTTATTGCAACGCACCCCACGTCCAGACCACGCACTCTAATTCATCGTTCTACAAACTGGTATTTTCCTGTATTTTCAGTGACTGAAATGAGAAACGGTGAACTGTGAGTAAACGTTTAAAAGAGCTCATTCAGGGGTGAGATTTGATGTTATGTTTATTTATTTTATTTTTTTTTTTGACAAATGTGATTGTTTGAATGTGATCTCTTGAAAAAGGTAATAATTCGAGGGTATACAAATTGATTCATTGAGAAGTACCACATTTGATAAGGTTCCATAGAGGGTTATTATACCAGAAGTGAAAAGAGTTTTTTTCTTTACAATTTCAGTGTTGAGAGTTTTGGTGTGAATTCAAAAGACAACACAAAGACTGTAAATTTACTTTATTTTATTCCTCATTTAGACAAAAGACATCAACAATCAAAAGGAAAATAAATTCTGGTTTAATTGTTTTTTTTTCTTGTACTTATTTACAGTATACCTTTTCACTGAGAGCTGCTAGGGAGTGGGGAGGTCTCGCTTACTTTATTAGATCTGGGGAGGGAGGAGCATTACACACTGTGTTCTAACATATGCAATCTTTCTTCAGGGAGCCACTGTGCGACATTATCTTTATCATCTTACCTGAAGCCTACCCTTGTCGATCTTTATATTTCTCGCACAATAAAGTAAGAAACACACACATTAGCGTGTAACGAGACTAAAACGTTTGGGGAGCGAGGACCAAGATCCTTCCGTTGTCCAAACTTCCAGAGCAGCCATAATCCATTTTCCCTACATGACGGGCTAAATACCCCGTTACACAACGTAATGGAGCCTTTTATGCATTGTCGTGTTTCTTTAGAAATAAATAATGGATAAATGGAGTCTTTGGACGCCTCAGATGTAAAGTTATTCGCTGTCAAAGTGACGCCAAAATGAATGGGAGTCAATGGGATGCTAACAGCAGGTGATAGGGCTACAATGACGGCCCCCAGAGGCACCTTCAGCTTCCGGCTGATGGATTACCCCCTTGGTTGAAGCTTTGCGCGAGTCTACTCGCCCCGGAAGAGACACGAAGGAACTCACCTGCTCCAAAAGGACTCACGAACACGACTGCGTCCCTCAACAATACAAAAGAGAACCATAGGCAAGTTTGGTCACTGATTTTGATCTGATGTGATTTTTTTGTTGGCTCTCAAAGGGTTTCACTGTCTGTGAATTTGCCATGATAAATTCATTCTGGTTTCATCTCTTTCTCTCGCTCTCATGTTCTCTCGTTAGTGTTAGTAACATCTTTTATGTTTTGTTTGTTTCTGTAAATACATATTTACTCTGTATCTAATCGTAGTTCAATGTATTATTAGTTTTCATTTATTAAAACTCATTATATCTTGATTGTCTCTGTTTTGCTGCTCACGAAAAAAAGCCTCTTAAATGTTTTCGATCTTACAGCTACAAGCTCGATAAATTTGTGATTAACCTACCAGTAATAATCCTGTGAACAAAACTCGAATTATTATTAACCAGGATTATTCTCGGTGGCCACAGGAATAATTCTTCTTGCAAGTTTGCTATCTCTGATAGTTGGTAAGCACATCACATGATCCTTTTGCTGGACAGACGCATCATCGGATGTGATGATTTGATCTGGTGGGTACTCACAAGCTTTGTTAAAGCCCCTGTATTCATAATTAATTATAATTCGTTGTGATTAATTATTCATATATGGAAATACAGCCATATGGGCTGTGTATCACCCTTTGGGTGAGTTTAAATTGTGTTACACTATAGCCAGTATGATTAGTTATTGATTATTAATAATTCTTATCACCGAAAATTGGTAATCAGTAACTGGACATTCCCCACGCTTGGGCTATTGTTGTTACAGTAGTTTCAGCGGGGTAGCGAAATGTTTACAGTGTATTTAGTTTTATTTGCAGCCTGTATTTATTTTAATTTGTCTAATGGTGTTTTCATGACAGTGTATGAATAAAAATAATAATAATGCATGGTAAACTGTTAGGTAAGCACACAGTATTGTAAATCCACACAAAATCACATAAAGTTAAAAGTTTCTGCTGCACTTTTGAGGTTGAAATTATTGGAGAGTTGTCTATAATGATAATAATTATATTTTAACAAATCCATTGAAAGGCTGTCTCATCAGAATATCATTAAATGCTAATTATGATCATAATAATACTTTATAAGGCAGATATTTCTTTTGTGTGTTGTTGAAAACATTACGTTTTTTCAACGTATAGATCTTGTAAAAATTTCAACGTTGATTTAGAAGTGTTTTTGCTAACATTTTTCAACCATTAGCATTAAACGTTATATCAACTTTGTTTCAACTCTGAAACAACAACTGACATTATTTCAACCATATTTCAACGTTGAAGGTCGGTTATGTGAAGGCTGGGAAATGCGCAACTTTTCATTTTCCGTTGGTCTTCATACATGATGTAACTACAGAGGAGTCAAGTTTTAAATAGGAAAAATATCGAAACTCTTGCTAACGGTCTAATCAGATTCAATGATCTATGCTAAGCTATGTTAAAAGTGCTACCGCCAGACCCGGAGATCAGCCCATATGCATGTGCAGTCCTAAGTGTGCATCCCAAAACACTGACAGTTTCTATGGGAACCAGAGCTTCTAACAGCAGCTGCAGTGACACAATGGCTTTATTGGTGATTGGCTCTTAGGTTGGGTCCTGATTTCCAGTCATGACCACTTGGCACCACCTGCTCTTTTAAAGGAACAACCCATACAAGCTGAGAGGGTAAGTGGTTCAGAAAAGAGAGAGAAATGTTGATCACTCTGTATCTTTCTATATATTCACTCTTTAACTATATCACTGCAGCTTCAGTCCTCAGATCAGATATCTGCCAGATCCAGGGACGCTTCAAGTTGAACAGCATGTACCAGGATGGAGATGTTATATTTGGAGGACTGTTTGAGGTTCACTTTTTCACAGTGTTCCCAGAGCTGAGCTTCAGAACAGAGCCAGAACCACCTTACTGTGAAATGTGAGTCAGACAGAATGCATAATAATAAAACAAGGAAGATTATTTTTAAAGAATTACAACAATAATATAATAATAATAATAATAATAATAGTAGTAGTAGTAAGAAATATGAATTTTAATGTTTAAACTTGACTTGTTGACCGCAGTAATGCTATCTAGACAAAAATCTCTGTTAAAACAACTGTATATTTAAGTGTGCACCATAGAAGAGATCCATGAGTGTGAATTAAATGTTAACGTTTGTCTTGCTTTTTCTTAGATTTAATATGGAAGGCTTTCAGCATTCACAGACTATGGCTTTTGCAATAAATGAAATCAATAAGAATCCCAATCTGTTGCCTAACATCACTCTTGGTTACCATCTTTATGACAACTGCGTGATGCTAGGAATGGCATTCCGGGCTGCCATATCTCTGGCTAGTGGGACAGATGAGTCCTTCTCCAACCTCAACTGTACTGGCCCTCCTCCGGTTATTGGAGTGGTGGGGGATCCTAGTTCAACTCAATCCATTGCAATTTCCAGTGTTCTGGGGCTGTTTCGTGCACCTATAGTAAGATGGGATGAAAAAAAGTAAAAAACAAAATAAAAAAATATATATACTGCTGTTCAAAAGTGTGGGATTGGTAAGATTTTTTTTATGTTTTTAAAAAGAATTGCTCACCTAGGCTGCATTAAAAAACAAAACAACAACAAAACGTTATATTGTTAATTTAATATAATTTGATGCTCAAAAAACATTCATTATTTTTATCAATGTTAAAAATAAAACATTTGTGGAAATATTTTTTCAGCATTTTTTGATGAATAGAAAGCTCTGTTTCATTTATTTGAAATATAATCTTTTGTAACATTATCAATGTCTTTACTGTATCTTTGGATCAATTAAACGGATCATTGCTGAATAGAAGTATTGATCTATACCGAAAATTCTGCTTTGGATCACAGGAATAAATTTCACATAAATTAAAATCTATTTTGTTTAAATTGTAATAATATTTCACAATATTACTGTTTTGTTGTTGTATTTTTAATCAAATAAATGCAGCCTTGGTGAGCATAAGAGACTTATAAAAACATTACAAATAGTACAGATCCCAAGCTTTTGACCAGTCATTTATATGTCTGTGTGTGTGTGTGTCCTGCCTCATCTGCTCTTATTAAAGGCACTGATCATTTTATGTTGATCATCACTAATTTTCTGCAACTTGTCCTCCCTCTCCATCTCCCCTAAATAGGTAAGTCACTACGCCACCTGCTCCTGTTTGAGTGACAGGAAAAAGTACCCCTCTTTCTTCAGAACGATCCCCAGTGATGCCTTCCAGGTGCGGGCTATGGTTCAAATCTTGAAGCATTTTGGATGGATCTGGGTTGGTGTCCTCTACAGTGATGACGACTATGGCATCTACGCTGCTCAGTCCTTCCAGCAGGAAATGCAGCGGTTTGGACATTGTGTTGCTTTTTCTGAAATTCTACCCTATGATGACAACCCCAGAGATATTCAGCGTATAATGGGAGTGATTCAGGCTTCTACAGCTAGAGTGGTGGTTGTTATCTCCCCTTCATCCTTAGTGATACCTTTGATGGATGAGGTGGTGTTGCAGAACATGACAGGCAGACAGTGGATTGCGAGTGAATCTTGGGTCACCTCATCTGTGTTTCACACACCACGTTTCCTGCCCTTCCTGGGGGGCACACTGGGCATTGCTATCAGGCGTGGGGAGATTGAGGGGCTTCATGACTTTTTGTTATGTCTTCATCCAAAAAATGATCCAAGAAATAATATGTTGAGGATCTTCTGGGAGAACATGTTTGGGTGCAGTTTTGAAACAGGGGGTAAAGAGACAGATGGAGAGCAAGCGAAAACAGTGTGTACAGGACAGGAGAATCTGAGCGTTACAGACACACCATACACTGATGTTTCAGGGTTGAGGGCATCTTATAATGTGTATAAGGCAGTTTATGCCCTGGCACATGCACTACATGACCTGATGCAGTGTGAGGAGGGTAGAGGACCATTCAGTGGGAACAGATGTGCTGACAAAACAAACCTGAAACCCTGGCAGGTAAGACTCAAATATATAGCTCAGATTTACACAGAAGAAGAACTAGTCAAATCAAGTCGTGCCACCTTTATTTAAATAGCGTTGTATGCCATACGGATTGTTTCAAAGCAGCTCTACAGTGATTTTCATCTCTACAACTAGACACAAAAAAAATAAAAATGTGCAACAAATAACCCTAACCACCTGTCTACAATCTGTACAGCTGGTTCACTACCTACAGAAAGTGAACTTCACCACAGATTTTGGGGATCATGTGTCATTTGATAAAAATGGAGATGCTTTGGCCATATATGATGTGATGAACTGGCAACCGAGGACAGATGGATCAATAAGTGTCTATACAGTTGGTGTAGTAAATGAAGGGCCAGAAACAGGGATGGTGCTCACACTGGAAGAGGATGCAATATACTGGAACTTTGAGACAAAAAAGGTAATTAACCTTTTTGCAGATATAGCCTAAATTATAGTCAAAGCTATAAAACAAATGAAAGTATATTAATTGAAAGACCAAGCTTTACATTTTGTAAAATATTTAATTGATGATGTCTCTTTTAGCCCCCACAGTCTGTGTGCAGCGAGAGCTGCCCACCAGGAACCAGACGAGCCACACAAAAGGGTCTTCCTGTCTGCTGTTTTGACTGCCTGCCATGCGGAGATGGAGAGATTTCTAATACAACAGGTGGCAGATTATTGTTGGCAAAATTTAAATGTAAATGTTTCTTAATTTCTCACCTTCTCTCTTATTCTCACCGATAGATGCTATTGAGTGCACAGTGTGCCCAGATGAGTTCTGGTCCAATCCAGATAAGGATCAGTGTGTCGCCAAAGAAGTTGAGTTTCTGTCTTATGAGGAACCTCTGGGTATCTCTCTGACCACTGCATCTCTGCTTGGCTCCTGCTTCTGCGCTCTTGTGTTGGTAATTTTTTCTCATCACCATAACACTCCCATGGTACGTGCCAACAATTCAGAGCTCAGCTTCCTGCTGCTATTGTCACTGAAATTGTGTTTTCTATGCGCGCTACTGTTCATTGGTCAGCCACAGTTATGGACATGTCAGTTAAGACATGCTGTGTTTGGCATTAGCTTTGTCCTGTGTATCTCCAGCATTCTGGTCAAGACTATGGTAGTAATAGCTGTGTTCAAGTCCTCTCGACCAGAAGGAAAAGGTGCAATGAAATGGTTTGGAGCAGCTCAACAAAGATGCACAGTTCTGATCCTAACAGCCATCCAGGTTGTGATATGTGCAGTCTGGCTATCAACTGCCTCTCCAACACCCCATAAAAATAGCTACTATCTCCGCTCTAAAATAGTATATGAATGTGCTATAGGCTCAGTGGCTGGTTTTTCTCTTCTGCTGGGATACATTGGACTGTTGGCCGCAGTGAGCTTCCTTTTAGCCTTCCTGGCGAGAAATCTCCCCGACAATTTTAATGAAGCAAAGTTCATAACTTTTAGCATGCTAATCTTCTGTGCTGTGTGGATTGCGTTTGTTCCAGCATATGTGAGCTCACCAGGGAAATATGCAGTGGCTGTGGAGATATTTGCCATCCTTGCTTCCAGTTTTGGTTTACTATTGGCCATATTTGCCCCAAAGTGTTACATCATCCTTTTACATCCAGAGAGAAACACTAAAAAAGCCATAATGGGAAGAGAAACACAAAACAAATAGTTTTATTTCCTTTTTAAAACTATTTTATTGGGTTGGGTATATTATTACATTTACCCGACACATTTGACTGCGATATTACATCAAAGCTTTTCTCTGATGCATAGTCCTATTCACTTAAAGTGGCACTGATTTATATACTTCACAATTAATAGATAAAATATAGCTAAATTTCAAATGCTATAACTTTATCATCAACATAAATTGTCATGTCGCCCATCCTAAAAAACAGCTTAATTTTAAAGCATTAAGTTCATAACAATACAACTTTAAATATTTATATATTATATATTAATGTTATATTTTCACCTCTATAAACAAGCAATTTACATTTACATCCTTTACATGTTAATCCTTGTGAAACTAAAAAGTTTGCATGTTGAAGTGAGTAGTTTTAAAATGAACATATATTGTCAGAATTAACAAATGTAATTTACGCTTGATGTAATAAATAAATGAGTAAAGATTGTTTGTCAGAATTGCTTGATTTTGATTATATACAGAAATCAAAGTTTCTCATAGGATATATGTGATATGTGTCACAGGATCCACCACATCACCAGCCACTCTATACACATCGAATCACTCGACTACACCCATTCACAATCACTGGAATACTGATTCTCTCCACCTGCATTTAATCTCTAGCACTCCCTTTATAAGCAGTCACTATCCACACTTCAGTTGTATCAGGGCTTTCAAGTTTTGAAGACAGGGAAGATTGACCCCCAGAATCATGTGAACAATTCCAGGATATGCTTTTTTTTCATTGGTTGTTCAGTTAAAGGAGTGGTTGATTACAATTTCAACCCCCCCATAGTAATGATAATATTTAAAATGATACATGTCTCCCACATTGTCCCACAGCAACATTTGATAGTGTAGATAAGTGTACAATGTTTTATAATAATAATTTATTCTATAGTGTCCAATGCATTTCATTAATTTAACATATTTAATATTGGGGACATCCAAGTTATTTGACATAAGCCTATTTTAACTTTTTTTCTTTTCTTTTTTTTAAGTAATGCAACAGTCACTTTCCCTAGTAATTAGTTACTTTTATTAGTTAAAGGGATACTCCACCGGTTTTCATATTAAACTATGTTATTCCCTTAACTAAGACGAGTTGATGCATACCTCTCTCGTCTCAGTGCGTGCACTCTATCGCTCTGTATTGCCGCAAAACTGTGTTAGCACTTAGCTTAGCCCAGTGCATTAAATATGGGCCCAAAAGAGAAGCGACCAAACACTTCCTTGTTTTCCCTGTTTAAACACAGTTACTCGATTAGTGTAACTCGACCTAGGCTGGTGACACAAAATAAAGCGTTGTGTTTTTCTAAGCATGTAAAATTGATGACTATATTGTATGGCGGAATACCATGAAAATTGCTTTAGAGCACTTCGACTTGGCGCAATAATACCTTCACTCGTGAAAAGTCCTCTTACCGGCTCGCGCTTGTCGCATGTCACGTTGGTTGTATTGACCTATGGTATTGACGGAAATAAGAGGGAGGGGGAGAGGAAGCGGGAGCCGGTAAGAGGACTTTTCACGAGTGAAGGTATTATTGCGCCAAGTTGAAGTGCTCTAAAGCAATTTTCATGGTATTCCGCCATACAATATAGTCATTAATTTTAAACGCTTAGAAAAACACAACGTTTTATTTTGTGTCACCAGCCTAGGTTGAGTTACACTAATCGAGTAACTGTGTTTAAATAGGGAAAACGAGGAAGTGTTTGGTCGCTTCTCTTTTTGGCCCATATTTAAAGCACTGGGCTAAGCTAAGTGCTAACACAGTTTTGCGGCAATACAGACCGATAGAGTGCACGCACTGAGACGAGAGAGGTATGCATCAACTCGTCTTAGTTAAGGGAATAACATAGTTTAATATGAAAACCGGTGGAGTATCCCTTTAATGATTTAATTCAGTTACTAACTCAGTTATTATTTGTGAGAAGTAACTAGTAACTAATTACTTTTTTTTAAGTAACCTGCCCAAAACTGATAAAATGTATTTGTACAATGCAACTGGTTAATGTAATGTAACTTGTTGAAGATAAATTACAATTACTACCTGGCTGCTACGAAGCTAAGGGGGTTCCGTGTCCCCATAAGAAAGTGATGTGCATTTTAATGTTTAATTCATTTTTAAATCAAATTTAAATGTTAAATCCTTCAATCTGGTGCAATTCAGTGTGCAAATTGAACAAAGAAAAATTCAAACCTCTTTTAGTAACAGTGTCTGTCTACATTACACTATATATTGTAAAATAAATGTAATGAAAAATAAAATAAACCTTCATAATTCACTTTGTACAAATTTCTATACTTGTAAGTAAGCTATACTTGAAAGCAACTCAGCGCCTCCAATTAAGCAAAACAAAACGAATGGGCTGCCGATGTACGCGTTTTATGGGCCGTTAGGACAAAAAGTAAAATATAGCTGCGAGCAGCAATTGCGGGCCCAAGCCGGTGGCACCGCAACCCTAGTGCCTTTAGTTACCTAAAGGCACCGGGGTGGCGGTGCCGCCGGCTTTGGCCCTTATCGCTGCTCGCAGCTATGTTTATATATATATATATATATATATATATATATATATATAAAGCCGGTGGCACTGCCACCATGGTGCCTTTAGGGTTATTGTGCACGACATGCAAAACGTAACCCTGCTTTGACTGATGCAAGCTCGACAGCACAGCTCTTTTCGACAGTTTGGGTGCAAAAAAATATCTTCAATTCAATTTTCCCTTTAATTTTTTTTATTGCTGAGCTTTTTTCTATTTGGCGCACATTTTCCGCCACCTGAGCCAAAATATTCTTTATACCTGATCTGTACAGGATACGTAGAAACACAATGGTTTCAACATTCAGTTGTAACTTTTAACTTGAATGTGCCATTTATATTTTATTTGACCTTTAATGTAATGTATTGGTATTAAATCATATTTGTGAAAAACAAGAAGTTAATTAATTAAGAAGTCACTAAATGAAGCACATTTTAGGTTATCTGATATTTTTTTTCCAGTGCTGTTAACTGTACTGTCTTTACCAATAAATACTATGAAAAATAATTTACAAAATCTTTTGCAGGACATTTCAATTCTTTACAATAAAAGAATATAGTAAGAAAGAAAAGTAAGCTGTTACACTGAGATGGTTTGGGAAACCCATAAAGTGTTTTTGTACAATCAATGAATTGTGTACATGAGCATTAAACCATCAAAGTTAAATGATTGTTTGTTGCTTATGAATTTCCAATATTTTCTTTAGCAAGGGGTTTCAAACTGTTTAATGGCAACGAGCCCTAAACGACCCTTGTGAGGTTCTTTATTTAGCCTTAAAATATAATAAAATATAGGCCTAATATAACCTAAACAATACCTTTGTTAGATTCTTTATTTAGGCTCATAATATAATACAAAAGAGGCCTAATATAATATAAAAAAATGAATTGAAGCATTTGAAGTGATATCATATGTCAGTTTAAATGCTTCAATTTGTGGGGCAAATGAGCCAAAAGAAGCAAAAATATCTGTGGGGGTGGGGGGAGTTTTAGGTACAGTTAGATTACTATTAAAGAGTTTGTTACAATAGATTACTATTAAAGAGTTACATACATAATAAATATAGAAATATAATTTGACACAAGAGGGAAGTATAGCCCTATTTATGATTTTGAGTTTTAAACTATCACCAGAAGAAATTCTAAAAGAATGGTAAAGACATCAAACTGTTCGAGATATCAAAAATCCCCTGGCAATTTTTTATGTTGTGGCATTTCTTTGTATTCTCAAGAGAAGTACTTTAAATTATTCCATTGCATGTTTTTATAAACAGCCCTAAATAGCCGACTTCCTGTTGGGCTGGGGTAAAAAGTAAGAGTGTGAAGTATATATGAACCGATGAGATCTATGTGTACCGAGTTTCATATTATTACATGCAAGTGTGTTTGATTTATGGACCCAATTTTCAGACCAAGTTTATGGACCAAGTTAATTTAATTAATACACTAATTATATAAAACTATTGTCAATGCACTACAATTGAACTGATTATATGCCTTTACTTATAAAAAATAAAAAATAATTAAAAATACCAGGCTTAAGGCATTTATTTTCTTTTTATGCAGGCTACACACACAGCAGTGAAATGGTTAAGCCCCCTCCCCCTACAAACCATCACACACCCAGACAGGCAGAGGCAGAGACAGAGATGTAGGCTCAGAGAGAGCATGACCACATTCAAGCAAAAATATCTGACTTTCTGTTGGTTCTTGTTAATAAGTGTAAATTAGAAAGTTGTCCGGCTTGAAAAGTACAATATACATGCCAATTTTTGTAACTGTAGATAAAACTAACAACCCCATTTTAGTCAAAAGGTGGCTCTACTGAGCCCTCACCACGCCCGTTTCTGAAACTTTGCACATGTGTCTGATGAGTTTCATGCAATTTGAACCATGCTAAGGGTCTCAAAAGCATCCTAAAAGAATGGTAAAGTTTGATGCGTTGCCACGGCAACAGTTTCAAAGATATAAAAAATGCATTCACAGGTCTTCATCTGCCATGTATTTACATTATACAGATGAAGTTTGAAGCAAATCGAGTTAAAATCAGATGGTGATTTCAAAGCATTTTGAAAGTGACAAACTTCCTGCTGCCAGTTGGTGGCGCTATAACTTTGACTCACAATAGTCACATCCATATGATCGGCCTCTTACAGCGAACACACTGCTGAAGTTTCATCAAAATCAGTTAATGTATGCTGAAGTTATGACACACTTCCTGTTTCACGTTTCTCGCCATAATTTTATTTCCTCGCCACGGCTAAACTGTTCGAGATATCAAAAATCCCCTCGCAAACTTTCATCCTCAATGTCTTGACTTCATGCTGACCGAGTTTCGTGCCGTGTGTTTGAATTCTCTAGGAGTATTTCAAATTCCATTGCATGTGTTTTACGAACAACCCTAAATAACTGACTTCCTGTTGGGCTGGGGTAAGAAGTAATAGTATGAAGGATATATGAACGATGAGATCTATATGTGTACCGAGTTTCATATTATTACATGCAAACATGTTTGATTTATGGACCAAGTTTTCGGACCCCGTTCCAGGGGGCGCTGTCTAGCCCCCCTGCCACGCCCGGGAACCAGCTTCAGCCCGGCTCTGATGGCCGCGGGTTCTGACCTGTGTGCAAAGTTCCAAGAGCTTTCGAGCATGTTAAGGACCCCAAAAGTGCCCAAATATTCGTATAAATAATAATAATAATAATAAATATAGCTGCAAGCAGTGATTGCGGGCCCAAGCCAATGGCACCACCACCCTGGTGCCTAGTTACCTAAAGGCACCGGGGTGGCAGTACCGCTGGCTTTCGCCCTTCATTGCTGCTCGCAGATATATATATATATATATATATATATATATATATATATATAAAGCCGGTGGCACCACCACCTTATTATATAACCACACACACACAAATAAACACCAGCCCCCACCCTCCCCTCCCCTCCTCACACAGACACACACACAGAATGCCTGGGAGAACTGTCTCTGTCTCTCTCTGAGACAAAATCCACTTTCAAACGACTTTCTTTTGGTCTGAGATTCTTACTGTTAATTAGAAAGTCGATCGGCTTGACAAGAACAATATACGTGGCACGTTTTGTAACTGTAGGTAAAACGAGCAAAGTTATAATTTTATGTGTCCTTTTTTAGTCATAAAATTCATTTCCTCACCACGGCCAAACCATTCGAGATATCAAAAATCCGTCCGGAATTGAGCATCCTCAATGTCTTGACTTCATGCACATCGAGTTTGGTGGTGATTGGTAAACACATGCGTTGTAATAATTTGATATATTTCTCCTAGGACATTTATTCAAACAACCCATAATTCCCGACTTCCATTTGAACTGTCGTAAAACTTAGAGCACGAAAGTTGTTTGGCCTGATGTGATCCATAAGTGTACTGAGTTTCATATTATTACATGCAAGTGTGTTTGATTTATGGACCAAATTTTCAGATCAAGTTTATGGACCAAGTTAATTTAATTAATAAACTAATTATATAAAACTATTGTCAATGCACTACAATTAAACTGGTTATATTATGCCTTTACTTATAAAAAATTTAAATAAAAAACTTATTTAAAACATATCAGGCTTAAGAAATATATTTTCTTTTTCTGCAGGCCAGACACACAGCAGTGAAATGGTTAAGCCCCCTCCCCCTACAAACACACACACTAACACACACACACAGACAGGCAAAGACAGACACAGAGACAGAGATGTAGGCTCAGAGTGAGCATGACCACATTCAAACAAACATATCTGACTTTCTGTGGGTCCTAGCTAATGAGTGTCAAATAGAAAGTTGTCCGGCTCGAGGAGTACAATATACATACTGATTTTTGTAACTGTAGATAAAACTAACAACCCCACTTTTGTCGAAAGGTGGCGCTACTGAGCCCTCACCACGCCCGTTTCTGAAACTTTGCACATGTCTACTGGCTAATAAATGTGATGTATCTGCCGAGTTTCATGCAATTTGAAGCATGCTAAGAGTCTCAAAGGCATCCTAAAAGAATGGTAAAGTTTGATGCATTGCCACGGCAACAGGTCTTCATCTGCCATGTATTTGCATTATACAGATGAAGTTTGAAGCAAATCGAGTTAAAATAAGAGGGTGATTTCAAAGCATTTTGAAAATGACACACTTCCTGCTGCCAGTTGGTGGGGCTATAACTTTGACTCACAATAGTCACATCCATGTGATCGTCCTCTTACAGTGAACACACTGCTGAAGTTTCATCAAGATCGGTTGATGTATGCTGAAGTTATAACACACTTCCAGTTTCACGTTTCTCGCCATAATTTCGTTTCCTCGGCACGGCCAAACCGTTCGAGATATCAAAACTCCCCTCGCAAACTTTCATCCTCAATGTCTTGACTTCACGCTGACCGAGTTTCGTCGAATTTGAATCAGAGCTCTAGGAGGAGTATTTCAAATTCCATTGCAAGTGTTTTACGAACAACCCTAAATAGCCAACTTCCTGTTGGGCTGGGGTAAAAAGTAAAAGTGTGAGGTATAGATGAAACGATGAGATCGACATGTGTGCCGAGTTTCATATTATTACATACAAGTGTGTTTGAGTTATGGACGAAGTGTTCGGACCCCGTTCCAGGGGGCGCTGTCGAGCCCCCCTGCCACGCCCGGGTACCAGCTTCAGCCCGGCTCTGATGGCCGCGGATTCTGACCCGTGTGCAAAGTTTCAAGAGTTTTTGAGCACGTTAAGGGCCCCAAAAGTGCCCAAATAGTCGTATAAATAATAATAATAAATATAGCTGCGAGCAGCGATTGCGGGCCCAAGCCGGTGGCACCGCAACCCCGGTGCCTTTAGTAACCTAAAGGCTCCGGGGTGGCGGTACCACCGCCTTTGGCTCTTCATCGCTGCTCGCAGCTATATTTATATATATATATATATATATATATATATATATATAGCCGGTGGCACCGCCACCCTGGTGCCTTTAGGGTTATTGTGCACAAACGTAACACTGCTTTGACTGTCGAAAAGACGTGTGCCGTACAGCTTGCAACAGTGTGGGCTCTGCAAAAGTGCGCATCGAGGACACTTATCAACCAAAATGTATGCGTGAGCAACCTTCTGAAACCTAAAATGAAAAATGAGACACCCTACAGACATTCATGGATTTAACGGACACATTACATAAGTACACAACACTGAAAATTCATATGAAGTGTGCCATTTGGGACAGGGCCTATGATCGTGAACACAGTTCAATGTTCCCTCTAATTTTTTTCTATTTTTTCACCACCTGAGCAAAAATATTCTTTATACCTGACCTGTACATCATATGTAGAAACACAATGTTTTCAACATTCAGTTGTAACTTTTAACTTGAATATGCCATTTATACTTTATTTGACCCTTAATGTAACGTATTGGTATTAAATCATATTTGTGAAAAACAAGCAGTTAATTAAGAAGGCACTAAATGAAGCACATTTTAGGTTATCTGATATTTTTTTCCAGTGCTGTTAACTGTACAGTCTTTACCAATAAATACTATGAAAAATAATTTACAAATTCTTTTGCAGGAGGAGGGAGAGACAGAGAGAGCATGCAAGACAGCGCTTGTGTTGTGTGAAGACGTGAAAGAAGTGCGCGCGCGCCCAGGGCGCTCTCTCTCTCTCTCTCAGCTCGTTTGCGCCCTGTCAAACGCATCAGTCATTCTACTATACAACACTCGCTGATCAAAAAAGGCTTTGGCGGGACAAAAAGCAGACGATCCGACAGGTTTTAGAAGATTAAATACAACCCGAAAGAAACAACAACAACAAAAAAAAAAAACGACCCGTCAAAATAGTCAGCGGTACATTTGCGACCCATTAAAAATTAGGGTCGCACTGGGATTTCAAAAGGTCGCATATGCGACCATTTTGGTCGCAGTGTAGTTCCCTGCTTTAGTTCATGTTCCAAAAATATTCAAGCTGGCAGTAATAAAACCTCTCATTAAGAAACCGCAATTAGATCCAAATATCTTAGCAAATTACAGACCCATTTCAAATCTTCCATTTATGTCCAAAATACTAGAAAAAGTTGTGTCTGCTCAACTATGCTCTTTTTTGCAAGAGAATGATATCTATAAAAAATTCCAGTCAGGATTCAGACCGCATCATAGCACTGAAACTGCGCTAGTTAAAATTACAAATGATTTACTTTTAGCTTCTGACCAAGGCTGTATCTCAATACTAGTCCTACTTGATCTCAGCGCTGCGTTTGACACTATAGATCATAAAATACTCTTGGATCGACTACAAAACTACACTGGTGTTCAAGGACAGGCATTAAGCTGGTTCAGATCGTACTTATCGGACCGTTATCATTTTGTCTGTTTAAACGGGGAAAAATCAAAGATAACTTCAGTAGACTATGGAGTACCGCAAGGATCGGTTTTAGGCCCTCTGCTATTCTCAATATATATGCTGCCACTTGGTAATATTATAAGAAAACATGGAATTAATTTCCACTGTTATGCTGACGACACTCAATTATATATTTCATCACGACCAGACGAAAACACTAACTCATCTAAATTGACAGAGTGTCTCAAAGATGTAAAATGCTGGATGACGCGTAACTTCCTGCTATTAAATTCAGATAAAACGGAGGTATAACTTATTGGTCCAAAAAACCACTCACAAAATCTCTTACAACAAAACTTTAGCATAGACGGATGTCCTGTTACCTTATCCACTACAGTAAAAGACCTGGGTGTTATACTAGACCGCAACTTGTCTTTCGAAAATCATGTTTCATATGTTACAAGGACAGCCTTTTTCCACCTTAGAAACATTGCTAAGCTACGTAACATGCTATCTCTCTCTGATGCAGAAAAGTTAGTTCATGCATTCATGACCTCGAGACTAGATTACTGTAATGCTTTATTAGCCGGTTGTCCTGCATCCTCAGTAAACAAGCTACAGTTAGTACAGAATGCAGCTGCTAGAGTTCTTACTAGGTCAAGAAAATATGATCATATAACACCGATTTTATCATCTCTGCACTGGTTACCTATTAAGTTCCGTATCAACTACAAAGTATTACTACTGACCTATAAAGCCCTAAATGGTTTAGCTCCTATGTACTTAACGGACCTTCTCTCGCCCTACAATCCACCGCGTTCCTTAAGATCACTAAATTCAAGGCTTCTGGTCATTCCTAGGATATCTAAGTCCACTAAAGGAGGGAGGGCGTTCTCGCATTTAGCTCCAAAACTCTGGAATAGCCTTCCCGATACGGTCCGGGGCTCTGACTCGCTGACACAGTTTAAAACTAGATTAAAGACGCATCTCTTTAGTCAAGCATTCACATAATGCTTACCTCTCAGTCCTCTGTTATGCCATACGGAACCGTTTGCCACTGAAACTGCTTAACGCACCAGTGGGGCTTGACAGCCTTTTAGACAAACGGGTCGGCCCGTATGGTTGGGTTGCGCTGCGGAGAGTTTAGGATTGCAGAATTTGTGAGATAGTGGTTTTCTAACACCGACACCCGTACAATGGAAATTATTATGAACATCAGCTATGCTAATTATGAACATCAGCTATGCTAATTATGAACATCAGCTATGCTAATTATTTCCCATCTGCCTTTCTGCTGTTATGAAAAATGGCGTTCGTCAGGTCCAGTCTTGTATCCAGCATCTCACGGGGGTTTTGGATGCCCCACCGCCTGTGATGAGAAGACCAACGCCTGTGAAGAGACGACCCACCGCCTGCGATATGTTATGGCGCCGTTTTATACATAAACAATATTTATATTTAATACTTATATATAAAAATATGAATGTAAGCCAGAGGAGAACTGGCCCCGACTGAGCCTGGGTTCTCCCAAGGTTTTTTTCTCCATCCAATCTGATTGAGTTTTGGTTCCTTGCCACTGTCGCCTTGCTTTTGGCTTGCTTTGGCTTGCTTAGTCGGGATTATTTAATATTTAATATTTAACAATATTATTGATCTGTGTTGTACTACTTTCATTTTATCACTGTGAAGCTGCTTTGATACAATCTGTATTGTGAAAAGCGCTATATAAATAAATGTGACTTGACTTGACTTGTGCATGCGTGGTCAACACAACATTAACAAATCACTCTATGAAACTCATATGAAAGTCAAGTATTATTAAACATTTGTTCAAAATAAAAGAAATCGCTCTTGATCGACCCATTACTAATATAAAAACATCAAAATGAGTAACACAGTCTCATCCCAAAAAGTCATATAACTGACGTTTTGGGGCGTCTTTTGACCATACGTCAATATTCGCCTTTTTAGGGCCCCCTTAAACGTCGCTAGATGGCGATCCCGGGCCGTCATACAACTGACGCTTTACCTTTAACGTCAGTTAGGTTTAGGGTTAGGTTTAGGGTTAGGTTTCGGTATGGGGTAGAGTTAGGATCCCATAACCTCATCTACCGACGTTTAAGGGGGCCCTAAAAAGGCGAATATTGACGTATGGTCAAAAGACGTCCCAAAACGTCAGTTATATGACGTCTTGGGGTGAGACCGGGTTGAAATGAGCACAGAATGAATACATAGTAATAAGATGGCATTGATAACATTAAAGTATAAATGAAAAGTCCTTCTACACAAAATAAAATACATCACACTCGAAAATATGCAGAAATGGATTAACGTCACCACAAATACTGTAAAAGAGAACAAGGCATAGCTACTGTACACTGTAAAAAATGATCATGATTTTAACAGTAAAAGACAGTAAAAGTGAAAAACTGTTTATTGGTTAACAGAAAGTTTCCTTACTACGTATATACAGTAAATAACTGTGATATATATAATGGTATATTTAATGTAATTTTATTGTAAAATACTGTTAAATTTACAGTTTTTGGAAGTGAAAAAGAACAAGGCATTGTATAATTTACAGTGAAAAAATTCAAATTGACATTCCCACAATTCCCTGCGTGACACATCACATTTAATGTATTTTTTTAAATAACTGTTTCCTCATACTTTTCGTTTTTTTTTTCCTAATCAGTTAAGTACATTAGAGTTTTATGTTATTTAATGTTGTTAAATTACTGCTTATTGCTTTTTTAAAATTTAAATTTTACCATGATGGTAATTTGTTTGGTTTAATGTTTGTGTGAATGACACTGTGGAGCTTCTATATATTAGCATGAACTTTCTTGTGGAAGAATTGCTTATGATGATCTTTGATTGGTTATTTATTGACTCTCTTTACTGCTGTGATTGTTGACTGTCAGTATATTACAATGGAATAAAACAGATATTACAGTTTTTCTCAATTGCTTTGGCACATTTTTCGAAACAGTCTTACCATTCTCTAAACTGTGAGTGCAACTGTCACAACTGTTTGCAGGAACTTCAAAACTTTATAGCATGTCTGCAAAATGTAGTCACTCAACCAAAACATCAAATTCATGCTTCAAAACCTAGTTATTGTCTCAATAATTTGGCCAAGGCCACCAAAATCTAAAGTTTTTTGTCATTGTGTGAGCCACACTGGTCAAAATGTTTAGTTGGTTTTTCACCGCAACAGTCAACCAAAATAAAGGGTTTACTGTAAACAAATCTCATACTCGTTGAGAAAAGTCAATAGTATGTAGAGAAAAATATTCTATGAACATTTTGTATTTTTAAAGTGTTTATTTTTGTACTTCATGTGTATATAAACAATACAAGTGTATTTACTGTACATGTAACGTAACTGACAAGAGTAACAAGATTTCACTTTACATTTCATATTTGTGTATTTGTGTAAGAATACGTGGTGGTGGTGGTGGTGGTGGTAGAGGAAGAAATAATCAAGGAAGAGGTGGAAATAGAAGTATTTCTACCTCTTCCTCGATTATTTCTTCCTCTACCACCACCACCACCACATATTCTTACATGCCTTCCAATTGCTCTTCCATGAGCTTGTTGCTGCAGTTCAGGGTTGTGAATGTCCTCCATTCTCAAAAACTTCTACAGCAGTGATTGTGCTGTGG